>OZ014469.1:5196311-5566311 GCA_963965965.1 Trididemnum nubilum
ACACAACGCAGCTAAAGCCCCGTCACGCCATTAATGGTATTTAACCGAAGAACTGATACCGTTTGCTCTGTGCTCTAAGCAACTTGCATGTGAAGAAAAAGAAGATTTAGCTCGTAGGATGTTCCAACTCTATCGAGAAAATCA
This sequence comes from Trididemnum nubilum, assembly GCA_963965965.1. Taxonomy (NCBI): domain Eukaryota; kingdom Metazoa; phylum Chordata; class Ascidiacea; order Aplousobranchia; family Didemnidae; genus Trididemnum; species Trididemnum nubilum. The sequence continues at coordinate 5,196,456 of OZ014469.1, forward strand.
GCACACAGTGCTCGCACCACAAAAACCAGTATTGCCCCACATCACAGAGACAATACGGATTTCAAATTTGGCGGGAAGACGTTCAGTGCTTTTGTTCCAGCGGTTTCGATTCACCATCGATGATGTCCAGTTTCTGCGTCGGGCTCAAAGCCAATGGTGCAAGTCTGATTCATACCAAAGGCTTGAACGATTAGTATTTAACATAAAAGTGACAAATGACACAGCTGAAAGGGGCATCAAAATACTTGCAGACTATAAAGACGTTCAAACTACCGACAACGAACAACGAAACATGATCTTGCATTGCGTCGAAAGCATAAGGCAGAAGTATCCAGATTTTAGAAAGAAAACTCTAAGTTGCTGAAAATCTGCTTTGTTTTATTGTACTGCTGTTCATATTGCGACAAGACGTTGAATTAAGTAACACATGCAGTATGAAACTACTGAGCAAAACTTTTTTTTTATCAATTATTGAAGAAATACAATGTTTTCAAAACCAAAAATCGAGTTTAGCTCAGTAAATGCAGATTTTTCGTAAAAAATGCTCTAATTGTGAAGAATTGCTTGGGGAATTCCCCCTAAACTCGATGACGTCATTGATGACGTAACACCATACTATTAGGTGACCTAGCTCAATCGTTGGTAACAACCTTCCTTTAAAAAATTTCGAGAAAATTGTCTAAAACAGCATAAAAATTAAGGAATTTACTTATTTAAATTAGGGGAATCCCCGGATTTTGAGGAAAAAACAAAAACTCGATTTCCGTGGCGAATGTTGGAGGAATCGAACCGAATTTTTTTCTGTGGTGTTTTTTCAGCCAACCTCACGATTTTAGGGGGTGATAGCGTGTTTTCAAGAAAAAAAATTTTTTTTGAACCGCTCTAATATCACAGTTATAATAGAAAATTAAATTAACAGCACTGTAAAATATGCTTCAAAAAATAGCTACAGTAATTGTTTACTATACTTTTAAGATGTTTCGAAATTCAAATCACGTGACATAAGCAGGAATTTCAAAAGGGAGGAAGGGGCTTAATCAAAACTGAAAATTTGTATCACAGGTCGGGGGTCTGGCACAGGGGTCTCGAACGAAGGCAACGAGGTCTTGAACGAAGCGGTAAGCGCTTAAAAGGTTTTACGTTTTTTTTTCTGAAATTACTTAATTTAAAGACCTCTTTCTACGTTAAATTTTGATTTGTAAGACATGTTTTAAGCAACGCAAAACATGCACAAAATAAATAAAAACAACGGGAAGGCACAAGCTAAATTGGTATAAGCGTAAGACCTAATCATCTTTTTTAGTGATATAAGCGTAATGCCAAGAAAGGAGGTAAAAAGTTTTTAGCTACTTGTGACAGATTACTTTTGCAATTTGCCGAGCAGCAAACCCTTAACTGTTTTGGCAATGACAGGAAAACATTTGAAATAAAACGTGCCCTCAACAGTTGGTTGAAATGTAACTTTATAGTAAGCTATGGTTAGTTAGGTATAAAATTATGTCTTTCTTGTTGCAATGTAGAGTGTGACAAAATCAAATTATAAAACTTTTAAACGGCAAAATGCGTTAATGCTGTAATATCGACTATTTTTTGATTTTGTGATATTTTATTTTTTATTTTTAGCTTCTTACAGTGCCGTGATGAAGCTAGCTATCATGGGCTGGTGAAATGTTTGAATAACTTAAAAAATAAAAATCAGCAGCAATTGCTCAAAACTAATTGAAAATTTTCGTTTATTTGGTTGCGGCTCCTCTCAACTTTGAGGTTTAAATTTTGGCTCTGGACCAAAAAAACGTTGAGAACCACTGCTCTTGACTTTGGCGGCTGGGGATTTGCGCCAGACATCCAAAATGGTTCCTCGCATTGCAATTTTCTGGCTACGCACCTGATTTAATCTGCTGGGTTTAACCCTTTTGTAAACTGATCATGACGAACATGTGGCGTAACTTACGCGGTGGTTCATTTATTTTTTGACATCTTTTTAAGAAATTCTCCATACCAATTGACAGAGGTAAGGGCTTGCCAGCTTGAAAAAATAAAATAAAAAAGTTGGCCGAGATTAATGCGTTTGCAGTGTTACTGTAAATCAATGCCGTGTTTTCTGGCCTAAATGCTACCAGCGCGCAAGCGTAGGAAGAGAAAGAGCCACCGTACTTTAGGCTAGAATTAAGCAAGCAAACTACAAAACATTAAAACTCGAGCCCACAGATATCAAAAGATGACAATTCAATTACAATCCTAATAAGTTTGCAGTGCTTGTGCTTACATACCAAAAAATATTTCGGTAAATAGTAATTATGTTTGCGGACCAGCATTACCCCTTATGTAGACTTGCGGTGGTAAACCACCCAACTATTGCTTTTCCTCAAAGCAAGCGTCCATTTGTATAGTTGCTTGGCTTTGATATCTGTTTTAAGGGGTATTCACTCATAAGAAGTTAGCCTCGCTTAGTGTTTTTAAAGCGAAAAAAGGCAAGTTTGAGCGTAGAAGTGGTGCAAATTTCAAAATTTTTTTGGTACATGCCAAAATTTTGTCGCTTAAAAAAGTTTTTTCTATGTAACTTACCATACCCTACTCTGCAACTAAAAAGCTATAGCACTTTATTTTTATCTAACTTACTATGGCTTGTTATGAAGTAGCATTTCACCTATCCGCTGGGTGAATGTTATGTTTCAGATATTTTGCCAATGCCACAACAGTTTAGCGTTTGTTGCTTGGCAAATTGCAAATAATCTTTAATCATCACTGATAGCTCAAAAATTTTGACTTCATTTCTTAGCGTTGCGCTTAATATCACTAGAGACGATGACTTATAATTTAGCTTGTGCGCTCCAGTTTTTTTTTGCTTATTTTGCTTATGTTTTTCGGTACTTAAAGCATGTCTTTCAAACCAAAGCTTTAATCTAAAAAAATCTTAAAATTATTTTTTCAAAAACGAAAAATCTTTGGAAGCTGTAGGCTTCATCCCCAGACCCCCGATTTGAGATACAAATTTTGACTGAAAATATAAATACTTGGTAAAATTATCATCCCTTTTAAAGGTGCGTTTCAAAGAATATTGTGCTTATTGCTATTTGGACCTCCATTAAAAAAGATTGCACGCCCCTGATTAAAGGTGATCAACCTCATACAAAAAATTTGTTTAACAGCTATACGTTTCAGTTATAGTGTTTTTTGTAGTAGCGGTTTGACCATTGTAGACGATTGTTGGTATAAGCTAACAAAACTTGAAGCCTCCTTTTTTCCGCTTTACCGAGGGTAACGCTTAATGTGTGATTACTTCTTTAATGTAATTTGGAAGCGTGAGTTTTGCAGGCCGAATAAAAAAAAATTATGCGTTAGTAGACTTAATTCGCTGTAATTCTGAATCATTGCAAGGCTAGAAATACTTCAGTAGTTTTATAAAGTGTTTCATGAAATGGCCTTTTCTGTTGCTGTAAAGTATTTTCACTGTATTTTGTTTTTTACAGCACCCGATGTTGAATCGAGAGCGGAAGAGAGTTTTTTTGACGGTGAAGCAGTTTTTTTGACGGTGACAATGTAAGTACAGTTTTCATTTTAATTCTAATTACTTTTGTTTTACCGATTAACACTGTATTCGCTTTTTTACCGTACATTTTCAAAATCCAACATGTAACTAGTGCAAATACGACAATGCAATTCATATACAAGCGAAAGAATCAAGCTCAAAATAGGCCAACCGCCTATTTTGTCACTTGCTCAGTTGCTCAAAATAGGCCAACCGCTCATCAACAATTTTGTCTAAAGGAGGAGCAACCGCTTGCAAAGTTGGCGACCCGTTGAAATCTTTTGCAAGTGGTCGATGATGTCAAATTTTGGTTCCTTCGCAATCAGTGTAAACGCGCCTTATATTAGTATCAGTTCAATTTTTTCCGCAGCAATGGCCAGCACTATTCTTTACTCTTTGGGAAGTTTAATCCCCGATTCATCCTGTATTTACACTAATAAACTTGACGCTCTGCAACTGTCTAACCCATAGGTGGGCAAAGTTTTTAAAGAAAGAGCTGCTAGCGACAAACATAAACACCAGCGAGCCACAAAATCAGTTTATACAAATAATATAACAGCAATAAAAACGCCAGGCACGTGGCCAGAAATCCGCAATGGGGGCTGTTTCAGGGGCCTGGGGGCAAAGCCCACAGTCGCTGGAAGCTAGAGGGTCCGGGTGCGAGCTCCCAGCACACACAAGATCTTGTATTTTTTTTGCAATTTTATGTTAAATATTAATGGTAAAATTTTAGCACTCTTGTTTCCATGCTGGTAAATCATAAAATCCTATAGATCAGTAAAACTCAATCGGAGTAGTCCATATTTCATAGAGAAAAATAATTGAGGGGGTCTAATGGAAAAATATTTGAGAGAAGTGATAAATAATTAACTAATACTGAATAGCCCCCCTCTTTCTGAGTTTACATTACATTTGTTGATGAAACCTATGTTCAGCATTTTAATGGGAGGGGGTATAGCCCCCCCCTGGCTACGCCACTAAAAAACACAATTATTGTTGCCGTATAAGGCAACATTCACTCTTGACTGCGCTTTTAGAAGTGTTTTACAACTCCGAAAAAATCATTCTACCTTGATTCTTTAAAGTGTTTTTACTGCAATTCGTCATCACAATTGGTATAACCTTGGGTGACAGCGCTATGAAAACATATATACTTGTTTTATCACTCTAAAAAACATCGATAAATGAAAACCATTTCAAACATGAGATAGCAAATTTATAAAGTATAATCTTTTTTTTATTGGAATGTTACGATTCAATACAAGAGCCACAAAATTTACGTCCGCAAGCGGCTCGCGAGCCTCAATTTGCCCACCATTGGTTTAACCACTCGATCACAAAGCATCTTTATTGGTTCTGTTTGCTAGTTTTTTGTCAAGTTGGGCAATACAACAAAGGGTCGTCTGACTGACCCAAATGGGAAATCAGCGCAAAGTGTTTTTTTCCAAGATCACATAGGCGCGTGCCATTTCGGAAATTAAAGCGGGAGCCAGCAAAGTGGTGAATAACAAACTCGATGATCAGCCATTGATCCATGCCGCCGCTTGTATATTAAGAATAATATACCCGTATCAGTGGTCAAATCGGCATTGGCGTTATTGGGTAAAAATAAATTGTTTGAAACCTACCAAAAAGTAAATTTCAAAAGACGTTAATGTTGATCTAGGTACCGGTAGTGTAGTTACGGTTGGGTGGATTGTTTAAAAAAAAAACCTAATCGAGTAAAGTTTAAAAACAAATGAAAGCTTAAAATCATATTACGTGCTCACTGCTCAGCGTAATTACGAACAAGAAGGTTTACCTACGTACGTACCATAGCAACAATCGATCGTATGTGGTATTTTCGGCCTCAATGCTCCCAGCGCGGAAACCCAAGTAAAAGGAAGAGCTACCAAAACGGCGACTACTTTAAACACACAATGTAAAAAAGTTGTCCTCCCACAGGATTTGAACCAGTTGTTCTTCAAAGTTTCGTGGAGACCCCATTTTTTAAAGGTGCAAAAAATTAAATCTTTATTATAATAAAACGTTTTGAAGCGTTAGTCATCGCAGGTGCGCAACTACGATTTTGTCAAGGGAAATCACAGATGGGGGTCTGGGGGAGGATCCCCCATCCGCCGGAGGCCATGGGATCTGCAAGCGAAATTTCAAGCGGATGAGGAATTTTCGTGATTTTTCGACAAAAAATAGCCATTTTAACGTCATTTAAATCAAATTTTACATTTTTTTAGAGCCATTTGAAAGAACTAAAGGTGAATTTACACAGTATCCGTTTTTCTTCCGTTTTCGTCCGTTTTTTTGCGTTTTTGCTTCTTCTTAAAAAATATATGCTTTTTCATCCGCATTTTTATTTGTCCATATCCGCACTAACCAGACAGTCACATACTGGACAAAAGTTTTCCGAAAAGAATTTTTTCTAAAGGGGTATAGCTTTATTTTGAAGTATCGCTCTTATCGTTCATACGTACACAAAATTTTTGAACAAAATTTTTATCTATATGCAACAGTCTACATAGTGCGGATATGGACTTATAAAAATGGGGATGAAAAAGCGCATACTTTTTCAAGAAGAAGCAAAAACGGACAAAAAATGGATACTGTGTAAATTCACCCTAAATTGCTAAGATTTTAAATCCAGTCGAAAAATTAAGCCCAGCTTCTTCAAGTTTCCTCTTACTTAAGTCTTTCCACTGGTCAAGTCAAAACATGTTTAAACGCTCACAATTTTACGTAGGTTAAATTTTCAAAGTGATTTAGCTAAAAGAGAAGAATGAATCCTCCTTACCCTCTAATTGCGCCGCTGAGTTTTTTGTATAAGACGCAAAAAAAGTTGTTGCTTTGTCAGTCTGATGACAAAATTATTTCAGGCAACCCAGTTCTTGTTCTTTGAGTAAAGATGGGTCTGTGACATCAAAATGCCAGAATTAACCTATTAGGAAAGAAAGTGGAAGAGTTGCCAATCTATAGTTCGTGCAAGTCAATAGTTTCAAAACATTAATTTTTGCACAACACCGCGTAAATGTACAAGCTATTAGTGGTGGACAGTGGGGGCCGCTGGGCCGCGGCCACTTTGCCTCCTACTGCTAAATCCGGCTCTGGCTGTTCTGTTAGCTCTTATCTGTGCTTCCGCGCTGGTCAAAAGAGGGATCAACCATAAAAACTCTTCGCGGCAAATTCCAAAAACAGCATAATTATTATATCATCAACTGATAGTAATATTTTATATCTTGAACAGATCTGGCAGAAATCATCGCCAACCAAAAAAAAATTTTGACACTGCTCGAACACGGAAAAAATGAAAAAATGGAAGAAGAGGAAAAGTTGGAGAAAGCGGAGACAGAAGAAGAATTGGAAGAAATAAACGAAAAATTGAAAAGCTCAAAAGAAGTTCGCCGGATGACTGTGAGTCTTTGCTGTAAACTCTAAGCCGAAGTTTATTTTCAATCCCGCTCCTGTTGTCAAGTTTTACTGCTATCGTGCGCCCTCTTGCGGTTATAACCACATCTTGTTAGGCACAATGTGCTCCACTTTTCATTTGTGTTTTAAAGTATATGGAAGGCCGCAGGAAATTTTCTTGTGTTAAGTTTAGTTTAAATCATTACTTTAACCTGCAACCAGTTCATTAATGCAGGTTTTAGCAGGTGACACTAATGCCGCGAAGCCGTAGTAACAGATTTGGAAGACATGGCTTGCAAGGCAATTTTCAATTTGTCTGAATGAAAAGAAAAGTAGAAAAGATTGAATCATAGAAAAATTGAAAGTGAAATTGAACGAATAATTATATGCACCGTTGCTTAACTTACGGTATTATAAATTTTTTGAGCTACAGCTATTTATGCTACAACTTCTCAAAAGGTCATTTTAAATTACAGGTAAAAAACTTGACGCGGCTAGGAGGCGATACGCTGTCCATCCGAGTCAGAAAAATGCTCCATGAAACGGCCACACCACCGCAAGTTTGGCGAAATTATAGCGTTAAGGGGCAAAAACAGAAGAAAGCGTTCAAAAACTTAACTCTGTACAAGCTTATGTTTAGTGAGTATAAGTTGCAATTGTAGCAGCAGATAGACTTACCTTGCAGATATTATACCAAGTAATAGCCAACATTGCAATTTTTGAAAAAAAATTGAATTTCGGTCTAATGAATCACTAAAATTTAATAAACAGCAATTGTACCAGCTTGCTATTTTGTGGTTAGGCAGACATATGGTGTAACGTAACTTAGAGGTAGTCCTTTAGTTTAAAGTTTTTTTTTATAGGATTTACAGTATTTCCTACTAATATGGGATGGTTAGGGCTATGATACTGCAAAATCATTTACAGTGTGACTAACAAAGATGAAGGTTTGGTTTTCAAAAATGGCACTTTCTGTAAAGGTTAATTAAAAAAAAATAAAGCAAACAAATATCAAAGTTTTAATTTTTAGTTTTTTCTGGCAAACTGGCCAATGGCAATTTCCCAGTAACTTTACGGAATATTAAAAAAATGTTAAAAATTACAATTCAAAATTTTTGCTATGGTTCTGCTTGGTAGCTTAAATCACTACTTTTTAGAAATTTACAGTATTTACGCCAAAGTAAGACAAAATATCTATCAAGCTTTTTTGAAACTTAGTGGTATTTCTTCTTAAGTCAAAAGAAATTAATGAAAAAAAATCTTTACAAAGCACCAGAAAAAGTACTAAAAATGAAGTTGTAGCAAAATTCGAAAATTACAATAGCTGCGATAGAGACATCAGGTTAAATTATGACAAAACCAAAAAACAAAAGGTCCTTATCACTACTTGGACCGAAAAAATAGAATAGAAAAAAGCAGGTTTGCAACTATTTATAAAGTCTGGGATTACGAGAGAGACATCAGGTGTGTCACGTCCGATGCATTCCTTTACCTGCTGCTAGAGAAACTTGAGGTAACGGGCCAAATTGCATTTTCATTTTTCCCAAATTGGATTAAGATTCTTCAAGGACCATAAATGGCCCGCGAGCCAGACTTTGGATACCCTTATTCTAGAAGTAGGTACAGAAAAATTAGAAAAAAAACTGTAAAGTTTCAGTTACATTTGCTGCATTATTAAAATTGCAGCTTTTTTCGAAATACTGTCAAAGTAATGCAGTTTTGATAAAATGTGATAATAAAATTAGACACAATTTTAATAATACAGTACAGCCAATGTAACTGAAATTCAGTCGTATGCACCAACATCGATTAACTTTGATTCGAGGATCACTGAAACTTTTGAGGAATAGCCGAGCAAGTTATTAAAATAATGAATTATCTAAGAGTGCTTTTGCGATGTTACAGATAGAAAATGGATAATCCTCGTATCATTGTTAATCTACATTATACGAACATTAATGTATTACAATTTCAAAATTTTGATCATGTAAATTTTGCAGGAGCTGTTTTAAAAGTTGACGGAAAAGCTGACTGTTTAAAGTTTGATTTAGCGTTGGGGAATCCTCTAAAACAATTTCCTTACAAATGCCAATTATTAGAAAAAAAGGTCAGTGATTGCTGTCGCTTTGTTTTGTAACAGTTTTGTAGGTAGTTTAAATTTTTTTTTCTGATTTCGCAATTTGATTTTAAAATTTGTCTTAGCCAGCGTAGCCAATTGTTAATTGCTGTCTTGTGATTTAAAACTCCTTTGTTTGAAAAGAAAATAAATGTTCTAAGCCAAAAGTAGTTCAAAAAGTATTGTAAGGATGATGCGTAGCAAAACTTTTTTAACAAATTAAAAACTATTGCATATGTGAATCCTCCCTTAAGTTTTCAATTAAAGATTTGCATGGTAAAGACTATGACCTTCTCTGGTTAGTGACATACCTTTAATCTTAAGCGGACTGCGAAAAGTGGTATCGCGACGCAATAGCTTGCTCTTCATTCTACAGATGATGTGTAAGAAAGCTCTGATGCTATCAATTTTTTTTTGATTTTATTTATCTAACAAAGCCTTAGCGCTCGCTAAAATATTTCTCAATGTTTTTTAGAGATCAGCAACTCCAGCAGTTGTAAATGTTTCTTCCGATGAAGAATCCGCATCTTGAACAATGATTTGCCACGTTTCTGTTCTCTTGTTGAGTCAATTTCAACATTTCTGTTCCAGTTTAGCCAGATTTGTGCTGTATTTATGCGTATGTTATGCTTTTTGCTACTGCCTGACTAAGTGGGTTACATACTTAAATGGCGGAACTCTCAAGAAATACTAATTTTTTCAGCATTTCCGGCCGGTTCTGCCACTTATGTATGTAACCCAATTTATCAGGCAAAACGCCGAAGTGTGCTCTAATTTACGTGTTTTTTTGTAGAATAATACCTGAATAAATGTACTTGAGATCGTTTCCATAGGTGGCAAAACCAATTGAAAGCGCAAATTGACACTTTTTACTGGGAGGGAGAGGGCAGTGGGCGTTATACTCTATGCACTGACTTTTAAGACGATCATCGCTTGAAATTAATTTATTTGTAGCGCGATTTCTTGTAATGGCTCTTCCACGAAATCGCTTCCATTTCGTGATTGTGATGCTCGTGGTATAAATTCGATGCCTAAGGTTTAGGTGCGATAGAGCAGTCAATTTAGCAATTTTGAAGTTTATGTTATTTTCTAAGAAAACCTTTGGTTTTACCTATCATGCTTTTTTCATGAGCAAGGTGTTTGTTTTTGCTGCTAAAACTGGTACTAGTAGGCTATTCGTTGATTTTACAATCTTATCGAATTTTACAATCATGCGATGAATTTGTAATAATTATCATGCGATATCATTTACAACCGCACAAATGATCACAGAATTAACTACTTAAAAACTAAGTCGGTGGTACCGAACTCGAAAATTGCTTTAATTAGGATGTTCATTTTTTTCGAAGCTTTTTGTCTGACATTGTCAAGAAGAATCGTCAGAATGGAGAGTGTAGGGAAAAAACGGCTATTTATGGGAAAAAGTCGAGCAGCCGTGATCGGCTGGAAAAGAACCTATATTTCAAAACAGTGTTTAAGCGGCTTTTACCGATAGCCCAGAATTTTTCCGCATGAGTATTTTTTCCGCAGGCACTTGGCAGAAAAAATGCGCTTGCAGAAAAAAATAGGACTACAGGTAAAAGCCGCTTTAGTGTGAAATTTTTAAATTATACACAAATTCTTTTTGTCGGTAGAGGGATGGGTTGGAAGTTTTATGAAAGTAGCTTTAAGGGCAGATAGATAGAAGAAAGAGCGGCTTTAAGGGCAGATAGATAGAAGAAAGTTTTATGGAACAAGGGTAGAAAATCTACTGTCATCGTAATGTTGTGCACCGGCAGGATTTTCTTTGAGATGAAATCCAATGGCTGAATCAGAAGCAAGAGCCTTTCAGCCATTAGACTTCATTTCTTTTAAAACGATTGCAGTAGATTTTCTATTCTTGCTCAATGCCGCTCTCCTTCGATCTATCTGCCCTTGAAGCCACCGTTATCAAAACTCCCAATCCCGCCCTCTGACGACAAAAAGAATTCGTGTATAGTTTGAAGATAATACCGCTTTGAAATATTGACTTTTCTACATCCAATCACGGATGAGCTTCTTTCTACAAATAACGGTTCTTTTTCGAGCACTCTCTATTCTGACAATTTTTCTTGAAGTGTCAGACGAAAAGCTTCGAAGCAATGAACATTCTGCTTAAAACAATTCTCAATAATCAACTGCTTTTGAAAGTTGTTTGTGGTGTAGCGTACTGTAAAAGAACGTTGATTATAAAAGGACATTTTTTGATGAAAATGTGATTAGTGTTCGTACGAAAATGCTAGCACCATCCTTAACATGATTCGCCGTGTAATGCTTTTGATTATCTTTACTAGTAAGCTGTGCAAATGGCACAATTATATTAGATCAAATGCTGTGGCCGTGCATTGTACTTACAATACGTATTCTAACAACGTATTAAATTTGCTGTCATTATATTTGTTGGTGTGATGAATATATGGACAATCCTATTGCTGAAGCTTTTTTTGATGATAAACTACCGTTTAGAATGATATATATGAAAATTATGAGCATACTGTATTAAAAATTGAAATGCATTGTTCCGGTAATCTTGAGCGACATATTGTATTATACATGTTCCGGTAATCTTGAGCGACAATAGCTGGTGCTAAAAACGATGAAAATAAGCTTTTAGATAAACGTAGTGATGCAAATAGAGATCCGAATCAATAACGTTTTCCAATCCTTTCAAAAGCAAAAAAAGTTACCAAAAACCGTTTCGTTTTTTGTTAATCATACGCTTTGAATCCCATGTAAATAACATCGCACAAAACGCTACAGAAATGTTATTCAGAGTCTTCAAAAACATTATTTATACCTTATTTAAAAACGTACTGGAAACCTTTCTAAAATTAACAAACAAACGTTTCCGAAAACGTTTTCGTTTTACGTTAATAACACGTTTTTAACACCATTCAATAAAGGTTGTTGAAAACGTTCAATATATGTCGTCAAAATATGTTAGTAATACGTTGTTCTAAAACGTTTTAAATACTTCTAAAAAAACAACAAAAAAGCGTTTTTTAAAAACGTTGTTGTTAAACATCAATAACACGTTTTTTTTGCGGTTTAAAGATACGTTTCTGAAAACGTTAAATAAACGTTATTAGGAGTTTACAAATAAACGTTTTAAAAACATTTTGTTTAAACGTTTTTGACACTTTTCAGATACCAAAAAAAAAACGTTTATTTAACGTTTTTTTGTTGCTTGGGAAGCTCCGATCGTCTGACGTTTTTCTCCGGGATTGTCCGATCTACAACGTAAACTCGACCATCGACGATTTCGTTCGAAGACTTCGGATGTTGCAGACAGAAGCTTAAAATCTCATCGAACTGTAAGTGATTGGTTGTGAATTTTAGCTTGAATGTACAAAACAAAGACAGAGTTCATTTGGGTCTGTCGCGCTGTTTTTGTCCTGTGTTTTTAGGTTGTGAATTATCTCACGTGCTTCATATTTTTAGCAACTGCAATTACGTTAATTTAGTTAAACTCACCAAAAATATTTGGGGCATGAAAATTGGTCTTTTATTAAAAGCTTCAGAAAGAAAACAAGGGGGAAAACGGTGTAATGCATTTTATTTGAAACGTTCTCTTTCAAACATAATGTAATATTCTGAACTTGATAACGACTTTAGTGGTTCAGGTCCAAACGTCTTTAACAAAATGTGTATTACCGCTTTCACTTTTTTCTCAAAATATTTTGCTGTACATAGCTTGTGAATTTACCGTGTATGCAACGCAGTATCATTGCTTCCATTTTACTGCTGCGTCTGAGCAGGTTATAAGTCTGATTTGTTGTTATTTTGAATAAAAATACCTTTGACTCTGTATATGTCTTCTTCAACGTAGGAGCTGCTTGAGACGGCGGTAGTGAACTTCGCGGTGCTGCGACAATACCAACGCGACTTGAAGAACCTGAAGCTGGTGCAGGACGAGCAGAGGCAGTGGAAGATGAAGCAGGGGCACGGATCGACTCAAAGCAGCTAAACAACGTCATCGCCAAGCAAAAAGACACGCTCTGGTCTCTGCCTGCTGAGGGAATCCAGTGTTAGTTTCTTGTAATGCTGAATTGTTGGCGCTGCTCTGTAGGCGCGGTCAATACTGGGCATAAAATCATGAGCGTACGAGCGAATTTTTAGCTTGTTTTAATCAAATGGCGGCTTGTACGCTCGTACGCCAACGATTTTACGCCCAAATGTGGACCGGGCTTAAGTTTTCTGTTCAATCGTTTTGCGTGCTTAAAGGCTACCAACGCGAAAGCCTAGGGAGGTAGGGAAGAGCCACCAGAACGGCAACTACTTATAACAAGCAATGCGAAAATATGGTCTTTCCGCAGGAATCGAATCTGCAGCCTTTGGATTACGGATTTGTGTAGGATTACCGTACTTTTTTGTTACTTGTATTTTTTTTGTAACATTGCAGGAATTATGGATCTTTAAAGTGTGCGCTCTTAAGCATTAGATATCGTTTTTTGTGTATTATTTACACGTCGCATATTAACAGATAATTTAGAAGCCGTTTGTTTATTTGCATATCCTTCTGTCGTCGGACAGCGTCAGACGCTAAATATTGGACGATTCACACACTTTTCATTTTGATGCCTATTTTGTGCTTGGGGGAATCCGCACCTGCTTGGGAGTTTCCTGTGATCCAATGTTCCTGTGGATTTCTTCAAATTCTTGTCCACTAAATTTGCTGCTTGTTCGAATCTTCCTAGCGGAGATAATCATCGTAAAGTGTCTCATCCAGCAAGGACACAACGTGACCAGGGTTCGGGTTGAACCCAGATCATGCGATCAGGATCGCCGAAAAAACGACGTCTCTACCCTCTCGGCCACGCTGCCGATGAAGTGTTTAGCTAGCATTATAAAATTTAAGCTGGTTGTCCGCATCGTGGCCGCAACGGTAAAGGCGTCGTTATTATGACGTCTCTGACCGTATCCTGGTCACGTTGTTGCGTCCTTAGATACATTAGAATACTTTACTATGATGATCTCGGCTGGGTGGCTTCAAACAAGGAGCAAAGTCAGCGGACAGATTCTGAAAAGTCCAAAGAACCCTGGATCGCTGGAGACTAAGTAGGCGCGGATTCCTCTAAGCACGAAGTAGTTATCGCAATGAAAAGTGTGCTGATCATCTAATGGTTAGCGTCTGACGCTGTCCGTTGAGGGTTGGATAAATAATATGCAACTGCAATAACAACAACAAAAAACTTATTTCTTGAGATATCTTGTCAAATTATTCTTCAAAGGCATTTGAAATTTAAAGAGCTACATTGATTATTTTTGTGCATTTTTTCATTACCGTAAAATAAAATGAAAAATCAGTCTTATTCTTACAGTGAGAGAATTTGCACTTTGGTTTTCAATGAAGTTGCAACCCATAAAGTTCATGCGTGTGAACCAGCAGGTACTCGGCGTCTATCTAACCACACCAACGCAGAGCACTCGTTTGTTGGTTCTGTTTGCAAGTCTTTCGTCAAGCTGGGCCACCACAACTGGTATAGACTGCTTGGGCCGAAGGGAAATAAGCGTAAAGTGTGTTTCCCAAGGACACAATAAGGTTTCATTGCCAGTTGGGGAATCGAACCAGGAGTCAGCAATCTTTTGACCACCAACACGATGCTCTTTCAGCTGAACTATCGCCGCGCTATGAAACTGCTGTTATTCTGTTGATGTTTGGTGCTGCTTTTTATTCGGGTTGTATCTGTTGTTTTGTATGAGTTTTTGTGCTCGTATCATATATCTAGCTTTTATCGCGGTGTTGGATATTTTCTACTTTTATGACGTTGCTTACATTTTTGTTTGGCTTAACTGCGTAGGCTGTTTGAATTGTTTAGTTGCCTGATGAAACCAATAATTCCGAAATATGCAGGTTGCAAAGTGCTAATCAGTTTTGTGATTTTTATTGCATTGCACCGAAACGTGAAAGTATGTCGAAAAATTAGATTTCTGGAAGTCTGACCAATATACGTGCTTTTACAGCTGCATGTGATGCGATAAACCACACTAGAACGATGTAACTTATTTTGGCGCTCTTTGAAGGTAAAAAGACGCTTTAAATTGAACGTTTCGTTAATTAAAATAAATGTAACTTTAAAGTCCAATTTTTTCAAAAAACCATTAATTTCTTTTGGTATATGGCCGTTCATTTCTTTTATGTAGGGAAGTTTCAATTCGCCAAATAGACAAGATACCGATGTATCCAAACATTTGACAGATAACCCCGATCATAAAATTGATTTTGACAAAACAGAAATAATGGCCCAAACCAATCACTGGCGAAAATTATTGATCACCGAAACATTACTAATTCAAAAACACAATCCCAACTTATATGTCGAAAATGTTTCGCGTTTTTTTGTGGCAAACCCTTAAAATTGAACTTGAACGTTTATGCGTTTTGCAAAAGAGCGAGTTTCACAAATTACTAGATTATTCCGTGATGTCCATGTTTGCCCTGCGTAGCAACCTATTGCTAGTTCTTTGTTTAATTGTAATGCTCCTCCTGTATTATTCAAATATATTTCAGGCACAGGCAACCAGATGAACTAAAGTCCGTAGCCAACACATTAAAAAAGAATCAAAAATCACTTGATGGTGCTCAAAGCATAATTCTTAAAACTATTGGTTGCATGTTACAATAAAATATTGATTCGTTTAAGTCAAGCAGATAGCGTCTAAGATTTAATCAAGTTATGGGGCAAGTTTTTTAAACTTTTTTTAAAAATTTTATGTCAATAAAAACTTGCACTATAGTTTGAAGTAACTTTTTTTTGCTTTGTAATAATTTTTTCTTGTTGTGTGGTAAAGTTTAAGCTCAAAACATGATTATTTCAGGTTATATTTTGCCAACTAATATTGCGTTATAATTGTGCTGGTCCAGCTTTGCACTTCAGCAGCTGGCATACGAATGAAAAATTGTCCTTCTGCGCCAATTACTACTGCTCAGTTGCCAGGAAAACTAGTCCTATTTTGTGATTTGTGCAAAACCTATGTGCTTCCACCGCGGGCCTCCAACATCAACGATGTTGATTATTGAGAAAAAAAATTTTTGAATCATAACGAAATTCATTCATTACAAAAATTGTTGCTATGTGTCTAAAACTAATTTTCTTGTTTAAAATTGTCAGATGGCACTTTTACAAAGTTGTTGGTTCGTTTCTTTTAACTTTTGCTGATTTTGCAACAGCATTTACATAAAGTGTACGTTATGAATTGAGTTATTTTGACTTGTATTCATAGTGACTTGAAAAATATTGTTTTTCAATAACGCTATTGAATGTAAATATATCGATTTTTTTAAAGGATCTATTGATTGTCGGTAACATTATGTTAAAACAATAATATTAAGTACTTTGATTTTGAGCTAAAAAGCCAGTCGAATTGTCAACCCACACGACTCTGTAACCCCTCACGTGAAGTAGAACTGAAAGTGGCCTTTTCGAATAGGTGCATACTTGCTCAAAGAATATCGAAAGTTGGAATGGCCTTGATTTCTCTGACAACATAAAACAGTCAAGCTCTACGAGCCATTTCGACTCACGACTCACTTTGAGGCGGCGGGGCTTGGGTGCAGGCGTAGGCGCGTCAGCTTTGACCAACATTTTTCTCATAGGGAACCATTTTGTGAAAAATATAAGGGCGTCAATAGCGTATGGAAAAAGAGCATTGTGTCATATTTTCTCTCTTTGCCTCATGGCTTAATATAAAAAATGCCTAAAAAATTGTTAAAATCATGGTTCAGACTATTACACAACCAGAGAGTACGCATTAGATTTTACCAGTACGTGAGACTAAAAGGAACTGGCTAAGTAATTTACAATGCAATAAATGTTGTGGGAAAAGAGCCAGTTTAGTACAGATTTACTTCATCCAGTTCTAATTTGTTAAATTCTTTTTAACTTTAATTCTTTTTGTTTTGTTTTTTTGCTGTGAAACAAACATTTTTTTTACAACAGCAAGCACGTCACAAATAAACATTAAAAATCTTATAGTTTTTTGCATTTATATGGATTATCAAGGGTGTCTGTCAAAAGCAACACGAAGTTTGAAAATTAAAATTTAAGATCAAGGATTAGAAACTAAAATGATAAAGTATGAAAGTTAATTTGTCGTTACGGTGCTAGGGCCGGCACAGAGGCGTTCCAAAGCGCACCCGACCAGCAACAAAAAGTCGTACCTCCTGCGCAGTAGGCTACTTGAACATCCTAGCCCATCTGTGAGTGGAACACAAGGCTCAATATGGAAACTTAGATAACAAGTAAATATTTAGTCTGGACTGATGACTGTATAAAAGTAGAGGAGGATTAGGTTCGATTTTCGTTGCTGGTTAGGTCCGCTTTGGGCTGCCTCTGAGCCCGCCATGGCCGGAAACCAAACAAACGAACTATCTTTCATAGTTTATCATTTTAATATTTAGTCTCTGATTTTTAGTTTTGGATTTCAAGCTCACTGTACACTTTAGTGTTACTTTTGACTGAGTCTTTGATTATCCCGTTTATGAATAAAACAAACAAGAGGGTTGTAATTTTTATATGTGACGTGTTCTCTGTTGTGATATCTGCTCTGGCCGACGCTGCCGAGTACGTTTTTGAATCAGTTGAATTCAAATTCTTCTTACAGTAATTTTCACTTTATGCTTTTGCCTGTGTGTCAAAACGTTTAGCTTACTGTGTTAACGTATAATCATATGAGGAAGTAAATACCTAAAATTAATACTTAACAAAATAAAAATGCCTTTCCAGTTTCGGAGCAAAGCAATCATATTAAAATTACTGTCAAGCAAGCAACAGCGTTGAATTTTAGCGCGAAATTAACCACATTCAGTTAAACGAGATGGGAACTTGTTAAAAAGGAAGCCCAGTGAACGACTAACGCATGTTAAACTAGATGAAAGCTTGCTGAGTAGCAACCCCTTTGAACAACCGACGCAAATATCTCCAGATTTCAAAAACACTAGCGCCCTAGCTTATGCCATAAAAAAAACTGATTTTAAGGGTACCCCTGGGGGATGGCACCCCAAAGCAATTTCAAAATATTTGTCTCTTAGATATCTACTGATATCAAAAAACACTGGCACTCTAAGTTAAGCCGTTCAAAGAATTGGTTTTCGGGGGCCTTCCGGGGGTGTTGCACCCCCATGCTATGTCAAAATGTTTGTCTCGTAAATATCTGCTGATATCAAGAAAACTGGCACCCTAGCTTGAACCGTTCAAAAAATTGATTTTTGGGAAGTCCCCGGGGGGGTGGGAGTGATGGTATACCACCAAATTACGTCAAAATATTTGTCTGTTAAATATCGATTGATATCAAAAAAACACTGGCACTTTAGCTCAAATCAATCAAAGACTTGATGTTTGTGGGGTCTATTTGGGGGTCCCCGGGGATGGCACCCTCAAACTATGTCAAAATATTTGTCTGTTAAGTATCTGCTGATATCAAAACAAACTGCCATCCTAGCTTAAGCCGTTCAAAAAATTGATTTTTTGGGCCTCATTTTGAGAAGGTTTTCGGGGGATGGCACAAACAATTTCAGGAGTCTAAACTGCGTTTGTAGCTTAACAACATCACTCAAAAAATTAATTTTAGTGTTTTGCGGTTTAGAAAAAAAGAAAAAAGTACTTTAGGGAGAAAAAAGATTTTTTTTGCGTACAACCCTTATTTTAAACTTCAATTGGCAATTTGCAGATATTTTTTCTGTGTACTAAAAGATTGGTCGTTTGGAACAGTCGGTATACGCATTGGTAAGAGAAAAAAAAACACTTCATTACAACTGCAGGAATAGTTTCAACAAACTTAGGGACTTTGTCATGCTTGAAACAATTGGAAATTATGAGATAAGTATTAAGCTGGTTGAATGCAATTACGGCGGTCGTGTTGAATGCCCTTTAAGTTCTATACAGTATTTTATTGTTTGATGGTTATAGATCAAGGGTTCTTAACCTTTTTTCTCCAATTCCCCACTCTCTAATGTAGCCTACCAACTCTCCATTTCCCACAGCCATAGGCGTAGCCAGGTTTTTTAATTAGGGGTAGGGGGAGGCAAACCACATATTATTTGCAATGATGTCATCGGAAGTTTTCGTAAGAGTAGAAACTTTTTGTGGGACAAAAATATCGTAGAATGAAAGATCAAAAGCCGTGGCATGGTTAGGGACGTAACCAAGATTTTGCTAAAAAGAGTTACCAGAATTAAGATTTTGCTAAAACTTAAACCAAAAGTCAAAAAGTGAAAATAATTCAAACTACAGTATCTAAATTGGGAGATGTGTTGCGTAAACTAGTGTACCAAAACGTATTACAGGCGGGGATCTGGGGGCGAAGCCCTCAGCCGCGGGGCGATTTTTTGTTATTTTTTGGAAACAATAGTTATTTTAATGTCATTGAATCACATTTCGCACGTGTTTAAGGCCACTAAAAAAACAGATTTTTAACATTTGAAAGCAAATCGAAAAAATCAAATTGTTCAATCCTTCCTTTACACACAATTTAAGTCCAAAACACGTTTAAAATCTTGCATTTTGGAGTTAAATTTTGTATGTGAATTGGCCGAGGTAAAAGGAAGTAAGGTGCATTCCCCCCAGCAATATTTCAGCAGTAAATGATAATCCACTCAAAGATTTGCCGTAGAGATTTTTGTTTTGTCACAATGATATTTAACCACTTGTAAGAGTACAACATGTACGAGCAGAGGGTCCAGGTCCCCTCAATTCAAGTTCAATAATTTGTTCGAACAGCATTTCTCCGAGCCAATTTTTTTTTCAAAAGTATTTTGTCGCGTAAAAACTAGCAAGATAGAGGTGAATAGTTATTGAAAAATGATACAATAGATAATTACGCCCGCTAACTATGTTATTGCCCGGGCCGGATTCTCGTTGCGCGGGGTCTCTGGCACGTTGGGGATTTTCCAACATTTTCCTGCCAACTATAGATGAAAACCCAAAAAGTTGTATCATCTGAGCGCAGAGCCCATGGCTCTGTGCCGTAAGGTAAACCCGGCTTTGGTTATAGCGTTACGTTCATAAAAAGATTAGATGAGAAACTGAGGTAGTAACTATTAGGACAAAAACCCTTAATTTTTCCGGGTTAGACATTTAAATTGGCAAAAATTAAATCGAGAAGGCCCGAACCCCTGGTGGTGGTGGTGGTACTACCCGACCCCTTCCGAGGGATGGGGGCGCGGAGGAACTCCGCGGAGACCCAACAGTCGGGCCACACCCCAAGGTCTGGACCATAGATCGAGAATAGAGAGAGAGGAGCCAAAGATAGATTTGCGAAGGGGTTCAGAAGCAGGACAATCGAGGAGGAGATGATTGAGGTCCTGTAGAGGGTGTCCACAGGCACAACAATCAGAATTCTCCTTCCGACTGATCCTGTGAAGATAAGAAGATAAAAGAAGACTGTGACCATGGCAGCGAAGACGAGAGAGCTCACTGCGTATGGAGCGAGAAAGAAGAAGTTCCTCCGAAGAGACTTCGGGGACTTAAAAGTTCAGATGGGAGTGAGAGATGTGACGTCTCCAATTGCGGTATTGGGAATAACGGACTTTGGCAATAACTGGGAGGAGAGGGCTTGGG
Organism: Trididemnum nubilum; assembly: GCA_963965965.1. Lineage (NCBI taxonomy): Eukaryota > Metazoa > Chordata > Ascidiacea > Aplousobranchia > Didemnidae > Trididemnum > Trididemnum nubilum. The sequence continues at coordinate 5,217,073 of OZ014469.1, forward strand.
ATGAACCCCTGGTCGTCGATACTGTTGTTAATTACTATTTACGCGTCTACAGTTGTCTACGAAAAATGCTAAATGAAACTAAAACTAAAAAAGAAATTTCTTGTAATATATTTATACGTATCATTGGTGGCATTTCAATTGGGTGGAGGCGGCTCCCTGGCTACGCCCATCCATGCCCCCCACAGCATCGGTCTTTGAAAAATTAAAAAACATTGTTAGTTTTGTCCAAACATGGCTTACATAAGTCATATATTGGTTGTTTTTGTTATTAAAATATTCTTTAAATGGTTGTGATTTGTGAAGTAAGTCAACATGAGATGTGGTAAATACAGTATGTTACATCTTGAAGCAGTGTTCATCTGTCCGACCGGTCATTCCTCACTTGGTAACTTGGTAACCACCGTAATTAGGTTGCGCTAAAGAGTTAAATAAATTTTGATTGTTTTGAAGCCTTAGATAAGAGCCGCGGTAGAATAATATACATACGAATAAAAAATATTGCAAACGCCGAAGTCAAATGTTCGAATCCTTAGAAAAATTTAAGCCCGTTATTTTTTATGTTTTGTGTTTTTTTGTTTTTTTTTCTGCTGCATAACTACGTAGCTTACGATAACACATTCCTTGTAATTTTATTACAAGTGATCTCATGATGGTACGTGAAACGAAGATGACAAGGAGTGCCTTGACTAGTTTACGTTACCGGTTTTCGGTGCTTCGCGGACTCTGCCAAGCTATTACAGTCAAACCTCGGTTTAACGGACAAATGCGGACCAACGACAGTCCGTTGTTGGAAAAAGTCCGTTAAACGAAAACGCAGTGTTTCTCACTCTGTTACAATTGTGTGCACCTCAACTGCTAACATAGCTTATCACAATGCAAGTAAACGGGGAATCATTATGTCTCTGTGACAACGTAGCACGATTTCTCGTTTCGTCGGCTATTGATTTTCGCTTGTAACAATTACATGTACAGCAGTCTATGCTTACGGAACGGTAAAATCCGAAGTCCGTTAAATCCGAAGTCCGTTAAATCGAGGTCCGTTAAATCGAGGGTTGACTGTATACTTTTATCTAGAAGTTTTATTATCAATGCACTATGAAGAATTTAAGCGCTTTATTTATTTATTTGTTTTGTGATGGTGAGTATGTCACTGAGTTCGAAAAATAAATTTAATTACTTACTTATTTACTGTGTGTTGCTTGCATCTCTATCAGCTTTTATTTTTCTTTGCAGAGGCGTTGCTAAGAATGGTGGCACCCGGGCGGGATTTCGTGGTGTTATTCTTCATGATGTGACACCCTTTATGAAAGTCGTGCCCAAAAGTTGGAGAAGACTACAAAAAACGTTTTCGCCCAAACCTGAATGGGTTGTTGCTCTAAAAGTTAGTAAAGACCAAAAAAAAAGAAGAACTTTGCCGAAAAATGAGTAAATTTTTGGTCCAAATGAGTATGGGGCCCAAATAAAATGTTAAAAAACGTCTTCATCAAAAATTAGTGTAGTCATGGTTTCACATCATAAAATGGTGTTACCCCAAAATGGTGACACCCGGTGCGGACCCAGCTTTATTACACCCGTGACCCAGCATTATTACAGAAAAGTATTTAAATTTGCTCTCCCACCTAAATATGTCAAAGAAACCAACAATGTAACAACATATGAGGGTGAAAATCGCAGAACATTGGAAATAAGTGGTACAACTGGTGATATAAAACACACGCCTTTAGCAAACATTGCGTGACGTTAGATAACTTTGATGTTTGTAAAATGACGTCAGCCAGGATTGAGCAGGTATCAAATTATGGCGCTGTTCTAGTTTGGTTATGCGGAACTACAGTAACCACGACGAACAGCGCCTTATTGTATGAGAAAATCAACTTATCATGTACTAAGTCGAGCAAGCACTGTCCATACTGTAACGAGCAACTGAGGCAGTTAAGCACTGAGCAAGCGAGTGGAGATTGAGTCGAGTACTGGCAAAATCTTTTCACTGAAATGATTACAAAAGATTTTATTTTCAAGATCAAACTAGAATATGACATAGCAAGCGACATCTGGGAACTTCGCGAAAGTATCTAACTTCACTGAACTAAAGAACTTCACGATTGCGTTAAGCGTGTTTATGATTGCTGATAATCAGATCTGAAATGCATTGCTTTCGAATTTCATAATGTTCTGTTAACTTGATCAAGTTTGTGATTAACGTTTTCAAAATTTAAATGTCAACAAAAGGTATCGATAAAATGCCGATCAAAATTTTACAACTCAGCTTAATTTTCGTTTCAACTTTTAAGGTGTTTGTTGAATTTGCACTTAGCAGAGCAGCACAATTGCTAAAATTGTTGCTACAAACAAAACAAACCTTCGTTCAAACAAATATTTCAACAATATGATTTTTTGCATAGGTGGGCAAGTTAATGCAAAACGTTAGCTTTGTTAACCACTAGTCCGTTAACAAACTTTACACCTCCGTTAACGTTAATCCGTTATTTTCAGCTTTAATTAACGGAAGTTTATAAAGTCCGTTAATCCGTTAACATTTTGCATGTAATTTAGATTTCGTTTTATTCACTCGCTTCTAGAACACGTATTGACGCTGTTGAGCTGATTGTAAGGAAATATTTATTGCTATGGTGGTCTTTTTGTGTTTTGGAAGTTACATTTTACAGTCTGATCTAATTTCAAGATAAAAACAAGTTCAAATGCACAACGAAGCTGCAAGATATTAACGATAAAAACCTTAACGGAAGTTAACAGAACTTAACGGAAGTTACTTTAGTCCGTTAACAGCACTTAACGGAAGTTAATTTAGTCCGTTAACATGAAAAAACTTTTTAACGGATTAACGAGTTAATGAAAAAGTTAGCTTCGTTATTAACGGATTAACGATTAACGGACTTGTGCCCACCTATGATTTTTTGCCAATATGAATTTAGGATTTGCAACTAACAGTTTACATTGTCTTGACCAGAAATCTGACACACTATTCTAAATTTTAAATTAAATCTACAGCCTCAACTAGCCCACAGCAAAATCTTTTTTTAAAAAAATTTTATGCACGCACATGTATGAATAATTCTGCTGATTTTTCTCAAAATTTAAATACTAAATGAAAACAATGCCTGTCTTAGCAATTATCATGGAAAAACATACGCATACAAACAAAATTTAGAAACAAGAAATCAAATTCTGATATATTTTTGTGTGATAGTGCAGCGTCCAACTTTACAATGACGTCACATTAAAAACTTGTATTAATTTACTCAACTCTATGCTTTCCAAAACCTTAGGTCAGAGGTCGGCAATGTTTTGCATTTAAAGAGCCTTTTTAACCGATATTCAATAAAACAAAAATCCCTTGGAGCCGCAAAACTAAAATGAAACAAAAATAAAAGAAAAACAAACTGCATTTTTTTTATTATTTTTTGGTTTAAATAAAAAAAAACTGCCATGCTCGCATTTATAAAAGTAGGTAATGCTCTCAGCTTTAACGTGGTTTTTGCTCTTGCATCTCAGTACAAAGCATCTGCACCCACATGAGGGCTGCAGGCTGTCATCTTCACAATATGATTGTGAGCTGTTGTCTGTGAGACGTGTGCGATATCTGTTTTTAATGTATGTACACCAAGTATTTTTAAAATTACTTAAATCCTTTAAAATTTCATAAAATACTAAATTTAATATTTAGGGTGGCCGAAAAGTCTCAGGACACTATACATGTATTTTTAATAAAACACAGTATTTTTTAATAAAATATATTTTAAATATATTTTAAGTATTTTGTAATGAAACACACAGAAACGTATATATTTAACAAAAAAGAGAACTTTATTAGAAACAAAGCAGAAAAGAACTAGAGTAATTTAGTGGTCTAGGGGATCAGTATGTTGGCCCTCATTGTTCTTGCACAATTCCATTTGCCTCCATGTTCTTTGTGCCATTTTTTGGAGAGAATTTCTTGATACGCTAGCAAAAGCTGCTATAATCGCATGCTTTAGCTGATCAATGGTTTCGTATCTAATACCAGAAACTTGACCTTTAATAAAACCCCATAATGAGTTGTCTGGAGTGGTCAAGTCGGGGCTTCGTGGTGGCCAAGCAAAAGAATTTGACCCGCGGCCAATCCATCGATCAGGAAACTCTGCATTTAGCAGCGCTCTCACAGGAAGTGCAAAATGTGCAGGTGCACCATCTTGCTGTAGCCATACACGATCCTTAATACCAAGTTCTATTAACTTGGGAATGAACCACTTTCTAATCATATTGGCATATGATTCCTGGTTGACATTGCCATCAAAGAAATAAGGACCAATCAAATGTTCAGATGTCACTGCAGCCCAAATCATGACATGTGGAGGATTATTTTCAACTTCTTCTTTGTAAAAGGGGTTTTCTTTAGCCCAGAAATATATGTTTCGACTTTTAGAACTTTTATAAATGGCGCATTCATCGCTGAATATTATCTTTCTGTGATTTCTTGGACCATCAGGAAAGCAATTTAAAAATTTCTCACAGAATTCATTTCTTCGATCCATATCTTCATCTGACAACTGATTTACCGACATGGGCTTATAAGCTTTGACATCCAAGTCCTTTTTCATATGATCCATCATGGTAGCTCTTGGTATTTCAAGTTCAGCAGAACGTTTTCTGGTGGATTTCTTGGGAGACTGTTGCAGTGATTCTTGAACACCAGCACACGTTTCCTTTCGTGTTTCAGGCCTGCCACTTCTTGCCTGATCCAGAACGCTTCCTGTTTCAAAAACTTTCTTCTCCCACAGATACAGATTACTTCTTGATGGCTCGGGCTTTCCAAATCTTTCTGTGAAAGCACTTCGAATGTCTTCCATAGTCATGTCATTCCTAATGCGGTCGTGAACCCAAACAGCAGCAATTAAGCGCTCCTCAACAGTAAATACACTGATGTCAGTCATGACCTGAAATAACCTAAATAACCTGAAAATAAATAAAAATAAAAAATAAATCAAATAAATTGTTTTAACAACATTAGAATATTAAAACTATCATATTAAAATATTAAACAATCATATTTAACAGCATTAAAATATTAAAAATAGAGTGTCCTGGGACTTTTCGGCCACCCTGATAGTACAGTAAATAGTTCATGTTTAGGAAAAGTTGCTCACGTACGTGTGTGAATCAAAAGATCGACAGATTTTCAAGCGCATGCTTTAACATGGTATCGTATAAGTTTAGAGGAGAACGATTCATATTTCGAAAATTAATTGGCTCGGTTTTGACATGTTTGCCCTAGGACGTACGTTGTACGTCATCACTCTTTGGCATCCGTTTGCCAATGCATTTTTAACAAAATTAGGCTGTTTTTGTGTTATTGCTATATGTATTCGTTTCGGGCAATACAAACAAAATCAAGCATTTGTTAGTTTTGGGATGTTATGATGATGGGTTAGCATGCTTAAACTGATTAGTGACGTCACTGATGATGTCTGTATTTTAAGTTTTGCTATTGTATAAATAAATTTTTTAGACAATCATTTTAGCGTTAGTTTTTTCAAAAAACTTTTTAAAAGCGCATATTAGTGATGCTATGTGCATGTATTTTAGTGGCGTAAACAATGATTTCATCACTGACGTCATCAATTTTTTATATTACTCAGAAAAACGCTGAATTTCACAGTTTTTTGAATATTTTTTTGTATTTGCTCTTTCTAAATCGCGCAGTTTGAAATTCTATTAAGTTAGTAATGTCAAACTCAGTTATTTTCAAAACGTTTTCAAAAACGCAGTTTGGTGATGTTATGTGCATGTATTTTAGTTACGTGAGCAATGGCGTCATCACTGACATCATCAATTTGTTTATTTTACGCAGAAAAATTGTTCATTTGTGCAAAAGTTTTGTATATTTTTTTGTATTAGCTTTTTCTAAATCATGCCGATTGAAATTGCATATGTTAGTGGTGTCAGGGCTCAGCTATTTCTTGCCTACATCAGCATAAAGTGTCCTAAAAATGCCTTTTATTTGTAAGAGGCAGTAGTGCCAATATTTCAGATGCTTTATTCCCAATACAATAGCTGAGTGTGGTACTTCTTATAGCATTCCATCAAATGATGTACATGGGCGCTGGTTCATATTTTTTTCACCACCTATATCAAGATCTTCACTAGGCTAGCTAGTATCTATATCTCGCTATCACTGGTATCCATGGGCTGTGGTTTGTATTCTTCTTCGCTATCTACCGGTATATCAAGATCTGATTCATCACTGTCAGAATCTAAGCATAGTCATTCATGGTGTCACTCAGAAATATGAGCGCCGATGCCTTGCTTCATCAGCACGCGCTTGGTCCTTTTACTGGCTGTTCGTCGGTGTATTCACCTTAAAATAGGCTAAGTTGCAGCGCTGTATGTGGGCCATGTGGTAGTACTTTCTGGTACGTATTGGCAACCATGCCACAACCAATGTTATCTTGTACTTTTCCAGCTTCAGGCGAACCAACATAAATTTTATATGATTTCACAAATACCAATATTTCATGCACATTGCACAGTTCTTACGGTATGCTACTGGTAGCCAAATGCAAGTTATTTACTATATTCGCTATCTATAAGATTATCAAAAACAAGTTTTGTTTTTTACAAATTAATCTTGCAATATTTGCTTTATCACTGTGATTTATTTCAGTTTATTACTCTACACACCCAATAAGGCAGTAATGGTATATTGGCCGCAAAAGCCAGGTAGGCAATCTGCCAAGTGAATGCCAGCGGGAGGCATCAGCATCAACCGTCAAAAAAAAATTGCCAAAAAAAAATAATTATTTTTTTCTCAAATTTTTCTCATTTTGTTTTATACAATCAAGTACACCAAGTGCATGTTGAAAGAGCATTCAGACGCTCTTAGCTTGCCTTCGAACGTACCAAGAACGTTCGATTTTCAAAAATCGGTAAGCAGCTCGGCATACAAGACGTCTTCAAAACGGACGTACGCCGTACGTCATAAGGCAAATAAATGGCAAATCTCTCCCAAAGCTCTGGCAGCGAAAGGGTTAGGAAAAATTGCCCACATCAGAGATGGAACCAGTTAGGATTTTCTCGACCTGACCAGACCGGTAAATTTCAAAATTATCGTTGGTTGACCGGATGGTCGACCGGTTTCTGACCGCCCCGGTCCACCGGTATTTTTTCAGAAGGTTTTTGTTCACTATTTAATGCATCCAATGCAAATTTTTCATAAGAGGAGAGGAATCGGTGAGGTGTAAAAATTTGTGACTTTGGACAAGGGTTTCAGAAAAAAAAAAACGCAAAAAAATTTTTGCGTGTTTTGCAAAAATAACTCAATTTTAAGACCTTTTTTGGTTAAGTTTCGGTTTGAATTTCCTGTTTCAAGCAGCGCAAAACGTGGACATAATAAGCATAAAAAGAACTAGAGGGCACAAGCAGGGGCGCCCGCAGGAGGGTGCACTTGCCCCCCCCCGGGAAATTAGGATGTCAAGAATTTTTTATGTTTAAATTTGCGAAATAAGTCAAATATATTTATCTAAACTAAGAAAACAACCCTTTGTGGAGCTTTTTTGCCATGGTGCAGAGGGCAGGGGCAGGAGAAATACGATTGCCCATTGGTAGTGACTATTTCACCGAAAATTTTCAAGTTAAAAAGAATAAAAGAAAAATGAGAAATATTCATCCGCGCTTTTTTCATTTGCTTTTTTAGGGGTTAAGACTAGGGTTAGGGTTAGATTTGGGGATAGTTTTAGAGTAAGCATTGGAGTTCGGGTTAGATTTGAGTCAGAATTAATAGAAAAGTAGATAAAAATTTCCGGTGAAATAAAGCCTTCCTCGCCCATTTTACGTGAATTATCATACAGCATTTTCTTAAAAGCGAGCGTAAGCAATGCTCCAGGATTAAGCATTAAACTGTTTGATAAGATGATTATCAATATCAAACGTTTCTGCATTCTGTCAATGAGCTCTTATAGGATCTAAATACAATAAATTGTTTAATGTTTCAAATTTACGCAGCACTTCAATAAACACTAAAATAATAATTACTCCGCCATTAAATTAATCTGGCCCAGAACCGAAATCAAAACCAAACTTGCAATTAATAGCGTAGCCAAGGGGACTGTGCCCACCTGCATTGGCCTGCTATAGACCAAAGTGCGCGACAAGAAAAATGTCATAACTTTTGGCCTTCTGAGGCATTTTTTTGCAGTAATATGGCCTCTAAAGTTGTTTAAAGTCTTTTTTAAAACGTTTAGTATTAATATTATTATCAAAAATACAGCAAACAAATTAATTGATAAAAACTTCAAAACATGGCTAAAAACTAGCAGTCAAAATTGATCGCTTAATGCAAAATGCGTAACGTAAGCTTCATAGGAAAAAAAGTGTAGGGGGCTATTCAGCATATAGTTTATGTAATTGCCACAAGTTTTGGACTTGACCTATGAGTAACGAGTGAGTTTGAAGGGGTTGAGCTATTTACTGTAATTTTTTTGAATGGCTTTCAAAGTGTATCAATTTAGTTTTTTAAATGGCTCTAAAAAGATGCGAAGTTTGATTGGAATATCGTTGAAATGGCTATTTTTTTCTTAAATATCACCAAATTTTCCCAGCAGCTAGGGTTTTGCACAACAACTCCGGTCTGTGATATGCTTTAGTTGCTCCTGTTTGCTCTGCACGCTGCCCGATTGAGGCATTTTGCGAAAAATTTCAATTTTTAGGTTAATCACCCCCCCCCCCCCCTAAACAAAATTTAGTGCAATCAGTGGGGCAACCAAGGAGGCTAAGGGATCTTAGCCTCCCCTTTTCCAACTCACTTGGAAAACTTATCTCACATACAGTAGCGTAGTCGGGTTGGGGCGGCTATAGTCCTCCCTTCTCAATTGGCCTGTCGACCAAAATGCAGATTAAGGAAAATACCACGTTTTTAGCACTTCTGAAACTGTTTTAATCACTAAAATGGACTAAAAAGTGATTTATAGCATCTTTTGAAACATGTATTCAGAAGGGCTTATTTGTCAAAAACAAAACTCTCAAAGCAATAAAAACTTTGAAAAATGCCCAAAAATAAGCAGAGTTGATCGCTAGTGTAAAATTGCTGAACATAGTTTCATCAACAAAGATATTATAAACTCAGGAATAGGGAGAGGGGGGCTATTCAGGATTAGTTAATTACCAATCACTTCTCTCAAATATCTTTCCATTAGCCCCCCCCCCCAATTATTTTGCTCTATAAAATATAGACGGAATAGATTACCCTGTGTGAGTTTTATCGAACAAGAGAATTTTATGATTTACCAGCATGCAAAGAGAACTAAAATTTTACCTTAGCCACCTCTCTAATAGACCATTTAAGCAACCAGTTTGATCATGTTTGCACTGCTAATTTCTATGCCACGTTTTAAAAGCATCATTTTTTATCAAAATAGCCCTAAAATTGAGTTATTTTTGAAAAAAAAAATGCAAAATTTTCGAGTGTTGGGGGCTCCGCTCCCAGACCGTCATGCCTTTGGCAGCTGTAGGCTTTGCCCCCAAATCTCTAGCCTCGGGCGGCTGGGGGCTTAGCTTCAGGACACCAATGGATTTCAGCGGCTCCGCCCCCAGACTCCCAAAACTGACCCCCATTGCGAATTTTTGGCTACGAACGTTTAAACGTGGTTTGAATTTGACCTGCAATTAAAGAGGGCTGGAAGAGCGAGGCAATCAAAAAATTTCTTGTAGATTCTTAATATCAGCAACTTTGTTCTATCCAATGGCCTTAAAAACGTTCGAAATGAGGTTCAAAATTACGTTAAAGTGGTTATTTTTTCCAGAAATTGCGAAAATTGCCCAGCGACTGGGGACTTTGCCCCCAGACCCCCGTCCATGATACATTTGAATTGCATCCGTTTGCTATGCTGCCCAAATTGCAGGATTTTTTTAAACAGGGTCATGTTAACTTTTGGTTCAAATCCCTTAGCAAAATCCTGGTTGCAGCTGTGAGGTTTTATTTTATCCAGTAGATAATGGATACGTCGTTTGCCCCCCCCCCCTGAAAAAATTTCTGCGGGCGCCTCTGGGCACAAGCTAAATTATTAGACGTTCTTTCGAATGATATTATGCGAAAGGCCAAAAAATAAAGTTACTATTTTTTAGCTATTGGAGACAGATTATTTGCAATTTGTTGAGCAGCAAGCACAAAACTACTATGACCTTGGCTAGAAAATCTTCGAAATATAATGTTCCCCAGCAGTTTGTAGAGATACTGCTACTTCAGAACAAGCCATGTCTAGTTAGATGTAAAAAATAAGAGCTATGTCTTTCTTGCCCACTGTGGAGTGTGATAAATTTAAGTTGAAAAAAGCTTTTTTAATGCGGCAAGATTTTAGAATGTATATACCAAAAAATCTGAAATCTGCGCCACTTCTACTCTCAAGCTGATTTGAAATAATGCTAAAATGCCAGGTAGCGCAAGATTTTTCTGAATGCATGGGAATTTTATCGGTGTTTCAACCGGCTTGACCGGCCAGTTGAAGAATCTCAACCCGACCGGCCGGTCGACCCAACCAGTTTCCATCTCTGGCTCACATACGTATGTGGATCGAAAGATCGACAGATTTTCAAGCCATGCTTCAACATGTTATCGTATAAGTTTAGAGGAGAACGATTCATATTTCGAAAATCAATTGGTTCGGTTTTGAGATGTTTACAGTTTTACTCCAATTGTGACCCTGAGAAAGATCGGGCTTCTAAGAGCTAACTCTTCAAGGTAAAAGATGAACTAAAACAGCAGAATCAGGCGCTTTGCTGGAAGTTTACGTTAATTTACTGCAAACAATCGAGTTGATATGCTAGATGAGAGGAAATTATGAACAAGCATTTGATTTAATTAGGGCTGCAATAGCATTGGTCTTCTGGTGTTGTTACTTGTGAAATGCATTGTTGCACTTAATTGCATGGGCAGATAAATCATGGTGAAGTGGTGTGTAAAGAACAGGAGCCTCCCCATCCATTTAATTTGCACAGGGCCCCCCTTTCCTAAGGCCATCACTGCCTGCACTGGCTATAAACAGTATGCTTCTCGCGGATTCTGGTTCCCCTTCCTATGCAACACGCTGATTAACCAATTAGAATTTCTTCTTTGAGCTGCACAGGGTCATTATTGGATGCCTCTCCTCCATCCACTTCACTGCTCCTTTTTTAAACCTATCTTCCTTCAAAAAATAACCAAGTACAAACATGTTTTGAAGGTGTTTTGCGTCTTCTTTTAGAATTATCATTTTTTTCTCAAAGTCTTTACCTCAAAATGGGTGATCAGCCGGTTAAACAAGAAACCTTAATTACAAAAGCATTTTGCATATCAGCGGAACGGCTTCTATCCTGAACGCCAATCTAGTTCATCAAATCATCCTCCGTGCCTAATTGCACTGGCCCTAGAGAATTTCGCCTTGCATCTCCAAGTAGGGTTTGACCTTCCTTCCTCCTTCAAAGAATCATGTATAAGACTGATGGGTTTGTCTCTTCCATCTTTAGATCGGATGATGCTGGAGTGTAAGCCGTAATTATACTCCATATGCAATACTTATGACTTCCTTACCTTGTCTGCTGGACCATAGGACCAATCGCTTCCAGTTTCACAGCAGAAATCCAATTCTGGACTAGACTGGAATGCGTCAGGTCCAACAACCAAATGATATTCTTTCCTCTTTTTCACAATCTCCCACTCGTTCTTTTTCTTACTTTTATCAGCCCCTTATAATCTCCTGCCAAAGTCACCTTGGAGGGTTGGATGGGCATGGTAGGGTACAGAGGCGGGCAAAACGCAATTAGAAGCTCAAAACCCAACTTCCGCAACCTCCACAATTTGCTGAAGTTGCGTTGCACGGTAATTTTTTATTTTGAAACATTGCGGAAGTTACGTTGCGGGCTAAAGTCTTAAAATTTGTTGCACTTTAATTGCGCTGCGCTTTCAATTTTTTTTCGGTTTCAAGCGCAATTCTATACATTGAACTTCATTTAGTTCCATTTCGATAGTTTAACATTGATAAATATCGGCCTTTTTTAGCCAATTATTTACTCTTTTTTCAGTCCAAAATCGCAAAAAATGCGGTGTTTAAATTTTGTTGTGAAATTTCGATTGCGGAAGTTAGGTTGCATTTTAACTTAGTACGAAAATGCCGTTCCGCAATTGCGGATTTCCGTTGCGCTTCAACTGAACCAAGAAGTTCATTGCGGAAGTTGCGCTGCGCTTCAGAAATTAAAAAAAATTAAATTGCGCATTTTGCACTGCGCTTTTTTTGATATCTTGTTATTTGTGCCCACCTCTGGTAGGTTGATCATATTTTTACCACTAAAAAGGACACAATTTTCCAAGTATTATAATCGACGTGCCAATTTAGCATAAGCTAGCTTAAGCCTTTAAATTTAGGTGTAGAACAAACAAAGGTTTGTACCAAGATTTCTTAGCTTTTTTTTGTCAAATTTGAATGCAGACCAAAACATGGAAGAGTAATCGCTTTTTGTTGAAAAAGAAGAACATTTCCTCCAAAAAGACGAGATAAGGTCACCAGAGTGTCTAGTCCCAGCCTCATCTTCACTCTCCAGTAACGTCATTTTAACCTTTTAATGGGTCTCTCCCTAGTCACGCTGATATCCTAAACATGCGCATGCTGATTTCCTGGCCAAAGCTGTTGCCCAACGCGTTGTTTGTACTTCGTAACCTAGTAATAAACATTTTATTGCTAAGCTAGGCAATGATTTCGACTGAAATGTATGTGACAGCTTGATTTTTAGTGAGATCACTAGGCTACTAAACAGTCTACTCTTTTTACCAGCTTGGGATCTGTTGTGCTGACAAGATCAAACTAATTAGTGAGCTGCGACACGACTCAATGCAGTAGCCTAATAGCAGCGTTGCCAGATAAAAGCTACAAAGGCGTTACTAACAACGCTAACGCTATGGGTAAGGTTAGAATGAATATTATCAACCTTTCCAGTCACATCACGTGACCAAACCAATTTTGGTAAATCCCCAATTTTTTCATTTATTTTGGGTTTGGGGGGATGAAATAGAGTTGGGGGATTAAATACACTCTATTTGATTTCCTCAACCCCAAATTAGGCGAAAAAGGGTGTTTTTATCAAAATTGGCTTGGTCACGTGATGTGACTGGAAAGGTTAATAATATTCATTCTAACCTTACCCTAACGCTATCAATGCCAGGGTTGCCAATAAAATATATTAAAATTTAGGACTTTAGAGGCCCCGCCGTTGTATTTGAAGTAGAATATCTTTGAAACGGTCGGGTTCAGAAAGATCGAATCAAGGCCAATCCAACTTAATGCGACTGCCTAACGTTAGGTACCTCCTTTGCGTTTGCCATTAGTCTTCGTTTTAAGTCAAATTGAATCGAAGTAAATTTTTTTTCTAAAGAGATTTAACACGAAAAACCTAAAAAAGAAGGGCATATCCCCCTTCTCCCTAATAAAAAACGGTTAAACAATTTGAAATAAATTTTTTTCCATAAGGAATCTGAATTAGAGCCATTGACCTTTGGAATTGCTTTTTATTTTGTAGTTACGTGAGTTGTAAACACAGTTAGCTTATCAATTAAACAGAATGGGATGAACAAGGCTAATGCACAGTATTTCGGGCTTTTCTAAAATTAGCCCCAGAAAAGATGGAAGTTGTGTTGAGAAAGCACAAAGCAATGAGAATTTGATGATCGAAATGACGTTAAACAAGTTGAAGTCAGAAAATAATCGTTTGGAAACCAGCAATGTTCACTCAGGTTTGTTACTACTACAGTACTTAGAATTGATCTATAAAATTTCTAACTTGTATAAGATCACTTTAAGTCGTTTTCAACTAACAAAAAGCAGTAGTTGTAAAACTATTTGGAATCGAACATTTGTAACTAGAGCTCGACCGATATATCGGTCAGTCGATATATATCGGCCGATATCAGAGCCAAGCCGATATATCGTATCGGCTATCTACCACCGATAAAACATCGGCTAAGCACAATTACGTTAAACTGTTTATTTTTGAGAGCAAGCACGACTGCTCTTGACTATTGAATACCAAATCGTTGTACTTTTGGTTTGTTTTTTTATGAATAGTTCTGGAGTGTGACTTGTGTTTGCAGTAATCTTTCTTTGGACGGGAATTAGCGAAGCTTTTAGAATCAAGTTAATTGAAAAATAGTGACAAAATTTCGTTGTTAGTAAGTTAATATATCGGTATCGGCCTGAAAAAGTCATATCGGTCGAGCTCTATTTGTAACGATTACCAATCTACCATCAACGTCATGCAAATACTTTGTTTCGCCATGTTATGTTTCGCCTGGCAAAGAGTATTTCCGAGTTGTCTTTATTGTTTTTCTCTTTTAGTGACTTGTTTGATTTTATTTGTCGGTTATTGCAGGAACAAATCGGAAAAAAATCAAAAACGGCGAGAAAAAAGGAACGATCTCAAAAACCTACGTCATCAAACACGTCAAGGTAGTTAGGTAAAATCTAAATCCAGCAAGAAGTGCTTTCATGGAGCAATACACATTACTGTAAAGAAAAAATAATGAACTGTAAAGAAAAATAAAAACAAAATATGAACCACCCCGTTTCTCAAACCGCAATAAGTCTTTCATCTTAATTTAATTCAATATGTTTAGAGATACCTGCGAAGCAAAAAATGTTTCTCATGCTTCGCCAGCAGCACGTTCCTACTCTAAGCGGTCAAGATATAGTTCCGAGAAAGACCGGTCAATATCGCGTAAAGAGGAGCCAAAACGCAAGCGTACAAGACTGGAAACGAGCCAAAAATGGTCTCCGGAACCTAAAAGTGCCAGGTTTGTGCTGCAAACATTCACGAACTTTGCGATTTCAACTCAAGTTTGATTTTTTAAACTATTGATTTCGAACTGCTTTAAATAACTCTAGCGGTTTTGCGACAAAATCTTGCGTTTGTTGTTATTGTTGCGGCAAAATCTTGCGTTTGTTGTTGTTATTATATGTTGTTGTTATTGGTAGATATATATAATAAGATTTTGTTTTGGGACAAAAAATTTTGTTTTGCGACAAAATCTTGCATTTGTTGTTGTTATCCAGCGTGCTAAACATGATTTGATGTACTTCAGCAACGGAAGAGATGTAAAAAAGTTGAAATACAGTATTTTGAATTTTAATTATCTTTTTTAATTTCTCATTTTAAGATGACGACCTAAAGTAAGCGTCAACAGCGATTTTATTCTCGATGTAACTTGCCATTATTAATCATTTTTCAAATATGTACAGTAGTAGTAGTAGTTGCTCAAAAAAGTATAATTTGTTCTTTTTTAATCTTTTTTCAGCCGGTACCGCGACTCATCTCTAAATCGCCCTCAGGACAGCAAACGATCAGATGATTTTTCTTATGAGCACCAATCTTTTTCTTACCGTGATAAAGGATGGAAGAAAAAAAAAGAGGATGATTCCATGGGTGATAGGAGAATGTGTTCTTTTGATATACTGCAAAAGCGCTGCGAAAAGCATCGTGATTATATGAATCGAAAAGAAGAACATCCGGGGGCAGGATATCATCGCTATCCCGTAAATGATTCGAGGTACTTTTTCAGAAAGGCATCCAGAAGAAAAATATTACGATAAAAATTACTCCAGATATAATGATAACCCACTGATACAGTAAATTAATTGAATGAAGTGCTTCCCTCTAAAAAATCAGAGTTTCCATGATAAAAAATCTTGTCATTGTGACAAAATAAATTACAGATAACATATTCCCAGTCTAGTCTAGCCAAAGAACATAAAAATTATTATTGTATTATTGACAGATTTCCTGCTTGACGATCAGCAGTATAAGGGAAAGCATTAAGCATCGACCGTATAGTAGACAGGCATAGATATAGGTGACAGTTCAAAGATATAGGTGACAGGCATAGATATAGGTGACAGCTGACTCAACGACCGAAAGGTCCCTTTGCTGTCTCCTGGCCAAGGCAACTTGGGAAATAAATATTGAAATTACAATTACAGAGACTATTCTTGTTATACTGAAGAGCGGAAACGAGATCCGTATTCTACTCCTCATTCATCGAAGACTTGGGAAAAGAAATCCCCGATCTACTGTCACGGCCCCCCATCATGCAACATATGGAGTATAAAACATGCCAGACACTCCGACTGCCAGAAGGAGCGGATCAAGAGTCGCAAAGATCCCGCTTCTGGATACAGAGGAAGTTTACAGCACACTTCCTCCTATGGAGAAAGAAAAAAAAGCTCCAGGATGAGAAGAGATGAGGGTGGACATCGTGGAGGACAACATCCGCCAAGATCGGAGGAGCAAAACTTTAGAATGCCCCAGAGCGACTCTCGAATCTTTAAAAATAAAAGTCAAGAAATGAGAAGTAGAAAGCTTGAAAGCCGGGACCCTCTCCAAAGTCGGGATTCTTTTCGAAAACAGAAAAAATGGGTTTCCGAGAAGCGTCCGTTTGAGAACTAAGAGGCGCCAAGTCGAGGAGAAACACGATATAGCAATAGTAGGGGCAGATCGCAAGAAAATCTCCAATATCAAGAGCAGAGAGCATCTTTCTTTCACAGAGAGGCTGAAAAAAACGAGAAAAGTTCGTGTCGCAATCCCAAATTTGACTCTTCTGGAAAAGATTATAAAAGAAACAGGTAGTTTTTTTGGAAAATATTTATACATTATGAGTACTTCTTCAAGTGGAAATAAATTCTGGCTAGTTTCTCTTTCATTTACTGATGCAGTATGTAGTCGCGAAATTCATATTTGCCCATGGCTAAAATATAACTTTTAAATTTCCAAAAATAGTCTACGCCGACTAAACCTGAGAACGACTAAGATGCTAATTAACGAATCGAAAATAACGGTTCATTATATGTTCGATTAGCTTTTAGAATTGTAGAAAGCTGTAGCACCACTCCAAAATTGAACAACTGTCTATTTGAAATTGAAAAGAAAATAAATCTCTCCGAGTATAGGCGTCGATTTTTAGTTGGTTAAGCAAATTCCGAGTGGGCGAAATATTTTTGCGAAGTTTGGTTAAACTTAATAACTCTATTTCAGTCCGGATAATGCTGTCCCCAAATTCAAGAGAATACCAAAAAAAAGGTCTTCGCCGCATTCTGGTTCTATTTCAGTCCGGAATTTCGGATTTCTTGTTGCCTTCTTCAATTGGAAATGAATTCTGGGTATTACTTGCCAGAAAACCGAAGGGCCGACATATTCCCCCTTCAGTGTTAGACCTAAAAAAGCGCCGCTCCCCCGCCCTTCCAAAAGTGACGCCTAAGTCTACGAGTAAAATCGCTCCACTATAACTTTAAAATCACGACCAGTTTCCGTCACACAGTAGGTCTACACTACGGCTACATAGGCCAATCACAGTTTTATCTCTTCGACTTTTCATACTTAAAGAGGTATTGCTCCAACCAATTTTATTGAAGAAATGAAAACTACTTAAGGTATTAAAGAGGTGCCCTAAATCTGGTTCTAAGATCCTCCTTATTCACGAAAATACGATTTAATTCGTTTGATTCAGTACCATTGGCAACCCCGCATTTCGCAATTTTGTCACATCACAAAAGGCGTGATTTTGCAAAGCTTCTCGCAGGCTAAGAAGCGCAATGTTTGATGAGAAAGCTAATAAGATACTGCTTTAGCCAGCGGTTCCAATTCAAACCAAATTGATCAGTGACATTATACGAGTGATGTAATCTACTGTATCAAAATTATATAGACCAGGTTTGATGATGTTTTAAGCCTATGAATGATGTACAATTTGAAGCCAAAAGCGATCATGCTGTAGATCAGTACTGCTAGCCAATACTTCTACACGAACCAGTAGCTGTAGCTAAGATTTCAGATTTAGTTAGGCTACTCACTGCTACCAGTTGGTAAGTTATACGGGTATTAGATTAAGCCTACTGTATTATTGCGCTAGCTTTGCTAAATCAGGTTTTTGTGAAGTTACAAAATTGCGAAATGCAGGGTTGCCAATGGTACGGAGTCAAACGGATTAAATCGTATTTTTGCAAATAAGGGGAATTGTGGAACAAAACTTGGGGCACTTCTTTACTACTTTAAGTAGGTCTCATTTCTTCAATAAAGCCAATTTCGAGCGTATCCCTTAAAACTTGCATTCACACGAGCGACGTTTGGCTGCGAGATTAGCCATTTAGCCTTTTTTTCGTTCTCAATTGCTCTTGTTTCCTTCTTTCTCGATTTGAAAAAGAAAAAAGGCGAAATGCCGATTCTCACAACTAAAAGTCGCCCGTGTGACAACGATTTACTGTAGATGAACAAATAACTTAGTAAGTACAATGCGAAAGCTTCTGATTCATCCAGCGATGAAACCAAAGCCACAGAATAGGGTACTTGAAATACCAAAAATTATGCCTTTATTTTTGAAATGGAAAACTAAAATCGATATATTTTGAATGAATCGTGCAAGATATACTGTATGTATGTTGAGCTGCATTCACCGGGTGACTTTTAGTTGCGAGAATCGGCATTTTGCCTTTTTCCTTTCTCAAATCGAGATAGGAAGAAACAAGAGCAATTGAGAAGGAAAAAAGTCAAAAAACCGATGCTAGCAACTAAAAGTGGCATGTGTGAATGCAGCTTTACTATGAATACTCGATTGCAACTTATGTCAGATTCAGGCGCGTAACCTGCCAGAATTTTGCTACCCACGGGTTTTGAAATTCCAGTTAAAATTTGTCTGCGTCTCACAGACCAGAATTTGGGTGGAACTTCCAGCCGCTGGAGACTACAGGGTTTTGGGGCAAACACCTTATCCCCTTTGCAATTTTTGTAATAGTTTAAAAAAATAATTAATTTAACGCTATTTGGATGACGTTTTGCACGTTTGTAGAGCTCGTTGAAAGAACTAATTGTAAAAATTCGAAAGCTTTTTGACAGAATTAAATTACTTATCGACTTTCCTTCAGCCTCCTTTACATCATGGTCAACGTTAGTCCCATCTTCTGTTTACGCCACTGATCGGATCAGTCATTGAAACGTTTAAAATTGATCTGAAAAGTGACCTTTTTTGGAAATCGCTTAATTTTAGAGCGAGAAAGAAACACGACAAATATTACAAGAAAGAATCGGCTTACTCCAAAGATGACAGATCACGCGGTTCGAACACGGTCGAGAGCATTCGATCACGTGACTCTTCAACGGTCGGTCGAGATCGATCACGCGACAACAGAGTGCGACAAAGTTCGCGCAATCGCTCTCGAAGAGATGCGTTGCATTCGAATACCAGTTCAGGACATTCAAGAAGAAAGTTGAAAAGCAGCAAAGGTAATACAGTTTCAAATTTTCTATCAGTTGTTTATTGAGCTTTAGAAACTGATAACTTCTAAAGCTAAGAAATTAAATTTTCTCTCAGTTTCTAAAATTCATGTTTTGAGAGCTATATTTAATTGTACAGCACCGCTACATTTATTTGTACAGCTATATTTAATCGCACAGCTATATTTAATTGCACAGCTATATTTAATCGCTGTACGGCCTGCCGTATCGGGGTTTGCCCTTGATCAGCAGCGAAGACAGACATTGGTTGACTGAAAGACAGAGTGTTAAAGCCTGCATGAAAATTATCACTTGTGGTAACTTTCATGCCCAGCGAGATTGCTCGATCTGACCAAATCGCAGATCTGATCAAGGAGCCATATATATATATTTAAATATATATTTTTTGTTTGTTTATTTAAACCAATAAGTTTTCATTTTTCAATGAATAATTTTCTCTAAAAACGTCAAAAGGATCATTGAAACATAGCAAAAAATTCACCAAAATATCTGACGAGAAATCCGGTAAAGAAAGTGACAACAAAAAGGAGAAAAAAGAAAAAAAAGCACCTGGAATAAGTTTGGTACTTGAAAGAAAAGCTTAATTAAAATCTGAAAATCAAAGGATTGAATGTTTGAATACGCCATAATAGCATTTTTGTTCAAAGTTTAGTCGCGTGAATCTTAATACACTTGCACCAAAAGGTTGAATCATGGCTAAAATCAACCATTGGATTAACGAATTTGAATAAAAAAGTAAAAAATAAAAATAAACAGGCCCCATAGGGCAAAAGGGAGATGGAGTTTTTGCGGCTCAACTTCCATTGGTTCCGGCCTGTGATCTAGTGGAAATTTACAATTTACAGTACGTCAAATTTTTGTATTATTGCTTTCATTTATCAGGAGGAGGTGGAGGCTTGCACAAGCCTTTTTCCAGTTGACTTTTCCGGCCAAAAATACTTTCGCGCTCACTTAATGTAAGTTAATAGCCAGTGTAATTAAAAAGTTTTGGTAAAGTTAATTTGCGACATTCAATCTTCAATGAAAGCTTAAAATGCATCAACTTGCGGAGTTTTGCGCTTGTAGAAATATGGGTTTGGTGAACCCCAATCTTTACTAACTTATTGTTTTTTGAGTTCTTCACAAAGTACTACAACTTAAACCTGAAAAATTTGCTTGTTGTTTAATGACAGCGAAATAAAAAAATAAAAACTTCTTAAAATCACTGACTTTCTTCCAGGACAACGGCAAATTCCAAAAAGGTACAGCACACTGCTGATTCCAATTTCACAATTGTTACAAAATCACGTGATAAAAATTAACGTTATCGAGATCGCAAGATTTCCAAGTTTTAAAACAGAGCGCGTTAAAAAAGATGTTGTGGCTGCGTGCTGAAAAAACGATTCTGCGCAACACAAAAGCATTGGGTTCAAAACAGCGTAGAGTCACTACACCCTGGATCCGCTTCGGGAGCTTACGGCGCTGGCGGACTCCGAACAGCTGAAGATTAGTTGCAATTATAAATAAATTATTTGGAAACGAATTTGTTTGCCATGATTTTTTTTGCTCCGAAGTTTAATTCAAACCAAAAAAGTGACCAAGGCATGCAAGTTTGCACTTGAACAAATATGTAAAGGAATATTTTAAGTTTTCTTAAATCCGACACTTTTATTGATTTTGTTTTTCCCATTCATTTCATGCTGCCGCCCTCTGAGATTATAATTAGTTTCAGCATTAATTACGCAAAAACATTACCAATCGCTTAGTTGACACTTTCTACGTCATTTGTGTTTTTAGTAGATATGAGCATAGCGCTCACTACCATTTATCTGAGCGTTGATATCAAATATTGCTGGTGCTCGTAAGTTTGGTAGGCAGTCACAACGAACAGTGCATCCAGCGTTGCGTATTTAGAAAATTACTGCACTGTGGTATACCGTATTCTGTATTTGGTGAGATACGATCATATTTAGCAACTTAGCTGAGCGGAAAGTCAAGTTGATCGGGAAAGATAAATGTTTTTTAATGCTTATAATTCAAAAAGAATTTAAAGTCATTAAACATTTAAGATTATCAAGTTTAAGAATTTAGGATTTAGTAGAAACCTTGTGGTAAAAATAGGTAAATAAAATTTTTGACAACAATTTCAGCTTAATGATATTGAAAACAATACAATTCAAATCAGAGGTGGAGTCCTCGAGGACGTCTTTGGCTTCAAGGATGTCTTCGCGGACACATTTTGCAGTCCTTGGCCTTGGCCTTAAAGGTCAAGTTCTAGGTCTTGGCCTCAAAGTCCTCGAAAATTTGCCCTGTCCTCGGCCAGAGGACAGCACTATTTTTTGATTTGTTAAAATTTTGTAGATCGCCTGATGAATTTTCTGAAGACCTTTTTTTTTCGGAGAACGCCTGAAAAAAAATTTAGAAGACTTTTTCTTTGGAGAACACTTGCGCTTGCGTTCTTGGTCTTTGGCCTAGGCCTCGAGCATTCCTGTCCTTGGCTTCGAGAGGGTCTGTTTTCGGAAAAGCTGTCTTTGGCCTCGGCCTCGGATTTTTTTTTTTTGGGGGGGTCCTTGGCTCTGGTCTCAAGCCTTGTGTCCTCGACACAACCTCTGCTTAATATCAAGCTTATTTTTACTTTAGACGTTTCAAACTAACGTGGCTCGCTATTAGCAATAATTTAAAGACAATAAAACAAAAATTGCAAAAACAGCTGAGCAATTTTTGTTATTTTTAAGCAAAAATAGCCATTTTAAAGCCATTTAGATCAAATTTTGTACCTTTGTCGGTTTATTTGAAAGAACTGAATTGCTAAGATTTGAAAGCCAGTTGAAGAATTAAATTGCCCAGCCCTTTCAAGCACCCTTCTCGTTACTCACTGGTGAAGTCTAAAAAATATGTTTAAACGCTTGCAAGTGTGAGTTTCATTTTTTAAGTGACTAAGTTAGGGGAAGGGAAAGAATCCCATAGTTTTCGCTCTGGTTGCGCAACGGAGTGATCGGCATAAGTAGCGAAAGAAAATGATTGGGTCTAGTTAATTGCAAAATTAATTTATGCCGACCTACTCATTACTCTTGGAGTAAAAATTTGTCTATGACACCAGAATGCCAGAATTAATTTATAACAATAGCGGAAACGGTTGGTCTAATTAGTTTGCTACTAGACAAATATTTCCAAAATGATTTTATTTCGCGCAACACCGCGCTAATGTACAAGGCTCTAGTGGTGAATAGTTGGGGCCCCAGCCACCCCAAATTCGGCCTGGTTAGTAGTTCTGGTTGGACAGACTCTAAGTGACTAGTTCATACGCACGAAAAATTAAAAGATTTACTAAAAATAAAAATTAAATGACTTCATTAAAATTAAAAACATCTTTTGAGTGACGTCATTTTTTAAAAATGTGGCTCTGTCGTCACTATGATGACGCTATAAACATAATGCCAGCTTTTTTTTAAACATTTTAGTGAACACCAGCCCGCAATCCAGCATGTCAAATTTGGTGCTTCCATAAATTTTGGTTAAGGAGTTACTGTAGATAGGATGCGTTTTTGCCCACTTTTGTGCAAAATGTGCTGGTCAATTACCCATGTGAACTAGGGGTTCAGTTTGTCAAATAGTGAAAACAAAAATTACAAATATTTATTCTTTTATTTTGCATTTCCTTTTTTTAAGAGTCATGGTTATGGTTTGAGTTAAGATTTGAGGCTAGCTTTAGAGTAACAATTTGAGTTTGGATTGAATTAATATATTTAATATAAAAGTAAGATTGAAGTTTTGAGTGAAATGAAGCCTTACACTTGAAATTTTATCATACATTTTCTTGTAAAAGTACAACACTTGTTTTTAATCGTTTTTTTGCTGCATAAATTATCTACTCTTTTGAATGTATTTCATCATTTTTTGTGTACGTTTAAACTTCTGCCCCCTTGCGTAGCACGTTTTCGATGAAATCTCTCAAAGTTAAGAAAAAACTCACAGTAGATGTTTAGTTAACCCATTTCCAAGCAGAAAAATTATAGTCTCATTCAACTTGATGCTGTTAACCGCATTTTACGCGAGGGAGGATTTTTGTCTTCTCTCGTTTTTTTTGCGGTAAATCCATTCAACAAAAAAATTGGTATTTAAAGTGAACTTAACTTTGAGTCAAATTTGATCATAAATTACCTCTGAGAATTTGAAGTTGTTGAGGGAACGAGAAGTTTCCTAGTCTTGAGGTTTTCCAAAAGTTACATTCTAAAATCTGCGCATTTTTTGGCTAAAATTTAATTAAAATGACGTCATAATACGCTTTTGTGACCGAAATACTTTGACTCGGGCTTTTTATGACTTAGTATTAAAAAACCGGTGTACAAAATTTAAACCTCATCACAAAAATTACGTCATAATTTGAAAATATGGCTGCGACGTTATTACAATGATGGCAGCATCAACTCTGAAAAATTTGGGCAAACACCAACTCGAGTGCCGAATTTGTTGTTTCCACGATTTTTGGAGGGAATCTTTGCCGCTCTCCTTGTGAAAAATACGTTGGTCAAATACCCCATGTACAATAATAATAAGAATAATTGCAATTTATATCCCCCTTAAGATAACAAGTAAGTGTCAATGCATCTGACTAAGGGGCCATAGAAACATTCAAATAGCTTCACAGAAATAAAATTTATACACAACAGAGGTACTAATTCTACAGCAATAAGCAGCAAAATACTGGCATCAAACAGTGGTAGTATTCTCAAAGGCTAAATTAAAATAATATGCTTTTAGACGTTTCTTGAAAAGGTACAAAGTTTCAATTTCATGCAGAGATAGGGACAACGAATTCCATACTTTGGGTGATTCATACAAAAACATATTAGATTGGGGTCGAGCAAAGTTTAAGCTAGTTACCATTTGAAGCAGCCAATTATTATCATTAACACGCAAGCTATAACTTGCCGATGCAGAAGGTTAAATTTTACAATATTTTCTATACAAAACTGTGGTTAAAATTAAAAATCAATACGTTTTCGATTAGGCGTATCTCAATAGTCGCTGATGAACTTACTGTTTTGCCTTTCACAATTTTTCTACTAATTGGACTTAGAAGTTGATTTGTGGTACAAAACTTTAGAACTGCTTCGATTAAAATGTTACATATCTTCGAAGCAGCTTTTTGCCTGACACTAGTCAAGAAGAATCGTCAAAATGGATAGCGCAGGAAAGGAGCGGCTATTTACAGAAAAAAGCCAAGCCTTGATTGGCTGTAAATATACCAATGAGAGAGCGTCATTACTGCACAATGTTTAAGCTGTACACAAATTCTTTTTATCGGCAGAGGGTGGGGTAAGAGAAGTTTTGATGAAAGTGGCTTCAAAACTAGATATTGATGGAAGGCATAGTAAAGCAGACTTGGAGGCAAGAATAAAGAATCTTATGTTATGTTGTCACATGTTATATGAGCACAGACAGGATTTTGCAAAAAAATGAAGTCCAATGGCTGAATCAGAAGCAAATGGCTGATTCGTAGTAGGCTGGTTAGAGGATTTGCACTGACCAGCAGGAAGTATGAGTTTCTCTGAAGAAGAGAAAGCGCGGATAGATTTAAGGACGTGTTGTTTAATTCTATCTTCAGCCTCTGAGTTGTAAGGCCTACTTACCGTCGTCGCAGTGGCACGAGAACTGATAAATCGCGTTGCTTTTTTGTAAAGCAGGCAGGACATCTTTGTTGGTAGCGTAAAGAAGCTCGTTGGAAAAGAACAATGCGTGGTTTTACAGCAGAAAAGCACCAATTGACAGCAGATTTTATTTGCTTTTCAACCCGAGTAGAAACAGAACCAAGCCATGGAAGACGTAAACAGACATCTTTCTGGTCCGAATTTAGGTAATTCATGAAATTGCTTCATCTACTTAGCTATAAACGACTTGGTATCCATTGGTTTATATACTGAACTTGATTTTTGTGTAGCTCGGATGGCAATCTTCTGAGAAAACAGATGGCAAGAGCCCGGTGAGTTAAAGTTAGGATTAAGTTAGTTTTTCGCTTTTGCAGTTTGAAGAAAATCTAGCGTAGATATTGACCTGTGAATGTGAGTTTCCGCTAGATGGAGGCGATAAACTTGGAAGGAGATTTTTCAACCAACACGTCCAGAAAAGGGAGAGGCAGCTTAGATTCTTTTTCAAAAGTAAAGCGAGAAGAAGGGTCAAGCGATTTGAGGCCGAGTAACAAAAGATCGAACTCATTTTCGTTGCAAAATATTACGAAAACGTCATTCTTAAGCCGCATTTACTTGGGCGACTTTTTTGCGTGCGATTTTTTGATAAAAATGGATCTGGCAAAGTTGCATTTTCTCAACGGCGGCTTTGGTCATGATAATTGGGACCTTACTGATGGAAATAACTGTCTTAAGTTGGTTTCATACCAATATTATTATAATTGAAAACTTTAGAAGAGAATCGGTGCTGCGATAAAAAATCGCAGTGAGATCAGCTCCGATTTTGCTTTAAAAAGGTTTAGAATATCACTATCGGAATGGAAACAACTTGAGACAGTCATTTTCAGCAGTAAGGTAACTTTTATCACAATGAGATCCATTATTGAAAATATGCAACTTTGCCACATCCATTTGTATCAAAAAACCGAACGCAAAAAGTCGCCTGTGCAAATGCGGCTTTATAGGCGTGATACATCTCCGGCTTGGAAGTGGTTTGGAAAAGTTTAGATTCAAAAAGGCCAAAAAAATAATGGCAAGGGCTGATCCAAGGAGTGATAACGTGGCGACCCCGTCGATCTGGTAATGCATGATGTCATCGAGGCTAAATTCAACAGAAAAAGTAGCCACCT
Organism: Trididemnum nubilum; assembly: GCA_963965965.1. Taxonomy (NCBI): domain Eukaryota; kingdom Metazoa; phylum Chordata; class Ascidiacea; order Aplousobranchia; family Didemnidae; genus Trididemnum; species Trididemnum nubilum. Next base: position 5,243,162 of record OZ014469.1, read on the forward strand.
CCAAAGTTTAACAAAAATTTGCCGAGGAAAAGGTGCAGAACGGTACTCCGAACTGTAGAAGTATAGAGTGCGTCTGCGCAGATTTGAATAGTATCCACTAGAGGAACATTATTGAATCAATTTCAAATGCTAAATGAACAGAGAAAAACGTAGGAACTCAGAAGGGTCTAATTTTGAGGTTTTAACCAGTTATCCGCGATTGATTTAAGAAATTCATTTTAACAGTGCATGATAAATTTTCAATATTTGAAGAAATTTTGCATATTATTGATTCATGACGTAATTGAGCGCATTTATATATTATAAATAGTCAAATGACTATTTGGAACAAAAGTTTAAGAATTATTTTTGCGACATCATATTGATTACGTCATGCATGATGTCACCGTAGAATTTTTTTTCTATTTATTACTTACTTTTTTGGCTAGTTTGCGTTTCTTGTTGAAAAAATATAATTACCTGATTAATTTGTTTTATTGATATTTTTTTTAGAGATCATAAAGAATAGTTTAAAATGCAACACAACCGCATGCAGTGTCGTCATTGATGCCGCAATTACAAATTCTTTTTATGATTTGCAGAGGTGGAGTCCTCGAGGACGTCCTTGGCCTCGAGGACGTCCTCGAGGACACAATTTGAAGTCCTTGGCCTTGGCCTCGAAGATCAAGTCCTTGGCCTTGGCCTTGGCCTCGAGGCCTCAAGTCCTCGAAAATTGGCCTGTCCTCGGCTCGAGGACAGCACTATTTTTGGAATGTTAAAATTTTGTGGAGCGCTTGAAAAATTGTTTGGAAAACGTTTTTTAGTGGAGATCGCTTGAAAAATTTTTGTGAAGACCTTTTTTATTTATTTTTTTTTTTTGGAGAGCACTTGCGCTTTGTGTCCTTGGTCCTTGGCCTTGGCCTCGAGCATTCCTGTCCTTGGCCTCGAGAGCGTCTGTCCTCGGAAAGGCTGTCCTTGGCATTGGCTTTGGCCTCGGATTTTTTTTGTGTCCTTGGCCTTGGCCTTGGCCTCGAGCCTTGTGTCCTCGACTCCACCTCTGATGATTTGACATTTTTTCACAATTAAAATGACTTTTACTCTCTCAATAGTTGCATTTACACTAGCGACTTTTAGCTGTGAGAATCGGCATTTTGCCTTTGTTCTTTCTCAATTACTCTTGTTTTTTTTCTTTCTTGATTTGAGGAAGAAAAGTGGCAAAATGCCAATTATCGCAGCTAAAAGTCGCCAGAGTGATTGCAGGTTAAAATGCATTAAAACGAGAATCCCCAAAATTTGCATAATGGCTGCTTGTTACAGATGCAAAGATAATGTGAGTTATCAACACTAACTTGATCTAAAACAGTAACCGCATAGGAAAATCAAGCTAATGGCGGCGAAAGAAACCAACAAAACATAGAGCTGCATGCAAAGATTTTTGGTGCAGTTGCTCAGAATATCGGAGGAAAGGCGCAAGTTTGTGGCAAAGGAGCTCAGTTTGGTGGGAAATGCGAAATACGTAAGTTTTGGGTTTTCAGACAAATCCAACGTAAAGTTTGCGATAACTGATAGCATAAGCAAAATAAGCGAGAACACTGGAGTGAGATTTGAGCGTAGTGTTCGTTAGTTAATCACGCCAAAAATGGCTGGACCTATTTCCGCATCATTGCGTAAGGGATACATTGATTCTTACGTCATAGCCATTGCGAGGACAACGTCCGTTGGAGTTCACTGAACGCAAAAATGACGAAGACAGTAACTTTAGGTTCGGCTAACCCCTTGACAGTAACGAATTTAGGGGGGCACAAAAACTGACCTTTTTACCTGGAAGACGGCAAGGGTAAAATTTGTTAAAAAACATTCTTGCAGTACACTGAACACATAAATTAAAACAGTTACTGCTGGTTCGGCTATCTCCCTGTCAGTAACTAATGTAGAGGGAAGCTCGAAAAAATTGCTCTTATTTATTTGAAGACGGCAGGGGTAAAAACTGCCCAAAAACGTTTCTCGGGAGTCCACTGAAAACAAAAACAATGGCAATAAACTTTGGTATCCTCACAGTGATTTCTTACTCTTACTGCAAAAGTCATTGCACCACTAAATACGGCTTTACAGTATTGTTTTTGAAAAAAAATCATTTTAAGTTGATGGCGTTATCAATCATTAAGTAACGAGATGGTCGATTTGGGCAAAAATACTGTCGTTTTCAATGACGTTACAACGGTTACATGTTAGCAGTTATCTCGTTTTCACAAAAATCGTACAACCTCAAAGATTGCTTACAAAACTGTTTTGCAGTATAGATTACGTCATTGAGCCGATCAGTGTTTAAGTGGATAGAGCGTTTGTTACTCAAACGGTAAACCTGGGTTCAATTCCCGGTCGGGTCAAACCAAAGACTATAAAAATTGTTACTCATAGCTTTTTTGCTTGACTTTCAGTGTTGAAAGGGCAGTGTGAAGCTTTCATTGCGAGTGGTAGACTGGTGGGCAAGTGGCAGCTTGACTCGAAGACCAAAAGGTCCCTTTGCTCTCTCCTGGCCAAGGCAAGTTGGTGAATAAAATGTAATTGCAATTGCATTAATTTCAAGACGCACCGGTCCCGCACAGTTAACTGTGCTCTATGTCTTATATCACACCACCAAAACTGCGTTAAATTTTTATCACAGTCTCGAAGCAACTAATTCGGGTATAGTATTTCAAAAAAAATTTGAATCTCAAAAACATGTAATAAATTTACATATTACCAGCATTCAAAATACTCGCTGGCTAGTTTACGATTTCGATTAAACATTGCACAAATTGCTCAGCGCAGAGAATTTTAATGATGACAAATCTTAGATTTATCAGCTCAAATAAATTCAAAGGTCGTAAATTTGCAGTTCTTTTGTAAGAAGTAGAGATAGATGTTTGAAAACATTTAATTATCATTAGTAGCACAAACAGCAGGATGCTTGCTTGAGTAGTCAATTCGTAAGTCCAACATGCGTGTTCTTGAAAATATCAATTAACATAACGGATTACATTACTAATGCAACAGAACCCAGTTCTAATCCAGAAACAAAGGCCTACTAATAGGAGAGATAGGTTGGCATAAAACGGCGGAAAAGTGTCAGATTGTACCGTATCACAGCTCGCAACTATCATGCATATCTATTTGACAAATTTTTCATACATCAGCAATTGTTAGTAAACACGTCCTTGAGGAATTTGCTTCCGGGTCGCGAATTTTTATTCTGAGTATTATTTTACAATGATCTGCGATCTGGAACATGTAAAAGTTATAAAAAAAGGATCAAGTTTTGTTTAAAAGATACAAACGAACATTGAGTTGTTAAACACAAAAGAAAAAGCTTTTTTTAGAGAAAATCCTGTTTCACTTTTTCAAGTCAAGATGGATGATCGTAATTCTGTAAATCCAGGGGGGCTACTCAAGTTTTGCAAGAAGTATATCTGTTACCGGTTCTTCAAATGGAACTGTAAATTCCTGCGAATTGGCTAAATGGCACCATATTGTATCTTGTTGAGGATAGCTCCACAAATTTTTTTTTTTTTTTGAAACTGGCTCATGGCACAAAATGGATGACTGACCTCTGCTATAAAATATTTCTATCACATTGGGGTTATGGTGTGAGACAAGACAAACGTTATACAGTAAGTTGGAACGAGCTTATGTTAAAGGTTAGGAGGGGTGTTTGAAAATGTGACAAAACCAACCATTATAGAGATAGAAATGAGTTCAGAATTTGGAGCCAGAGGTGGCAAAGTCCTCAAACGGGCCTAGTTTTGTGGACACTGGCAACATGAGCAAAGGACTATCTCGTAGACTTAATTTTCAAACAGAAACTACCGGACGTAGTATTCGTTGCCAAAAAGCGATGATTGAATAATGGAATGTGGGTAAGGAAAGGGAGAGAACAAAATTTCAAACCATTTCCAAATGAATGCTCTATCCTACAAAAAAAAGAAAAGCAAGAAACAGTGATGTTGTTTTAGTTCAACAGAAGGGGCTTCGTTGCAGTAGCCAGACCAGTAATACCAATCCATCAGTCCAAAAATAAAACTCAATCAAACGGAGATGTTTGAAGAGTAAGGCACCGAAACAATTTTTGGAAGATACTTAACTTAAAATACCACAAGAGCCAAACGTGACCTGTGTCCTATATGCCCTTTCATCAAGCATTTGTTAATGCAAAACATAAGCTTTATCTTAAAACATTGGATTATACAGTAGTTAATAATTATGGTATATTCCAAACCTATTCGCACTTATGGAAAAACGCCTTATATTGCCTTCCAAGAACCTGATGAACTGTTGGTCCCGGTCTACGCTGGGTGTAAAATCGTGAGCAAATATACGCATTTTAGTTTATTTCATACCGACAGCAGTCGGTTAAAGTTTCACGCTCACAATTTCACGCCTAATGTAAATGTAACCTAAAACCACAAAATGTAACTTTTTGTAACCTTATAACTCTTTAAATAATGACCGGACATCTGTAAAATTTCGTTTCCTCGCTTTTTACATTAATTGGAGCCCAGCAAAAAAAGAGTAACTTTGGTGACATTAAATTGCCCTAGTTATAACCGAATATTTTCACCGCCAAAACAACAATAGAACATTTGCTCGCAAAAATGTTCTGATATGTACATCACATAAAAGACACAAAATTCCTTACTTCAAATTACGCTACTTTCTTTGCATAATGCATATGCCCAATTAAAGTAGATCACTATATTACACTAATGCATAACGGTCAGTTATTGTTACAATAGACGAACGTAAAATAGAATTATAATATTACTAACATTCACGCTCTTTCAAGAACAATAAATTACAGCAAAACGCCGATTATCCGCGTTAAGCAAAACCAGGGGTTCGCATCTTGTAATTTTGTGCATAGAAAAAAAAGCTACAATCTAAATTCATCTGTAGACTCGTGTTTTGTGGTTTCACCTCTCTTCAGTGCTAGCAGCTGGAATTCTGTTAGAAAGCCAGCATTCTCCATCTACTATAGCGGTTTAGCATTAACTAGGACCCGCTAAACTCTAACAGTGAATTATTTTTAGGTCCGTATATCATCAAACAAATCCTAACATTGGTTTCGGTTGCTCTGGACTCGATTTAGTTAAATATCTTTTAAATCAAAAAGCTAATTTATGAAAAACTAATAGATAAAAGAGTCTTCGAGCCTTGTGTTCTCGACTCCACCACTGATTTCGACACTGAAAGGAAGGTTTTGTTCTGATTATAAATTGGTAATCAGAAAAAAATTGATAAAAAAAGAAAGGGAAAAAAAAAGAATAAGACACACAGAAACAAACAGGTAGGCATTCATTTCTATATACATGCAAGTAAAAATGATTTCGCTCATAAACAGGTAGGGGATTTCAAAAAGTAGAGTTTTAGTATCTTTGATGATGCTTTGCCACTGGTAGTTAAAACTTTATCTCTTATATGTCTGGGTAAACTATTCCAAATTTTAACACCAGAAATTTTAAGCGATTGATTAGTTTTAACCAGCGATGTTCTTTGCACATGAAAACTTTTGGAAGAAACACTTAGGGTTGAGTACGTATGGATAGAGGACAAAGTTCTAAAAATCGTTGATTGATTGCTACAAAATACAAGTAGTTTATTTAAATTGACTTTTGCTATAAATTTGGCAACGTCTAATTTGTAAATTTCATCGATATTTAGGACTTGCAGTTGTTCATGTAATGGTTTTAATCTAGTTTTTGAGCCAAATTTGTTGCATAATGTTTTTATGATACAATTTAGTTTGACTTGTTTATGCTTAATGGTTTTAAAGAATTTCCCCAGGAGATGATTGCATATTGGAGATGAGGATACACTAAACTATATATAATACACTGACATTAAAGCTTTTTGAGGTATATACTTGCGTAATTTATAGATGGCACCAGAAGCAGTCGATAATTTAGTTTCAATTAGTTTTATCAATTAGTTTTTCATAAATTAGCTTTTTGACTTAAAAGATGTTTAACTAAATCGAGTCCAGTGCAACCAAAACCAATGTTAGGATTTGTTTGATGATATACGGACCTAAAAATAATTTACTGTTATGAGTTTAGCGGGTCCTAGTTAATGCTAAACCGCTATAGTAGATGGAGAATGCTGGCTTTCTAACGAAATTCTAGCTGCTAGCACTGAAGAGAGGTAAAACCACAAAACACGAGTCTGCAGATGAATTTTGATTGTAGCTTTTTTTTCTATGCACAAAATTACAAGATGCGAAGTAGTCTCTAAACCACCCTTGGTTTTGCTTAACGCGGATAATCGGCGTTTTGCTGTAATTTATTTTTCTTGGAAGAGCGTGAATGTTAGTAATATTATTATTCTACTTTACGTTTGTCTATTGTAACAATAACTGACCGTAATGCATTAATGTAATATAGTGATCTTCTTTAATTGGGCATATGCATTATGCAAAGAAAGTAGCGTAATTTGAAGTAAGGAATTTTGTGTCTTTTATGTGATGTACACATATCAGAACATTTTTGCGAGCAAATGTTCTATTGTTGTTTTGGCGGTGAAAATACAAAGTTATAACTAGGGCAATTTAATGTCACCAAAGTAACCTAAAATGAAGTCAATAATTTGTTCAATCAGCATTTTCCATGGCTAATTTTTTTAAGGATTTTGTGCGTAAAAACTGGGGAGTTGGAGGTGAATTACCGAAGCATTACTGAAAAATGGTACAATAGATGGTTACGCCTATTACTCATGTTATTGCCGGGCCAGATTTTCATCGCGCTGGGCTCCAGGCTCTTTGGGGATTTTTGCAAGATCTTTCTGCCAAATATAAGGAAGACCAAAAAAAAATTCTTACGGTTTTAGGGCGGGGCCCCTAGCTGGTACTGCGCCATATTATGTTAAATTCGGCCCTGGTTAATACAGTACGTTCATAAAAAGGCTAAATGAGGGTTTGAGGTCGCAACTTTTAGGACAAAAACTCTCCATTTCTTTAGGGTAATACGTTTAAATTGGCTGGCAAAAATTGAATTGAGGGGGGCCCGGGCCCCTGATCTTCCATACTGTTGTTAGTTTATGTCGCAAGCAAAAAATGCTAAAAAGAAACTGAAACTAAAGAAACAGTAGGCTCTTTTGGCACATTTTTGTCATTGGTGAAATTTCAATTCGGGGGGGTCCCTCGTCCCTCCCTCCCCTTGCCTACGCCTATGCTCCAATTGAGGAAAACAAAAAAGGTATTCGCAAATTTTCCGCAACGTTTCTGGCGTTTTCCAACAAAATTTCAACGATTCAAAAAAAGTGCTGTCCTCGAGCCGAGGACACGGCAATTTTCGAGGACTTGAGGCTTCAAGGCCAAGGACTTCAAAATGTGTCCTCAAGGACGTCCTCAAGGCCAAGGACGTCCTCGAAGACTCCACCTCTGCTATTTACAGAAAAAACCCGAGCCTTGATTGGCTGGAAAAATACCAATGAAAGAGCGTCATTACTGCACAATGTTTAAGCTGTACACGAATTCTTTTTTGCGGCAGAGGGTGGGGTTAGAAAAGTTTTGATGAAAGTGGCTTCAAGACTAGATATTGTTTAGTAGAGCAGCCTTGGAGGAAGGACTAAAGAATCTTATGTTATGTTGTCTCATGCTATATGAGCACAGGTAGGATTTTGCAAAAAAGGAAGTTTAATGGCTGAATCAAAAGCAAGAAACTGCGTATTAGACTGGTTGGAGGATTTGCAGTAACCAGCAGGAAGTATGAGTTTCTAGGAAGAAGAAAAAGTGCAGATTGATTTGGGGACGTGTTGTTTAGTTCTGCATACAGCGTTTGAGAGGTACTTACCTACTTACCGCCGTCGCAGTGGCACGAGAACTGATAAATCACGTTGCTTTTTTTCAAAGCAGGCAGTACATCTTTGTTGGTAGCGTGCAGAAGCTCGTTGGTAGAGAACAAGGCGTAGTTTTACAGCAGCGAAAAAACACTGTTTGACGGCAGATTTTACTTGCTTTTCAAACCGAGTAGAAACAGAACCGAGCCATGGGAGACGTGAACAGACATCTTTCCGGTCCGAATTTAGGTAGAGCATGAAATTGTTTCTTAACTATAAACGACTTGATAACAAACTCTGGATATCCATTGGTCGATAAAGTGAACTTGATTTTGTGTAGCTCAGATGGCAATCTTCTAGGAGAGCAGATGGCAAGAGCCCGGTGAGTTAAGGTAAGGATTAAGTTAGTTTTGCGTTTTTGTAGACTGAAGAAATTTTAGCGTAGATATTGACCTGTGAATGTGGGTTTCTGCTAGATGGAGGTGAGAAACTTGGAAGGAGATTTTTTAACCAACACGTTCAGAAAAGAGAAAGCCAGGTTAGATTCTTTTTCAAAAGTAAAGCGAAAAGAAGGGTGAAGCGATTTGAGGCTGAGTAAGCAAAGATTAAACTTATCTTTGTAGCAAAATATTACGAAAAAATCATCCATATAGGCGTGATACCTCTCCGGCTTGAAAGTGGTTTGGAAAAGTTTAGAATCATAATAGCAAAAAAATATTGGCAAGGGCTGGTCCAAAGAGTGATCCCAAGGCGACTCCGTCGATCTGGTGATGCATGATGTCATCGAAGCAAAATTCGACGGAAAAAGTAGCCATCTTCAAAGTTTAACAAAAGTTTGCCGAGGAAAAGGTGCAGGAGAGTATTTTGAACTGTAGAATTAGTGTAGAGTGCGTCAGCGCAGATTTGAAAAGGATCCACTAGAGGGACATTAGTAAATATATTTCAAATGCTTAAAGAACAGAGAAAAGCGGAGGAACTCAGAAGTGTCCAATTTTGATGTTTTAACCAGTTACCGAGCAATTAATTTAAGAAATTTGTTTTTAAAGTGCGTGATAAATTTTCAATATTTAAAGAAATTTTACATATTATTGATTCGAGACGTACTGTAAATAAGCGCATTTATACATTATAAATAGTCAAACAACTATTTGGAACAAAAAGTTAAGAATTATTTTTGTGAGGTCATTTTGATTACGTCATGCATGACGTCATCGTAAAATTTTTTATCCATTTATTACTTACTTTTTGGTTAGTTTGCGTTTCTTGTTGAAAAAATATAATAACCTGATGAATTTGTTTTATTGACTTTTTTTTTTTTTTTGATATCATAAAGAATAGATTAAAATGCAACAAAATCGCATGCAGTGTCGTCATTGATGCCGCAATTACAAATTCGTTTTATGATTTGATACTTTTTCACAATTAAAATTATCTTTACTCTCTCAAAGGCTGCATTTACACTGGCGACTTTTAGCTGTGAGAATCGGCATTTTGCCTTTGTTCTTTCTCAATTACTCTTGTTTTTTTTCTTTCTTGATTTGAGGAAAAAAAGGCAAAATGCCAATTATCGCAGCTAAAAGTCGTCAGTGTGAATGCAGCTTAAAATGCATTAAAACCAGAATCCCCAAAATTTGCATTACGACGGCCTGTTACAGATGTAAAGATAATATGAGTTATCAACACTAACTTGATCTAAAATAGTAACCGCATAGGAAAATCAAACTAATGGCGAAGAACGGTGCTGTTGCTACGGGAAGGCCAGGGGGCCGTGCCCTCCTAACGGCTGCTTGTACCCCCCATTTCGGTTTACTCTGGATACGTTTTCGGAATATGACGTCACGACAAGACAACAAGCAACAATGGAAAAAGGAATAGTAACTTTCAAGCACAATGCTTGCTCGAATTTTTTTCCATTCTTTGCAAAATTGCTGGCCACCAACTGCTGTACATAAATGTGAGGCAATAATCTGTCTTTTTAACTCTCTTTTACGAATGTGCCGCGGAATAGGAATGAGCAAGCCTAGAGTATCGTTACCGGCACCTCGTTAGTGATTATGTCCTGAAACAATTGCGAAAGCATTCTTAGAAAGACTAGTTGTTTTTGTTTTTTTTAGAGCACACTCAAAATTTTGGTTAGGTCGCAGTCAGTAGCGCAACCAGGGGAAGGGGGCTTCAGCCTTCTTTAGCCAAGTCGCTTAGAAAGTTTAATCCCAAAATACAAGCATTTAAACGTGTTTTGTACTTGACCTTAAGTACAAGGGGTTCAGAAGGGGTTAGGCAATTTAATTTTTTTAAGGTATTCTAAATTTTAGCAATTTATTGTAGTTATTCACATGGCTTCAAAACCGTGCAAAAGGTGGTTGAAATGGCTTGAAAATTGCTATTTTTTCCCCAAAAATTACGAAAATCACCCAGCAGCTGGAGGCTCTCCCTAGACCCCCTCTTTGACACGCTTGAGTTGCATCAGTTTGTTCAGCACGCGGCCTAAATTACTAAAATTAGATAATCTTTGTGGAAAAAATTACTCTAGGTTCAAGAACCCTTCCTCTTAGCAAATCCTGGTTGTGCTTCTGGTCGCATTTACTGCTACAGACGGATTTTTCAAGCAATTGTATGGGCCGCATACGAAACGAGCTAAGAAACGTTGCTGGCCTTTATGTGTTTCTTTTTTTTAGACATGAATACGAAAATTTTAAAATAGCGCATAATTTGTCGCTTTAAAATATCAGTTTTTACGTACAAAAGTTTAATCTAATTTGGTGCCCCCCCCACTTTCAGCTAGTGCCCCTTCACTAAGTTTGCTCTGGCGACGACACTGCGGAAGAAACCAGCAAAACATAGGACCGCATGCGAAGATTTTTGGTGTAGTAGCTCAAAATGTCGGAGAAAAGGCGCCAGTTTGTGGCGAAGGAGCACAGTTTGGTGGGAAACGCGAAATCACGTAAGTTTTGGGTTTTCAGGGTCCGTATGCAGAGATCTCACTAGTAGCACGATCTAGAAAGTCGTTCTACTTGCTAATAGTCGCACTAGAAGTAGCATGAACTCTAGTCGTATTCAGAGATCGTGCTTACATCTATTCTAACTCTAGTGAGACTACCTAGTGCGATCTTTGAACTGTAGTAAAGACGTGCATTTTAGGCGCATCAAACCTTCCGCCGTCTTTGGGGTAAATAAACCTTCTGGGTGCCGGTCTATATATATTTGCCGACTTTCAGTAAAAACCAACCTAAAACGCGAAAAAGCGATAAATACGTTCAGTCTTTCAGTTTATTAAACTGTAATTTGTAAGCATGCCGTTTCTAAGACGAGGGCAGTAACCAACCCTTTAACTATTTAGTTGAAATATGTATAATGATTTAGGTAAGATTGATGGTGACAACGCAGAGCTGGGAGTAACCTGCAGCAGGTACAAGGGGGATGTTGATATGAGCATCAGCAAAACAACTTATGGTGATCATACTCGTGTGGGTGGAACTCATAATGACCGTAAGTCAAATAAACTTTAGCAACATCTTATGTTTAATAAAGGCACCGTTGACCATCATTACAAAGCCGCCCCGCAAATCTATTACCGCCTTACCATGTCCACTTATGGCTACGTTTTATGACGTACCGGTGTTCAGGAGAAAACGTTTTACTTATTGATTTAAAACCTTGTCATTTGGCTTCATAAAACTTAGTCATTGATTGAACTTAAAGCACGGTGTATATGAAACCATACCCATAGAACCGAAATGCAAAACTGCCAAGAGTCCAAATTATATGTTCCTTTTATAAGCAAAGTCTAAATCGAACTGCATCTTAGAGCCTCCTAAAATGATTACAGAATATGTTGCAAAATTAATGCAATTACTGCGTTTCTACCATGTACTTACGGCTGAGGTTTATGACGTGTGTATAGGAAAACAATTTGTTTATTTAATAAAATTTTGTCTTGTTGACGTGATAAACCTTAGCCATAGTTGGGACAGACAAACGCGATAAATGCTATTGCCACCTGAGTTACCAACTTAGCACAAGTTCTAGCTGTAGCGCACCAAACTTTTCTTTGCCTTTTATAGTGTATTATTTTTTAGTGTTGTTGAACTGAATTTGTAGTGTGAAGCGTTTTTGATTTGCTACCTTGCAGGAAGTGGCTCTGTAAAAATGACTGTATAAGTATTATTATTTTTATTACCTACTTATCAGGTACGTGGATAAAAGTTCTGAGCACCGCCATAATATTGCGCTGTGGACTGTGTGGATCAATGAAACCACAGCAATTTTTCTCGTAATCATAAATGTCATTATGTAACTGCACGTCAAACAATATTTTCCGATGCCAGTTTTAATGTTGCTACTTCATACAAAGCTGCTGTACTGGTGAATGCAGCATTTTTGTTGGGAAGGGAAGGATAGAGTTTAATTTGTCAGGAAAAATTTTCTTACAATTGCAGTTTAGATTTTACAGTAGAAAATGAAAAAAAAAATAACCTGTAAACTGTCACTTACATTTTAACTAGCATTTTATTTGCTTCGTGAAATACTCTAGAACACTTGAAGTATAAGCCTGTATGGCATGTTTGGAAAATGACTGCCACAATTTACAATGACTAACTGAAGGATGTTGGTTGTTCATTTTGGCACACTAAGCAATTGAAGAATATTTCAGACACGTACAACGTCGGACAAGTTGGAGTCCTGAATGTTCATCAGTGCCCTGGCCATGAGGTTCATAATCAAGGTAAGTTAAACCGAAGATGCATGCTGTTGTTTTGAAGTATTCAAATATACTGTATCAAGAGCAACAAAATACCCTATTTAAACGAAGAAACATAATAAGCAGTCAAAAACGTTTAGAATCATTTTGTAATAACCGTTCCATAGAAAAAGTGTCTTGAATTTTTTTATGATGGAAACCGTTATTATAGCAGTACGTCATGGTTATGATAAATGATTAGCTTATCAATCAGGCTTATTTTTGTCTTTCCTCCGGATTAAAAGCACGTGCGTCTTTTATTTGAACGAATCCGGACGTCGCTTAAGTACAATAAGGAGAATGATTGTCAAACGTTACCTTAGAGTGCAACGCATTTGTGCAACGTTATGAAGAGCATAAGTGTATGACTGCTATACTCGTCATTTGCAGTTTGGCGTGTTTAAACTCAGGACAAAGGACAAGATAACTCGTCATGCGCACTTAACTGGTTAATCATGCCAGAAAAGGTGAAAGAGTTCCGTATGCATCATTGCAAAGTGTACCCTCTTTTTTGTTCTTCGATTTGCTGTCTCTCAGATTGGCATCGCTGCTCGAAACCTAACTCTAATGTAAGGTTTTGAAGAAAAAGAATAAAAAAAAAAATGCAGCGCGAATCGAACCCGAGAGCGTGACTTTGCATACGCGCGCTCTAACCACAACACCAGAGAGGCGACTTTCTCGAATCGTCAAAGTGCCGCATTTAAATCAAGGTGAAGAGAAGAAAAGCAGTAAATGGTTAATACAGTATGCGCATACTCTTTGCTAAAATGCGTCCCGTATCCAATTGCTCGAGTAAAGAAAATCCTTTATCTCGCCAGTGAAAATCCTCCAATCAGCCTAATGCGCACTCTCTTGCTTCTGATTCAGTCGTCAGACTTCATATTTTAAGAATTCTTGCCTGTGCTCAACATTATGATGGCAGTAGATTCTCCGTTCTTGTCCAAGGTTGCTCTACTTTCCATCTGTGTCTGATCTTTAAGTCACTTTCAGCAAAACTTCTCTGACCCTACCCTCTGCCGAAACAAAAAGAATTCGTGTGCAGCTCAAAGATTGTGCGCTAATGAAGCTTCCTCATTGGTCTTTTTTTTAGCCAATCACGTTTCGGCTTTTTACTATGAATATCCACTCCTTTTCATGCGTTCCTATTCTGACGTTTCTTTTTGACAAAACAAGTCAGGCAAAAAGCTGCTTTATTGACATGAACATTTTAGTCAACGTAATAGGTGGTATTAACACAGTTAGCTCATAAATCGAATAGGATGGGATAAGCAGGGATAGTGTAACTCTGAATCTTCCAGCATTGGCGCCACTAAGAGAGGCGGCCCGCCCCAGATGTCACCATGTTGGAGTGACATCATTTTATGATACCATTCGACCAAAAAATATCAACAAAATGTTTAATATCATTGGATATGCGCAGTACATTGGAATGGACTCAAAAATGAATTTAAACATCATTTGAAACGTTTATTCAGGGGGGGGCTAATTTGTCTAAAATAAATACTCACAAATCAGAAAAATGGCCAAAAATAATCAATCAAATTTAATTGCTGGTTGAAAAATGCGGAAAATAGGTTTCATAAAAAATATATATATCAATATGCTTAGAAATAGGGGTGTAGTTGATAACCAAAACTTCTTTCAAATCTCGTTCCATTAGTCCACCCCCTTCCAGCTTTTGCTATAAGATATGGACAAAATAGATTTCTCCTTGTAAGTTTGAATTGATAGTCCAAAGACACAAAGCAATGAGCGAAAACAAATCGACCTACATATATGTTACTGATAAAAGCAACTTCCGTGTCTTATTAAAATACAATCAATATCTTAGTGAGTTTTATTCAAATAGACAGGGTTTTATGATTTCCCAGCTTGTAAATAAGAAAATTAAAATTTTATGAGTAGTCACCTCCCACATACCCCATTAATGCAACCAGTCCAATCATTGCTTATGCACTGCTAATTTTTATGCCACGTTTTAAAAGAGTAATTTTCACTAAAATAAGCCTAAAATTAAGTGATTTAAAAAAGAAAAAAACAAAATTTTCGAGGTCTGGGAGCTCCGCCGTAAACCTCCGAATCAGCCCCTCCCTCATTGCAGATTTTTTGCTACGCGTCTGATACTAAACGTGTGCTGCTTATACTTTCAAGTTGTTGAATCTTAGCATGAGAATTTATTACGCTAGTCAAATAACAACCGCTATGTACAGTAATGAAGTACAGTAGTACCGGTATCTTTGAAATAAAATTCTTTGCTGTCTATCAGTGGCGCAACTAAGGGGGTGCTAAGAGGGTTTCACCCGTTTTTAACCGAGTCACTTACAAAATTTAATCCATTAGAATGAATAGCTTATTTCTTAAACGCTAGCTTTATATCCACTTCTGATGTTTTCGAAAAAATCGCAAAAAACCGTGTGGAAGTTTTTATCTGCAAATATTTTGTTAATTTCAGTTTCTGGGGATTGCAAACATATACCTCTTCAAAACCGAAAAGTTTGAAAAATTAGCGATATTTAGATAAGGTTTTATTTTGGTTTATTTAAATTTAAAAAAGTGAGTAAAAGCCGTTTTGAAACTAAACTTCAAAAATTCTAAAAAATGTTTTTCCATCTAGAATCAATCTGAATCTAAACCTAATGGTTTGTAGAAACAGTGTTGTAGTGCCTTTAAAACCTAATTGGGACTTCTGCGACGCTTTGCGTCGGAAGTCTTTATGTTTTTTTCCGTGAAAAATAACAATATCGTAAACAAAAATAAAAAACGCTATAACTTTGAAACGGCCAAAGGTCGAAGCTTGAAATTTAAAGTTTAGCTGGGGCACATATGAATGATTTTTAGTGCAAATTTTGGGGGAAATCGGTTGCGTGATACGGGTTTCCGAGCCAAAAAATGAAATACCACTTGTAGGTTTAAACAGCTCTAGCTCGAAAACTAATGGCACTAGGAGAATAAAACTATCGAATTTAGAAGCGTCTGGGAATGCTCTTTCAGCTCTGAAAAATAAACCATGACAATTCCGACACTTTTTTTTTCTTCATTTTTTCTTTATTTATTTCTTTTTTCTTTATTTATTTATTTATTTAAGCAAATCACATTATGGGAACAAAAACTCCAAAACCACCAAAGCTAGAAACTTGAAATTTGGACAGATGATAGGTCTATACATGGACTCGCATCACTGCAATTTTGGAGGCGCTACGTCACGTGGTTTGGGGCATATGCACCCTAAACTTGTGACAGCGAAGTTTATTTAGTGATTTTATTCATGCACGCGCGCTGCCATGGACGAGTGGTTAAAGTCGCCAGTGCTTGAATCTTAAGACGTGGGTTCAATACTCTGGTTGGTCATCGCTTTTATCAAACCAACATTATATTGAATCTAGCGTACTATTTCTTTTTTTCGATTACGACAAAATTGTTTATAATATTTTTTGTTTGACACTACATATGACCAGAGGGTATCATTTTTCATTCTTTGTGAAGACGTCCCACAAATCACCTTCTAAAGACCTCAAGCTAGCACGTTAGTTTCTTTCGCTATCACTACAAAATTTTAACGACAAGAATATTTTGACGTACTTTGGAGGTAGTCACCTACGCTCGTGTGCTGCCGTGGCCGAATGGTTAAATGCGCCAGTGCTTAAACCTACGACCTGGGTTCAAGTATCTACTTGGTCATCGCTTTTATCAAACCAAGATTATATATCGAATCTAGCATATTAATTTTTTTTTGATTACAACAAAATCACTTTCAATATTTTTTGTTTGACACTAGGTATGATCAGAGGGTATCAGGTTTCATTCTCTATAAAGACGTCCCAAAAAACATTTTCTTAACACCATAAGCAAGCGCGCTACTTTTTTGGGTGTCAGATGAACTTTTTAGAACAAAACTATTTTGACATAATTTGGGGGGATCAACCCCCCCAAACCTGCGAATGGACCCAAACGAATATCAGTGTTTTTGCACCGAGCTGGACAGCGCTGTTTCGAGCTTTTAGCTCTGTGCATACTTGACTTGAGCTACAATGTGAAATATCATTGGAGCTGCAGGGTTGGTGGTTGTTATGGTCACCTAACTGCCAGTGGAAGTTGACATGGCTTCCCAGGAGTCGACCATGAAGGACGTCAAGATATTGCAGTTATCAGTGTTTTTGACGGATTAAGCTAGGGAGCTACATCTTTATTATCACGAGACAATAAAGAGATAAATACCTTGACATAGTTTCGGGGTACCACCCTCCCAGAGACCCCCCAAGTGGCCATCCCAAACATCAATTTTTTGTACTGCTTAACGTAGGGTGCCAGTGTTTTTTGATATCAGTAGATATATAAGAGACAAATACTTTGATGTGGTGTGGGGGTACCACCTCCCTCGGGGCCCTTCAAAAATTAATTTTTAATTGGCTCGGGCTGGGGCACTATTTTTTTTTTCTGATATCAGCACACATCTAAAAGACAAATCTTTTGACATCGTTTGGAGTATTACCCCCGAGGACCCCCCAAAAATTAATTTTTTGATTGGTTCAAACTACGGTGCCAGTTTTTGCGATATCAACACATACTTAACAGACAAACATTTCGACATAGTTTGTGGGTGCCAACCCTCCTTGGGGACCCCCCAAAGACATCCTAAAAACCAATTTCTTGAACGACCTAATTTACGGTGCCAGTTTATTTTCTTATCAGTAGATATTTAGAGGCAAATAGTTTGACAGAGTTTGGGGGTACCACCTCGCTGAGGCCCCCTTCCAAATCCACCTCCCAAAAACCAATTTGTTGAATGGCTCAAGCTAGGGTGCCAGTGCTTTTTGCTGTCAGTAGATATTTAAGATACAAATATTTTGACGAGGTTGGGGTTATCGCCCCCCTCGGGAATCCCCCACAAAACCAATCTTTTGAACGACTTAATTTACGGTGCCAGTGTTTTTTGATATCAGCAGTAGATTATTTGGAGATAAATATTTTGGCATAGTTTGGGGTGCTACCCCCCCCCCCCCCCGGGGGACCCCCCAAACAGGACCCCAAAAATCAATTTTTTGATTGCCTCAAACTAGGGCAATAGTTTTTTTTTGTGATATCAGCCCATATCTAACAAACGAATGTTTTGACATCATTTGGGAATACCCCCTTGGATCCCCAAAATGGACCCCCCCAAAATATAATTTTTTGTTTGGCTCCAACTAGGGCTCCAGTTTTATATTTTGATATCAACAGATACAACAGACAAATATTTCGACATAGTTTGAGGGTGCCACCCCCCGTGGGGCCCACCAAGGTGGACCCCAAAAATCAAATTTTTACACGACCAAACTTACGATGCCTGTGTTTTTTTTTATATCAGTAGATATTTTAGAGGCAAATATTTTGACAGAGTTTGGGAGTACCCCCCCGAGGACCCCCCATACGGACCCCCTGAAGATCAATTTCTTCAACGGCTTTTGTAAGAGTTTTAGTTTTTTTTGATGTTATGAAATGCTGTAAAGACAAACACTTGGAAATACTTTGCAAGTGCCACCCCCCGAAAATCCCCTAATGAACCCCACACAAATCAATTTTTGGACGATTTAATCTAAGGCTTCGTTTTTTTTGATATTAGTAGGTATTTAAGCGACAAAAAAATGACATAGTTTTGAGGTACCCTCCCCCAAAAATTCACAATCGCCATTGCGTTGAACGGCTTAAGCTAAAACTCCAGTTTTCTTGGACATAATATGGGGGTACCACACCCACGGAAATCCCCACGTAAACCCCACAAAAGTCAATTTGTTGAACTTAAGCTAAGGCTCCAGTTTGTTTTCATCAAAAGCTATTTAAGAGACAAAATGTTTGACATAGTTTTGAGTATTCCCCTCTGGAATCTTCTCAAATGGACCCCCCAAAATCAATTATTTTGAACGGCTTGAGCTAGGGCGCTAGATTTTTGGATATCAATAGATATTTAAAAGACAATGTTTTACATGGTTTGGGGTTACCAACCCCCAAATAAACCTCTCCGAAAATCACTTTTTGAAAGCTAAATTTACCAATTGATTTTAGTCAGTTGGGTTCATATGCTGAGCTGGCGTAATTATTCAAGGCGCCAGGGTTTGAATTTGTTGTGAATGATTTAAGCTGGGTTCAAATACTTAGTCAGGCATCGGATTTACTCAAACCACAAATGATTTAAAACCAACGTTTAATTTTTCATGAGACAAAATCTTTTTGTTTGCGTTGTATACAATTGAGGTTTACGAAAATATCGGTAACCATCAAAGTATGAAAGGGAGAATGATGTTGAAATGGAACTGGCGGAAGTCCCGTAATATTTTTCTTCGGGAAAATGAACATCTAGTCAGTTGCCGCGTTTATTTAAAATTCTACAAAAAACCTCTGTGGTGACGTTCAGATGGTTGCTATCGTCTCTAAGCTTAACGCTGCGTACAACCAAAACATAAAGAAACCACAGAGTTTGACGAACTCTTTTGACATTTAGAGTTTATTTACTACTGTTCCTCTAGCGGAGACAGACAGACAGACACTTTTTATTGCTAAGAGTAACAATACACACTCGAAAAAGGGAAGGTGAAAATTATTTATAAATAATACAAAGTCAGCAAAGGAGCTGTGAAGTGACCTTTGAGGGGTCTTCGAGTCAAACAGCTCTAAAGACTATATAAATCTGCGCTTCCGCCCTTTACAGTTCAAAATACCCTCCTGCATCTTTTTCAAAGCATATCTTTGTTGAACTTAAGAAGATCGCTACTTCTTCTTTCTTCTATCGTGTTTAGCTTTGACGACATCATGCATCACCAGATCGACCGCTTTTCCGTGGGATCACCCCTTGGATCAGCCCCATCCAATATTTTTTGGGGCTAGTATGAATCGAAACTTTTCCAGACCACTTTCCAGCCGTAGATGTATATTACTATATGAATGGCACTTTCGAAATTTAGCAGCGAAGATAAATGCGATCCTTTCTAACACCGCCTAAACTCGCTTCACCCTTCTCTTTGCTTTAATTTTTAACAGGAATCTAATCTGGCTCTCCCAGTCAATCAATCTATCAATGGTTTATTTACTATTCACCAAATGCCCAAAAACACAGTAAATTTCTATTGCACAACAAAGGAAGCAATCGGCAATTGAAACAGGAAGCTGCGAAAGGACCTCTCGGTCATCAATTCAAGCAGCCTCTCATTTTATTCGAAAATAGTGCTGTTTGGCGCAAGTTACTAATTTTGATAAAATAACTTTTAATTCTTTTTTTTTTTAATCGTAAAATGATAACAGATACTTTTTATATTTCATTTTAAATCGGTTAAACGGAAATTTTTGTTTCTGGGACCAAGTTCCATATTTTGACTCCTTGATGTTTAAAACTATTTTGTAATTGTTTAGTTCTAATAGTTGGAATGTACAAACCATATTCCTTTGATGCCAGTCTCTTTGTTCGCGTGTGTGCCACTTTTATAGGTGTAAAAGTAGCTCTCTGAAACAATCTTTTGCAGTGGAATGGACTTAAAAATGATTTAAAGCACTTTTTGAACATTTAGTTAGGGAGAGCTGATTTGTCAAAACTGAAATACACAAATCAGTAAGAGCTTTAAAAAATCGCCAAAAATAAGCAATAAATGTGATCGCTTGTTGAAAATGCTGAACATGGGTGTTCACCAAAAAAAAAAAAAACATTTAAGCTTAGAAATAGGCAGGGGCTATTCTATAGTAGTACTTACATACCCATTCACTTCTTTCAAATTTTATTAATAATTTCTTTCAAATTTCGTTCCATTAGCCCGCTCTCCTTCCAATTATCTTTCTGTATGAAATATAGACAAAATAGATTACTTTTTGTAAGTTTTATTGAACTAGAATTTTATGATTTACTTACTAATAAATAAGAAAACTAAACTTTTACCATTTTTAGGTATCTCCCACATAGCCCGTTTCAGGAACAAGTTTAGTCAAGTTTTTGCACTCGAAATTTCTATGCCACGTTTCAATAACATTGACTTTTATCGAAACAGGCCTAAATTTAGTCATATTTGCAAAAAATACAAAATTTTTCAACGATTGGTTTGCTTTTTCCTGGGGGATACTTTAAAATAAAATTATGATAAAAACTGAAATCGTCCGTAAACCCTGTTCTCAAATACGAACATCAAAATCCAATAAGATACAAACATCAAAATCCAATAAGATACAGTTTAAAACTTAGCACCTAAAAAATAAATGTCAATATTCACAATGGAAATTATAAACCGTTATGAAAACAATTACGTTACTCAAACTTTTTTGCAGACATTGTAAATGAATTTATATTTCATATAACGACACTATCAAATTCCACAATCAAAATTAAACTGATCGTTCTGTATCTGTACTAAGCCAAATGGCTCAACCAAGAAAAAGATAAGAAGGCTTCAGCCCCCTTAGTCAAGTTACTTAGAAAATTTAACCCAAAAACACAGGCTTGTTCATGGGACATATTTTTATGTCCCACCCCATTTCATAGCAGTTCATGCCTGTCCCATCCCATCCCGTGGGATTCCCATCAAAATGCAATTCAATAAAAGTTAATTAATTTTCGAAAATTTAAGTTTAACGTGTACTAAATAGAACTACACGTACAAAGAAAGATACAAAACGACAAAATCTATTGACTTTGTTAACTTTAAAGTTCAGAAGAGTTCGCAGTTCATTATTATTCTGGCTCTCATATTCCGAGTGACTGTCCTTATTCAGCATATCACTATAAATTTTAGGTTTGGTATCCCTTACCAAAGCTAGCCAAGCTATTGAGATATGACGTTATCAAAATGCTCTCACACGGCTACTGTCTCATGGGTCTCATGGGAAATACAATGCGAGCTGTCCCATCTCATCCCGTGGGACATTTTCCATGAGATTGACAAGCCTGCAAAAACACTAGCGTTTAAACATGTTTTGGACGTGACCTGTGAGCAAGGGGGCTGAAGGGGATGGAACATGTTATTCTTTCAAATTACGTTCAAATTTGAGCAATTTAGTTTTTAAAATGTTTTGAAAAACCTTAGAAATATAATTCAGATGATGTAAAAATGACAATTTTTTTTGGAAAATCACAAAAATTGCTCTGCGGCTGGAGACTCCACCCCATGTCAGTGATACGACTGAGTTGCACCAGTTTTTCATTACGCCGCCTAAATGAAACTGCTTTCAACCAAAAAAAATGACTTTTTGTTGAAGACCTCTCCTTTCAGCAAAATTCTGTTTGAGCGCATCGTATGAACAAAAAATACTAAATTGGTGCACTTTATTAAAAGTTTTTCGCATTGTTCTGGATCTGTATTAGGCGTTAAGTGTATACCTACATTTGCGGTACCCTTTTTTGTCACTATTCATTAAATAGAAATAGTGTTTATTTATTAATAGTGAGTATTTATTTATAGGCTGAACATGCAAAAAAATGGCGCAAATGTAGATAAACACTTGGCGCCCCATATCTCTGTTGCAAGTTAAGACAAAATCTGCTCTCAAGACCCTATTACTTATCCCACATAGTACTGTTTTTTGTTCAACAGCAAAACTTGAATGACAACTAAACGCTAAACCAATAGCTTACGCCTGCATAAATCTTATGACGTAACAAAAAGTAGTTAATACGAGCTCGGAGTACATCAAAAGAAGCTTTGCTGCAAGTGTAAGAATTCTCGCCGAAAAACACCGAAATTTACGCGTCTTGCGCAAAGCTTTGTTTTTCTCTTATCACAATTAAATTTTTATACAGACATTTTAAGACCACAAACTTCATTTTATTTGGGGTTTCAAACGAATATCATGAAACAAAAAGATAATTTTACTATTGGAAAAAATGTCAAAATACATGGATTTTTTTACAGAAATTTCAAGCTTTAAGCTCATTGCTCATTAAGCTTATTCCCATTGTCTTAGGATGCTCAAATTTTTATTCGCGTGTTATTTTGTCATTTAGCACTGCAATTTTGCCAGGGGTTGCAAAAAAATCTGAAAAAATGTAATTTCGATTCACCCTACTGTTTATGGTCAGTGGCGTCGCTAGGAATGGTGACACCGGGGCGAAATTTCGTGGTGTCACCCTTCAAAATGTATAGTAGACTGCAAAACGTTGTATTTGAAAGATAGCGGTGCTACTTCATTACTGTAAATAGCGGTTGGTGTTGTACCGCATATTTATCCTCCTGTCACTGGACAGCGTCAGACGCTAACTTCTTGGACGATCCGCACACTTTCATTGCAATGCCTACTTTGTGATTGGAGTAATCCGCTCCTGCTGAGAAGTTTCCAATGATCCAAATGTTCCAGCGGATTTCTTTGAATTCTTGCCCACTGAATTTGCTGCTTGCTCGAAGCCACCAAGCAAAGATAATCATCGTAAAGCGTCTTATCCACAAACACAACAACGTGACCGGGTGCGGGTTGAACTTAAATCATTCGATCAGGGTCATCGTAAAAATGACGCCTTTACCCATTCAGCCACGCTGTTCTTTGGCTAGCTTAATAACTTTTCATTGTAAGATTTTAAAATTTGAAAGTGTGAGCTACACACGTCTGGTATCAAGCGCGGAACCAAAAATCTGTAGTGGGGAGGGGCTGTGTGTCGGAGGTCTGGAAACAGAGCCCCCAGCACTTGAAAGATTTCAATGTTTTTGCAAAAATGACTTAATTTTTGGCTTATTTTGATATAAATTAATCCTTTTCAAAAACAGCATCAGGGAGAATTCTGGTGGCATAGAAACTAGTAGTGCAAAAACATGATCAGACGCAGGCGCGTAGCCAGAAATCTGCAATGGGGGCTGCTTTGGGTGTGTGGGGGCGGAGCTCCCAGCGCTCAAAAACAAATTTGCTTGCAAAAATAACTTAATTTTAGGCCTATTTTAATACAAGTTAATGCTCTTGAAATGTGGCATGGAAATTAGCATTACGAAAACATTATTAAACTGGTTGAATAAACGGGGAATGTCTGTGTGGAAGGTGGCAAATGGTAAATTTCAGTTCTCTTATTTACGAGCTGGTACGGTAAATCTTAAAAGTCTTGTAGTTTAGTGAAACTCGAAAGGAGTAGACCATTTTGTCTATAGTTAATAGGAAGAATAATTGGTGGTGGGAGGAATGGAACGATACGAGTCGAAGCAATTGGTAATTAACCATAGGTGGGCACTAGTACGTTACTCCGTTAATAAAGAAGCTAACTTTTTCATTAACTCGTTAATTCGTTAAAAAGTTTTTTCATGTGAACGGACTAAATTAACTTCCGTTAAGTTCTTTTAACTTCCGTTAACATTTTTATCGTTAATATCTTGCACCATTCATTCATCGTTCCAGTACTAACTAGTTTGCGCTAGTAACACTTGTTGCACATTAGCACTAGTTTTATACCCGTAGAAGAAAGCAAAGAAAGGAGCTCTTTTTGTGGCAAATAATAACCTGCAGCCTCATAGATCTGTTAATCATCGCTGTTCGCAATTTCCAGAAATATTCTGATCGCAGCTTCGTTAGTGCATTTGAACTTATTTTTTGTCTTGAAGTTAGATTGAAGACTGTAAAATATAACTTCCAGAACACAAAAAGACCACCATAGCAATAGATATTTCCTTGCAATCAGCTCAACAACGTCAATACGTGTTCTAGAAGCGAGTGAATAAAAAGAAATGTCAAGTACACACAAAATATTAACGAATTAACGTACTTTAATAATTTCCGTTAATTAAAGCTGAAAATAACGTATTAACATTAAGTTTGTTAACGTTAAGTTTATTAACGTTAAGTGTGAAGTTTGTTAACGGAGGAATGGTTAATGAAGCTAACGTTTTGCATTGACTTGCCCACCTATGTAATTAAATAATACTGAATAGCCATCCCCCCATTATGTATATATTCTTATGAAACCAACGGTATATTCAGCATGTTTCAGGAAGCGACCAAATTTGACTGCTAAGTGTTGTCGCTTTTTTGAAGTTTTTACTGATTTGTGAATTATATTTTTTGCAAATTAGCGCCCCCCTTTTAATGTTTCACAAGATGCTTTAAATCATTTTTAGTACGTTCCAGTGCTAAACATTTCCAATGATGTTAAACATATTGTTATCTTTTTTTGTTTGATTTATATCATAAAATGGGGTCACCCTAAATTGGTGACACCCGGGGCGGGCCGTCCCCTCCGCCCTCCTTTAGCGACGCCACTGTTTATGGTACTGTTTATTTATAATGTGATTTATTTTGAGCTGAGAAAGTGCATTATCTTATATTACTTTGCTTTCCACACTTAATAACAATTTTAAGTTGAGGTATACAGTATTTTAATTTTTCTGCGCAGCTGGATCTTCGCAAGCAGACGCTAAATCAAAAAACGAGGCACAAGAAGAAGATATTGATAAACTTTGTGAGTAATACCGTCTGGCATATTTTAAAGTTGTTTTTGTAGAGATTTTGATACCAAGCAAAAAGTTTCACAATCATAATATAAAACGCGTCACATACAAAATTAAATAATTTAAAATCCTAAGGACTGTTTCACTCGTCATCGAAATCATCAGGAGTGTGTTGTTCAAACAGCTGCTTGTATCAATAAGTAAACGTAATTACATATACATCTTATATCGATGCATGTTACTTTGAAACATTCCTAATTACTGCAAAAGAGAGAATCAGTATGCAGTTTTTGCACTGTCTTGAAGCAGCTGAGTTTCTTGCTAAGGTAAAGAGGGACACTGATTTACTTATGTTTTATCTAATTTTGCATTTTTTGCAGAGGAATAGGTATCTCTTTGCTTTAATGAGGGCTGTAGGCTAAATGATGCAGTTGTAATATTTTATTTGTAGTTAATGAACTTTTTGTCCTAGCTGCTGTCCAGTTCAACGTGGGTGGTGAATACCTTTCACTTTTTTGAATACAGCATTGGTCTTTTTTGTGTATACATTTTGTTAAATGTCGGCATCACAAACGTTAATATCACATACATATTGTACATCAGTTCTGATTTGTGTATTATTTACACAACATGCATCAATAAACACTCTAGCATATCAGTACTTCATTTCGCAAAAAAAATGGTACTTTAAGTGGACTCAATTACACATGTAGTTGGGATAGCCGTGAATAGATCTTTCGGTCTTCTAGTCAAGTGCTGCCACGCTTGAGGATCAAGTAAGTACTAATACTAAATCAAAAAATATAAGGGATAAGAAGTTACAGATTGCTGTGGCATTGAGTAATCAATTATTATGTAGCTACCAAATTCAGTAACTCAGAGATAATTACGGATTAAATTAAAAGATTATTTCTATTGTGCTAAAATATCTAAATCATTAGTTTGTTGCTGGATTAATTGCAAGCTGAGTATTTGTTACTGTTTCAGTTCCTTTTGCTAAGCACTACAAAATACGGTATTTTTTGTACAAAATTTATAAAAGAACTAGTATGAAATCACTATTTTTTCTCATTCACATTTTGTGTGTAAATGTTTATGACATAGCTGTAACAAATGTGAATAATATTGGTTGAATTTCGATGTAATTTTTAGTATGCTGAAGATTCGCAGTCTAATATAATATAGTAAGAGTTTTCACTTGGAAAATTCGTACTATGGGTTTCATTCTAAATATGGTAGATCTGGCAATGCTAAACCTAATCAAAAGTGCAGCATAGCATTCTGTATATAACAACACTGTTATAAAATTTTTGTATAACAACATTTTTATCATTAGTCGAGTCGATAAACTGTCTGCTGCTGATACAGTAGATTTGGGTTCGATCAGTAGCGGTACCAAAAGGGGGGGCGGGGGGGCTTCAGCCCTCTCATTGGCCTGAAAAGTATGCAAAATCGCACGTTTTTAGTGCTTTTGAGGCCGATTTTTGCTCCAAAAATGAAAACAGCCTCCCCCAAAGGGATTTGGGAGCCGAAGTTGTGGAAAACTTGCCGTTATTTGAACCAGAATAGTGGAGTTTTGTAGTTGTGGAGCTCACTCAAGGTCGGTGAAGACCTTTTTTTTTCGGAGATCACCTGTAAAACCGTTTGAATTTCTGCTTTCGGCCGGAAAATCTGTCTAAATTTCAGTGAAGACCTTTTTTTTTGAAGATCACCTGTTTTCGGCCGGAAAAAC
The DNA here is from genome assembly GCA_963965965.1 of Trididemnum nubilum. Classification (NCBI taxonomy): domain Eukaryota; kingdom Metazoa; phylum Chordata; class Ascidiacea; order Aplousobranchia; family Didemnidae; genus Trididemnum; species Trididemnum nubilum. Next base: position 5,269,788 of record OZ014469.1, read on the forward strand.
CGATTCAATCTGATTCAAGACTTCAAGACTAATGAAAATTTGGGTCAAGTTCGCTTACAGTTGTCTCAACCTTCCAATAAGCCCCTCCCCCCTTTATGAAATTCTGGCTACGCGCCCTAGTTCGATTACCGGTCTGATCAAACCAAAACTTGAAAAAAGTTTGTATTTACATCCAGCTTTCAGGCTAGATATTAGCAATAAAATGGGCAGTTTGAAGCTTTCATCATGTGTGGTAGACAGGTGGGCAAACGACAGTCTTTTGTCAAAAAATGAACGATTTTTGCACTGCCTACATACAACTCAATAAATAAAAATGCAATTACTTTTAACTTACGATAAAAACTTTCAAAATGTGTGGTATGGAGTGTAGTAAATGTTTATTTTTTCAAACTATTTTTGTACGATTTTTCACGGACTTTTGAATTATAAGAAAAAAAAAGAAATTGGTCTAACTTGATACTCGAATTTTTGTACGATTTTTAGAATAATAGTTTGGATAATTTGGAGTACTGTAATAGGTTTTGACGTCGGATTAGTTTTTTTTCCTTACTTTGCATAAGATTACGTTGTCTAGTAATGGAGAGCATTTTTTTCTCAAAAATTCTGCGGTTTTTATGAAGTCTATATAAGAAAACCTAAATTAATTTGATCATTGCTCGTCATAAGATTTTCCAAAATCTTATATTGTACCCAATGGGTTTACCTTCTAGTGTATTATTACAAATGATTTCAGAATAAAAAAGCAAAAATTACAATTGCTTCTAAATTGTAATTACAATTGATGGTTGTACTGATCGAAATATCATTCTTTTTATCGCAATTTGTATCATTCTGCAAAGACTGTCTACTTCTCAAACTTAACGATGTTATCTTGATAATCTTTCAGATTTTAATTCAGAGGTGGCTGTATAACAAATTGTTGCAAACTTTGGTTATTACTGGGATCAGTGCTGAATAAGTTTAGAAAAAACAGTACAAAATAGTATAATCCCAAGGCTAGAAATTTATTTGCCGGTCCTCATCTTTGATCAAAATCTTCAAAGCTATTCTACTCCTATTGTTCTCACCACTAGTGCATGCAGGATTTTCGAAAGGGGGGGGGGGGCAGGAAATTTGAGAATAATGAACACCAAAAGAAAAAATTTTCCACTCGAGAATCAATCCGTTTTCCTGCCCAAAATTAGGTGAAGACCAAAAAAAAAACTTTCTTTACTCAGATTTTGTCCGTTTTTGTGCTCAAACTTTCTCCCCTAGTTACAAGCAATATGCATTGACTTGCTGTTGTTTAGGGGATAAGTTAAAACAGCATCTTAAACAAAAAGCAATGGAATTTTATGGCGAAAAGGATTGCTTTCGCAAAGACAAGATCAAGATAGCAAAGTTGCAAATTTCCACGGATTTACCCAGTACAAAAGAAGCTCAATCATTGGTACAAGATCACAATCGTAAAAATATAGCTATGTTTTACAGTAGAAAAACTGTGGACAGCATTCCTTACGAAAATTTGTTTGAAGAAGTCAAAAATCGTGTTGAAGAAATGCCTTATAAAGGAGACACTCCAGAGGCTGAAAAAAAGTTTTTTCAAAGGCATGGCAATCTTGTTATTATCTCTGGACAGCCTGGCATTGGGAAAACAACATTGACTAAATGCATGCTTGACAATATGTGGAACGCTGAATTGTTTCAAGCAGACATTGTCTTTTTCATTCGATTTCGAAAAGTGGATTATCAGGAAGAAAGTGATTTTCTCCAATTCTTAGCTCCAGGTTTGCACAACATCATAGAAGTTAAAGATCGAAAAAGCATACTTAAAAGACTTGAGAAAAGAGACAATGTTTTTATATTGATGGACGGCTTGGATGAGGCCAATATTGACCCCAAAATGAGGTCTTTTAAATCCTGCAACATTCATTCTAAAAATGTATACACCGCAGAAAGGTTTATACAAAATTTGCTTGCGGGAGAGATTCTTCCTAATAGCAAAAAACTTATCACATCTAGGCCTCATCGAATCACCCAACTGCAAAAAACAGATTTCAAACCAATAGTTTTGTTCACCATTCAAGGAATAGACAAAAAAGCTCGAAAACAAATTTGTTCAAGCATCTGTGGTAAAAATGATAAACGTTGCAAACAAATTCTCGATTATTTACGAGCTCATCCTGATCTTGAAAGTCACTGCCACACCCCAGTTATTTGCATTATGGTCATGGAAGGACTAGACAATAAATATGATGCAGCAGAAAAAAGTAATGCAGACACGAGCTGTATTGATTTTGTGATGGAAAAGAGCGATAGTACACTAACTGCAATTTTTGTCTACGCTCTTGAAAACTGGCTTTTAAAAAAGTTAGATACAAATGGTGATGCAAAATTTCCAATTAAAAATATCTGTAAATTTGCTCTGGAAAAATATTATCAAGGCCAATGGTATTTTCCTTGCCATGAACTAGAAGAACAAGGAGTTGATAATCAACACTGGTCCACTTTTCTAAACACATTTCTTGATGGTAACCAGGAATTATACTTCATACACCTAATGTGGCAAGAATTTCTGGCAGCAGTAAAGTTAAGGCTGTATACCAAAAAAGAGGACTATGGCAATGTGCGCAACCCTGAAAGTGTTTTATCAAAGTTGAGCAGCAAACAGTTTGAAGCAGTAACAACAAGGTTTTTGTATGGACTCTGTAACAAAAGTACTCTTGCAACTTTGCTGAGAAACATCACATTAGAAGAAGATCGCAACAATTCTAACGAGCGTTTGGCATGTGAAGAAATGCTAACTGATTTCGCGGTAAAAAAGCTTGAAACTTTTCATGATGCTGAGTACTTGTCTGGTAATGGTTACGACTCCTATGATGACAGTAGCAGTGATGATGAAGATAAAGTTTTTCATGATTTCAACGCAGATAGCTGTCACAGAGCAATACCACATAGCAGTGGTATAATGATTGACACTAACACTAACACTAATGTTTATGTTGGTGATACAGTGAGAAGCGACAGTGACAACAATGATCATGAGAATGTCAATGTCGGTAGTGGAGATGATGTTGACAATGATATTGGTGAAGTTGACAATGACTCTCATGACGACACAGGCGATGATTTTGATGAAAAGTCTTATTTTGCATCAGTTCTTCCAACACTGGGATGGGTACATGAGATGGATGATGACAATTTTACGTTTCGAGCAGCTGAATTTCTGAAAAAACGATTTATTATTGAGCATCAAATTTTGCCTAGTGACATTCCAGTTATCATGCACATCCTTCGTGCTCGACAATCAAAAATGATTTTAAAAGTAGTTTATCCACGTTTTCTTGGAAACTGCTTTAAATATTTCTTTCAAGAACTTCACAAATTGCTAAAAGAAAAAAAGAACATTCAAGTAAGTCATCAAAGTATATTTTGCCTTTCCAACTTTGGAAATTCAACTAGCCAACTGTTAAATTATTAATTGTTTGGGTTTAACTTGAGGATGACGTTACTCAGTGTGGTCCAAAAGGTTTTTGTGTGTTTTTTGTACACTTGAGTGTTGTTCAGTTTTTAGCATTGTTTTTTTTCTGCGCTGAAGATGGCCACAGGCCAAAATCGAATATAAATAAACTAATTTTTAATACCAAAAAGTTGCTGTGAATAATTTTAGTCTCACCTTAATTTGTGTAATATTTTTAAAATTTTCCAAAATGCAATTCATTTAAAACAGGATGCCCTAACGTTTTGAAGAATGAGCCCCATTGACCTAGTTTTGTAAAAGAACGGGCGGCAGCAAACTTTTGATCAGTTCTTTGATGTGATATTTGGTGAAAATTTAAGCAAAGACCAAAACAAAAAAGGTTTTTACCGCATTTGCAGTGGTTTTTACCGGGATTTTAAGTGGTGGCCAGGCAACACAACTGTATATTGATTTGGTTTCTTGCAAAATTTTTCTTCATTTTGAATCCGCCCTATTCTACTGTAAATCAATTCAATTGCTAAAACCACTCTTGAGCCGCACAAAATCGTTTCACAGGCACTTATTCTTGATCTAAAACAGCTCATACAAAAAATGAGCTTGATAAAACTGCTAAAAAATTCCTGCAAGCCTGTTGAAATTTTGAAGTTTTGGAAAAAAGCCTTCAAGTATAACATGTTTTAAAAGAATCGTTAATTTTGCTTAATCATCAACGCAATGCACTCTTTTTTTTATGAAAATTAATAAGTTTGTGTTGAGGTAGCTGTTCTTAATTATTTTTTTTTAATTTTCAGCCTTGTTTGGATTTAGTTTTGTTTCAAACTTTTGAAGACATAGTTATCAATTCAAGCAATCATGTTTTCATAAACGTTGAATTCTACGTAATGTATCTGCTTGAGCAAATGCTGTTTGCTGAATTTGCCTTATTGTAAAATTGCAAAGCAAAAGTAATTTAGTTTTCCAGCTTTTTTTCGCCAAAAAATTTCTCAGTTAGTTTTAATGCTAGAAGCATTTTAACCTGTGAAAGGCTATTCAGTATTTTTTTTTAGAAACCTAAACCACATACTTTTAGATGCACTTAAAGCTTTGGCAAAGACTGTTCCCCATGTTATCTATCTAAGTTCCTGTTTTTAAGTTTTAGCTTTTTGGCATTTGGAAGTTTAAAGAGGACTGCAAACAAAATCCGTGAGGTTTTTATTAGTAGTGCAATAGTATATTACAACAGATAAACGATAAGCATTGACTGCATCTTTCGTGACGCGAATGCTGGTTCTGAGATATTTTAGTTCAAGCGCATTGTCGTAGCACTGACGTCGATTGACATGGTTTTCGTCATTTGGTTACCCATGACCAATGTAATATTAATGTTAATGCACTAAGTTCGGAAACATCATTGATATATCCCTCAGACCTCTTTTAAGGCGATTTCAGTCTTTGGTTGCAGAAACACTTTCAGTTTAAATTTAAAAAACTCTCAACACTTTTGCAGAAGCTCCTTTTATAATAGAATCTTTTCTACTGACTTTTAATTCGTTTTAGATAGCAACGCTATTGCTGGACAAAACTCGAATCAAGGAAGGTGATGACCTTTTCAAGTTTGTGTTGTCCCTGCACTGCATTGGCCAAGTTCGACAACTAAAACTGGAAAACTGCGAAATCAAAAACCAAACTGTTGAACTATTAGTGAAGGAAATTAACAAGAGAGAGAAAAAGAAACCGGTAAATTTTAAAGTTGAGAGAAACCCACAGTTAAAAACACAATACGCTTTTCGAAGTCTATAATATCGCAAAGTAGTACAATAGTTAATTGAAAATTCAAAGCTGATCGTGGCAAAAATGTTTGTTGAAGAAAGATTTTTTTTTAAATAAAATTAGCGTTTATTTCTTTAACTCAAAAGATGTGGTTTTGTTTTTAAAATAATATCATTCTAAATTTGGCAAAAACTGTTTCGCAGCTGAAGGTTTGACTTTACCTCGCAATTTGTTGTATCATTTCACCATTACAATATTGACATTTAATAAAACTAAGGTTAAAACATCTGCGCAACATGCAGAAAATTTTTGGAACGACTGTATTGCTTTGTTTTTACAGGACCATTTTGTAACTCAAATGGGAGCAAAATTTCGTACTTGTTCTTATACAGTAGCTAGGGAACGGCTTACTGTACTTTAGCAACTTGAAATTTAGACAGCAGTTGAAAATTCATAACATCATTCATTTTCCAAAATTTGAGTGAAATACGATATGTGATTTTGATTTAGGTCCTGGAAGGCGGCTTTAAAGTTTTCTAATAAGAACGGTTTCATTCTCATTCACGTACTATAAAAACTATTTCACACATTTATATATCTTTACATACTCTTCCATCCTACATCATCTTTATATATCTTTACATACTCTTTCATCGTTAGAGAAGCTGAGGGCTGTCGATGAGAGCTAAAAGCTTGAAACAGCGCTGTCCAGCTCTGTGCATCTTATAATTCGAGCTGCTTTGCAGCTGCAGGGTTGGTGGTTGATCTGGCCACCTAACTGCTAGTGGAAGTCTTTATGATTTTCCAGGAGGCGACCACGAAGGACGTCGAACTTTTCGGTCAGATTTATCTTCCACTCTCGTGGAAGCACTGGTAGCGCTATTATTTTGGGCGATATCTCACCCACTTATAGGACTTGACCATTTTCCAAGTTTTCCGGTTGGCGTTTGACTTCTTACCACTAACTTTGCTGTTTGTTCCAAGCCACCAAGCAAAAATAATTATCCTAAACCGCCTTATCCAGCAACGACAGCAAGGACACAACAACATAACTAGGATGCGCGTTAAACCCAATCATGCGATCAGGGTTGTCGTAAAAACGAATCCTTTATCCTTTTGGCCACGCTGCCGACAATGCAATGTTTTGAGCAGCTCTGTAGTGATTATGTCTATCATCTATTACGATGATTTGCTTTTAATCTCGCAATTTATTCATTATTTCATTCGTATGAACCAAGCACCCTGCGTCTGTATAACCACGCCCTCGCTTACCACCCTTGTTTGAGGTTCTGTTTGCTAGCCTTTCGTCAGGCTGTACCACCACAACGTGTAAATTGCTTGGTCGTAATAAGAAATGTGCTTAAAGAAATACTGCTACTACTTGATGAAATAAAGAGGAGCCCTAAACTTTTTTCCACGTTTCCTCTTATTATCTAAAGTACAATTTAATCCGTTTGACTCCGAGCGATTGCCAACACTGCATTTCGCTATTTTTTGGCTTTACGAAAGGCTGATTCTGTAAAACCATAGTCATGGTAAAACTAGCGCAATAATTAATATAGTAGACGTAAAATCTAACACCCATAATTTACCAACTGGTAACAAGGAGTAGCCTAACCAAATCTGAAAACTTGGTTACTGCTACTGATACTTGTAGATCTAGGTTACCATTACTGATCTAAAATTGGATTGTTTTGAGTTTTAAATTTTGTATTGTTTTTAGGCTAAAAACGTCATCAAAACCAGTCAAAGTTTGATAAGGTAGATTATACTGTATCACTCGCAGGGGCGCACCAAGAAATTTTTAAGCGGTTTCAATTTTTCAAAAAGTTAACCTGCACTCAATTGCAATTAATCTACTTTAACCATTACTGAAAAAGAAAACGCAAGCTATTTGATCAAATAGAGTTTCGTCGTGTAGCCGCGTTTCATTACAATATTGTTTATTCAGAAACGCAGTATTAACAATTTTGAAAGTTGCTCGTTGTGATATACGTCTGCGAGAAAATAAACCGCCACTAGACCGCTGGGCAAATCTTGTGTAACTTTTTGGAAAAAAAATAGCTATTTTGATAACTTTTCGCACGTTTTTAAAACAAAAAAAGAAGCTAAATGACTAAGATTTGAAAAGCATTTGATACAATTTAATTGCTCAGCAGTCCCATTAACCCCGCACACTAACTGGTCAAGTCCAAAATACGTTTTAAAGCTGAAAGCTTAAGTATTTAACTTAATTTTGTCAAGGAGCGAGCTTCAGCCACCTTATAGCTTCCCCTGGTAGCACCACAGTGTAAGAAAAATTTACTTTTGCTATAAATGCTCGTATACACCGCTCGGTCTACAATAGATGTAAAATCGTGTGGGGTTTATAGAGTATTCTTAGTTTATTGTAGGGTAACCAAAATTTCAAAACACTTAGAGTGGCGAATTATAGCAGCGTAAGAGCTGCAGTCGGTAAAAAAAAACAAATATCCGGTTTTACGCTTATAATATTGCACCCAGTTCAGAGTCTCATGCGGTTTATCATTGCTTTCAATCCACAAAAAAAATTGAAATTTCTGAATACGCTAGCAGAGTAAAATCTCGACGTTTCAATTTAATTTTGTTGTGGCTTTCATTCTTATGCAGTGGATTTGTGGGCTATTTATTGCAAAACTTTTTTTTTACATCAGCTAGGGCAATTTTTTTCTTAAAATGACGGTTTGTCTCTTTTAGTATCAAGCTTTCAGTTCTGCTCAGAAGTTTATAATAGAAGAAGTAAATGACGTGCGGGGTCAAATTACATTGCTGAAACAACATCTTAGATGTTTAACTACAATTAAGGAAAACCAAGTACAGCAAAGTGTAACGACGTCTGCTATGCAAACAAAATATTGTTTGTTTTGAGTTCCAAAAAAGGGGTTTGACCATGAAACCGCCTCTCCTTCTTCCCATGTTGTGCGACTGATGATTTGTACAATGTCACAGAAAAATTTAGTTTAAATCAGAGTCGGTGATTTAAGCAGAATTTTATTACCTTCCTCATCGAACAGTTACAGAAGCCTTTTGTTGCACAGCTGAATGTTAGGAGCTCCAGCGAAACTTTAGAGCGTTCACCGCGTCCGTCTGGCCAAACCACGATCGAAAATCTCCAAACTTAAACTGTATTGTTCAGAAACAGAAATAAATGCCATGGAACAGTCTGGTAGGGCAAAAAATGATTAAAATTTAACCCAAAATAATAAATTAAGAAGGTGCTATACGAACAGACTTGAAAATTAAATTTACGTACGTTTGCCAAATTTTTCCAATGAAAAAAAAGCAATATAACAGAGGTAAAACTCGACCATACACAAAGGCGTGCAAGAATTAACAAAAACGCGTATTTTTAAAATCTTTGCAAATCAATCGCTGCAGGAAATAAAGTGACATGTGCAAAACTGAGCTCACTAAAGAGAAGAAGCGCCGGAGTTTGAAACTTGAGCTGGGCAAACAAAAAAGTCAATCGTTGCTGCAACAAGAAGATGGTGTTTCTTAGTCTGCTAGAAATTTGTAAAATAGCCTTTTATAAAATCGCAGAAATGCGAAATAACGAAGTGAAACGGATTAAATCGTATTTTTGCGAATAAAAGTAATGTGGAAAAAGATTTTGGGCACCTATTTATTATTAATTCAAGTAGTTATCACTTCTTTTACAAAAACAATTTCCAGCGGTATTTCTCGATAAAACGATTCCAAAAGCACAAAGATGAATTATCAATTTAGGAATCGAACCGGAAGCAAGCAACCTCTCGATCACTACTTCGATGCTTTACCATCTACGCTATCGCCTACGTAGTTTCTCAATGTTAAATCATTTTATACAGTACACGTAGCAGCCCCGATGAAAACAGTTAACACACTAAAGCGTCAACCATATGTTATAGTGCTTTTTAGATTTTATGATAGCGTTTTACATCAAATAAGCAGCATAAAAATTATGCTTCAACGTATTCAAAATTTTGCTTTAAAAAAAAGAAAAGGATAAAGTTAAAAAAAAATCAATCTAGAGGTAATGCGTGGGCGGATATCGGAAAACAATTTAGGCACTTTGAAGAAAAATAGTTAGCTTATACGTTTTAAAAATTATTCTACTTTTTTTATGATTGTAGAGTTTACAGAGCCTGGGAAATTACGTCTGCCGCCTATTTTAATACGATCTTGCTGTATTTGTTTCAAACTACATTAAATTCTAAAAGACAGTTCGTGAAATCTCATTTCTCAAACACGTTTTGTAGAAGTATGAAAAGCAAATCATTATTTTTCACAATAATGGCTTTTTGCCGCCATCGCAAGCCACAGAATTTCAATTCTGAAGTGCCTGGTTGGACAATGCAAAATCCTGGCTTAGAATAATCATAAAAACATTTTTCTTGATTTCAATAAACTCACAGCACGACTATGAATTTTAGCTAGAGTTGCTCAACCTCAGTTACAATGAGGGTATCGATGACGATGGAGCAGCCATCTTGCGGGAGTGCGAAGGCAATGGAAAAATATTGGAACTGCAATTAAAAGGTTGCAGTATTTCAAAAAGTAAGCTATTCAAAATGAGAAAGAGGGTTTCAAAATGAGAGTGATTTTGAAGGTGGATCAATAATCTTCAAAAGTTCTTGCAACGGTTACATGCAAACCAGTTCCAATTAATGCTGTTGTAACTTGCTGCTTTGATTTTTATAATTCTTTCACGTAGTTGCAGAAAATAGTTAAGTTGACGAACTTCGTAAAATGTCAAACGTTAGTGGGTAATAAAACAACCAGCTTAAGACGTATTAATTGAGCTGTACGGAAGTTTAAAAAATAAAAAACGAAAGTCACAACCTGAATCAGCCTCTAGTAGTAAGCAAAAATGATTACAGATGGGATTCGAACCCATGCCTGCAACAATTAGAGGCATACATTGGTTTTAAAGTCGCAGCAGTTTTTCAACGTAGAACATGCTTAAGCCGCCCCTCACTTTGCTACCGCGGCTACATGTTGGAACGAACATTCCAACAAAATATAAGAATGTTACACTGTCATCGCCACCGCGTCATTTTGACTGACATCTGCAAACTTTCAGCGACTGGGATTGTATAGGTGCACAGCAATTACACGTGGAGTAGAATGTACAGGTCATCAGTACTGTAGGTCAACACTCAACAATCTCAGGTGCTTGTCAACGGCACTCAGCAAACATTGGAAACAGAGTGTGCATAGGCGCAGCCGGGGGGACCCAGAGCCCCGGGCCCCACTCAATTGAAATACTACCAATGATAAAACTGTGACAAAGGAGCGTATTGATTTTTCCGTTTCAGTTTCTTTTTGCATTCAGACGTACAATATTGGACACGTACAACAGTAATTAACAATAATATTGATACAGAGGGCTCAGGCCCCCTCATTTCAATTTTTCCAACCAATTTAAATGTATAACCCGAGTGAAATTAATGGGTTTTTATCCTAAAAGTTGCTGACTCAGGCCCTCATCTAAACTTTTTAGGAACATAATACCATAACCAGGGTCAGATTTACGATATAGCACACAGTGCCAGGGGCCCTGCGCAGAGATTGTTAGACTTTTTTTGTTTTTCACTTGTTTTTGGCAGAAAGATGTTGCGAAAACCTCCAAAGTACCAGGAACCTTGCGCGATGAAAATTTGGCCTAGGTAATAACATGGTTAGTAGGCGTAAGCATCTATTTAACATTTTTCAATAACAGTTCACCTCCACCTTGCCAGTATTTATGCGACAAAATACTTAAAGAGTTGGTTGGTGGTACAGAACTTGAGAATTGCCTTGATTAAAATGTTCATATCTTCAAAGCTTTTCGTCTAACACTTGTCAAGAAAAATCGTCAGAATGGAGAGCGCAGAAAAATGAGCGACTAAAAGCCGCTATAGGCTAAAAGCCGCTATAGCCGCTCATTTTTCTGCGCTCTCCATTCTGACGATTCTTCTTGACAAGTGTCAGACGAAAAGCTTCGAAGATATGAACATTTTAATCAAAATACTTACAAAAAAAAAAAATTAGCTAGGGGGAATGCTCATTGAAGTAATTTTTGAATTGAGAAAGCCTGAACCCCTTGGCCGTACATGTACTCCTATAACTGTTATTTTTTTTCATGGTAAACAATAATCTCCAAGGAAAATCTTCGAGTATATTATTATCTACTGCTAAAATATTGCTGTAGGCAATGCTGCTCTTTTTGGTACGCTACTCCTACCTGACCCAAATAACTTACAAAATTTAACACCAAAATGCAAGATTTTAAACGTATTTTGAACTTTTTAACTGCAAGTAAAAGGAGGACTAAACAATTTAATTTTTTTATTTAGTTTTCAAATGCTAAAAATCTAGTTCTTTCAAATGGCTTGAACACGTGCGAAATGTGATCCAATGGCATTAAAATATCTTTTTCTTTTAAAAAATTACAAAAAGTTGCTTAGCTGCTGAGGGCTTCTCCGCCAGACCCCCATGACAGCCTGCAGCCGCTGGGGGATCCGGCCCCCATCTATGATACGGTTGAGTTAGCCTACACTACTTTATTCAACACGTCTTCCTTATTTTTTAGACATTTGCACTTTTTAACTATTGGTTTAAAGCTTTTTCCCTTGTGCAAAATCCTAGTTACGTGCCAACACCAAGTCAAAGGTTCTGATCTTCCATAAAACGATATCTTTGCCCCTACAAATAACTCCTCTTTCAAAAATTTCTGATGACACCTAATGCATATGATGACGAATATATAGCATATGATTTGTGGTTTGGGCCCCCTTAATCAAAAATTTTGGCTACGCCAATGGGAGTGTGACCGTTCAAATCTCAAGCGTGGGTTCGAATCCATCCGTAATCATTTTTTCTGACAACCAGTAGGAAATCCAAATTGTAACTTTACAGCATGTCTTCTATTTTCTCGAATGATATATAAATCTGAAATTGCTTTTTTATATGGCTGCTTGCTTGACTAGCTGCACTGGGATTTGAATAGTCGCACTTTGGCTTCGATGGTCGCTCTGTGAGGGTGACAAGCGCGTAAGATTGTTGACCTACAATTCTACTCGACGAGCACAGTAGTTAGCTTGTATGGCGTTTAGTTACACTTTTAGTATTTATACAACTTATTGTTTAGTATTTTGTGATTTAGTATTTGCTCAGTAGACATTGCAGTATTTAAGATCAAATCAAATTTTTCATTATACTAGCGAATTACGCCGAAGCTTGTAACTAGTTAGCAGGGACCATTTCTGCGTCGTTTAAGCCCGGGCAACATTTCTAAAGAAATGTTGCAGTGGTAGCAAGTCGTTGGCAACGCTGTTTCCGATTTGACTGACCCAAGGTTTGAGTCTCAGATCTACCGCTCCAGAGACGAACGCATTATTGCTCTACCAACTGGCCGGTATTACAGTAGAATATTGCCTAAAACCATAGGTGGGCACAAGTCCGTAAATCGTTAATCCGTTAATAACGAAGCTAACTTTTTCATTACCTCGTTAATCCGTTAAAAAGTTTTTTCATGTTAACGGACTAAATTAACTTCCGTTAAGTTCTGTTAACTTCCGTTAAGGTTTTTATTGTTGATAATTTGCACCATTCATTCATCGTACAGGTGCAAACCAGTTTGCACTGGTAACACTTGCTGCGTATTAACACTAGTTTTATAGAAGAAAGCAAAGAAAAGAGCTCTTTTTTGTGGCAAATTGCAGCCTCATAAGTCTATGAATTATCGCTGTTCACAATTTCCAAAGATTTTCCGATCCCACTTTCGTTAATGCATTTGAACTTAATTTTATCTTGAAATTAAATTAGACTGTAAAATGTAACTTCCAAAACACAAAAAGACCACCATCATAGCTATAAACAGGGTGTCGAACCGTTTCAAATAACTGTTCGGGTTCAGGTTTAGCTCCTGCTCAAAATATTTAAGCGCTTCAGGTTTGGTTTGGGTTTACTTGAGCACCATTTTCGAGGTTCAGGTTTGGTTCAGGTTCACTCAAAGTAAAATATTACTGGTTCAGGTTCGGTTCGGGTTCATTGACTTAAAATTCAACTGTCGTTACTCGTTTCGTCCAGAAAAAAAAAGGAGAAATTGCTGATCCTGTTGATGATCAACACTGCTCTTATTGTGCGTGTACCAGCGCCAGCGGCATCCAGATATGGAAAGATATATTTTTACTTTTGTTAGGGGTTCAGGTTCGGTTTGGGCTCACTTGAGCACAATTTTGAGGGTTCAGGTTTGGTTCAGGTTCACTGAAGTAAAATTTTGCTGGTTCAGGTTCGGTTCGGGTTCACCAAAATGAAACGGTTCATTTGGGTTTATGGTTCAGGTTCAGGTTCGGTTCGACACCCTGGCTATAAATGTTTCCTTACACTCAGCTCAACAGCGTCAAAACGTGTTCTAGAAGCGAGTGAATAAAAAGCAATATAAATTACACGCTAAATGTTAACGAATTAACGGACTTAATTAACTTCCGTTGATTAAAGCTGAAAATAACGGATTAACGTTAACGGAGGTATAAAGTTTGTTAACAGACTAGTGGTTAACGAAGCTAACGTTTTGCATCAACTTGCCCACCTATGTCTAAAACAACTTAATGTTGCTGACATAACCAGACTTTAAAGTTCGATGTTTGCGAAGTCTAGTGCAGTTTAATAAACAGACTTATGGCTGAATTACATGATATGCAACTTATATTCTTCAGACATGACTGTATCACGCGTTACCGCATTCAAGCAGAATCTTATCCTCTTTGAATAACAAGATCTGTTTCCTGGTGATCGCGGTAATGCGTGAAACAGGCCGGTTGGAAATAAATCGTATTAATCATGGTCAGTTTTAAACCGATTTATTAACTTCTGTTTATTATGCACAGCTATGTTCAATATGTATGCGTTATTCTGTGTAATATGCACATTATTGTGCTTTATCTTACATTATACGGAGTACTTATAAGACTCAAAAACACCTTGCAGTTTTCAATAATTGCCAATTGTTTTTTTTGGGGGGGGAGTATTACCAACTTTATAAAACGGTGGCAATACCTTAAATACAATAAGGATCCATAAATAAGCTTGAATAAATTTAATACAGACAGTACTGCTGGCAAAGCGATTTAACGATTCCTATTTTACTCGATTTTTTTTTATGATAAATCCCTTCGAAAAATATATTTCTTCAATCCAACTTGTCTTTTGGTTCAATTTATTGAAACGAAGTTGCTGAGGCAAGAAAAAGTTTTCCAATTTTGAAGTTTACCGAAGTCGCTGTCCAAAATCTGTACTTTTTTTGGCTTATTTTTAAATGAAATGACGTCATTTTAAATCAGACATTTTATGATTCAGTGTCAAAAACCAAATCTATGTACAAAGTTTAAACCACCTATAAAGTTATTGAAAAAGTGACTTCATTTTTCAAAAATATGAAAATGTCACTGTGAAGTCACTATAATAACATTATCATCTCAAAACTAATTTTGTAAAAAATTTTGGAAAACACTAACTCGCGTGCCAACTTTGGTGTTAGTTTGATTTAGGAATTATATTGGGAAGACACATTTGCCCTCAGTGTAATTTGCGTTGGTCAAATTGCTTGTGTAAAATAAAGTTAGGAAGTGGACAACCCGACATATGCGTCAAAACATACTTGTAGGTATAATAATATTCATTGCATATTTTAGATCCAACTTCAGAAATTGAAATGGATGAACGCACACAAGTACTTTGTGAGAGAATATTTTTATAAGTCGAGTTTTATTTTTATCATCTGATTTTGTTTAGATTTAGTTGCATCATATCTATTTGTCAACTTGGCAGAGATAATTATATTGACTAGTTATAGAGAATTATTATATAAATTGGAAGAAAAATCAAAGTTTGTAATGTTGGATATCTGAAAACCTCTCAAGGGCTTTCACTTTTTTCTTTCCAGCGTTCCATAAATGGAACAAAATTTCAAGGCGTTTGCAAACTGGCCTATTGTTTAAATTCAAACTACTGTTAGCTTTCTGTGATATTTAGGAGTTGTTCTTTCTTTCATGGTATAATTACTATGAATATTTAGCTTAGTGAGGGATTTATCATTACGTTTATTTTATGAAAAATTACGTTTTGAGGTGAACACAATATTTGGCGGTAACAAATTTTTTTCCAATAATGCTATAGTGTATCCACAGATTGACATATTTTAGATTGCAGTTTTGCTAATAGTGTCTCCTCAAAAAGTTATGATAATTATATTGACCAGTTATGGAGGTTAAATTGGAAGAAAAATCAACGTTTGTGATGTTTAATACCTATAAACCTTTCAAGGGCTTTAACTGACTCTTTTGAATTAAAAAAAAATGCCCCTCTGTAAATCCGCAAAATATAAAACAACTTATTATCTCTTGCTGCTAGCGGTCTAAGATTTTCATGAATTTGGTCTCAAAGTGTACAGCACAAAAAACTTTAAATAAAAGCTACTGCAAATTTAAATTCATTAGAACAAAATATAATCGGCCAAACTTTTTGCTTTAAACATTTAATTTGGCTTCTCACCCTAACAAATTGCAGGTTTGATCGAGTCAATTGATTGTGTGAGGTTTACCTTAGGTACAACCAAGATGTAAGCCAAAAACCGACATGCGATAAAAAAAGTAATCGATAGGAAGGGCAATGTACTGTATTGTGATACTTGCATACCTTCATTTGTATATGCGCAAGCGTGATTTGTTATAAACACTGCTAAAGGTCATATAATTTTTTATATGGTTTTCTCTAATGATTTTATGCATTTTTATCTGTTAATCTGTTTGTGAGCAATACTTTTCAAAGTAGCATTATTAAGCTTAAATCATATACTAGTCACAAAAAAGTGTAAATGCGTACTCCTACTGCTCTTTGCATTTTGCACTTTAATTCTTGATACTTTTTTGGCAACAAACCGAAGAAAAACTTTTTCTTAGAATCACTAATTAATTGATGGATACAAGTTCATGAATTTTTTTTAGGCAGCAATTTATTAAGAAGTATCTGTAATAGCATTTTTCTTAGGAAAAAACTTTTGGCACAAGAATTCGGACTGGTTATATGCAGTAGGGTGGAGTGAAAAAAAATTTTTTTTGGAAATTCAAAAAAGTGTGGTTTGAAAATCCTGGCAAATGGTCTAAAAATAGAAAAAAAATCGACTTGAGCCAGTTGCCACCTACCATGGGCTGGCTACCCCCCAAAAATTGGTCGCGGGGGTAAAATGGCCATAAAATCATGTTACTTGATAACCGCTAGTCGTAGAGACCTGATTTATAGCTCAAAAGTTGCAGAATCATCATGTTTCTATGAGTGCTAAGAGGACTTTTTTGTCTATTTCAATCATAAAAAAAGTTACAGTCAAGAAACCGGTTTTTCATGCTAAAATTGCATCATAGAGAATTGTGATTCACTACTAGTTAACATGAACTCTTGCAATTCGTAACTTGCTAAGAAATTTGATTTTAGGGGTATATCGTACAACATATTACTGTAGTAATGCGAAGTGCACAACAAAAGTGAGTGCGAGGCTGGCAAACATAGATGTGTTATCAACAGTCAACACAACATAAAAACATTTTACGAAAATTGCATTTTAGTGTCAAACTTTTTTAACAATTTGCGAGATCTAATTTTTTGGTGAATAAGTCTGTCTCTTCTTTCAAATCCAGTGACTTGTGCTGATGCTTCCGTTACCAATTTGACATGTCTTTCGACAGTTTGATTGTGGCATGGATGGTGTAAAATTAAGGGTTTCATTCGACAGTCTTCAATTTCACAATCGGACAAATGTCCAATAGCTGGAGGTTGTTGCTGACAAATTTCCAAATCAGCCAACTCATAGTATGTGTCTGCTTCCAAGTTTAAAGTAGGAAGGTGAAATAAACGAACTGAGGTGTCGTTCTTGCGAAGTGAAAGAACGTGATTCACGCCCTTGTCTCGAACAGCTTGATCGTCATCTCCTAACATTGCGATCAAAATGCTTTCTGGATGGCCAAAATATCCATTTCTTTGAACAACATTTTGAGCTACTTGTCGAAGATCTTGATTTGTCAGACTGTTAATTCTTTTGATCAAGTTGAAAAAAACTTTAGAACCATGTGTTAGTTGGTTGTATAACTTGATTTCAAACCAAGTGGGAAAATAAACAGTTAAACAAAAGTTAACTGAAATTTCCAAGTTCTGAGGTGGTTCATCAAGTGACACGTAATACCGCAAAATTCTACAACCCAAAGTCAACCATCTTAAATGCACCACTGGGCCAACTTTCAAATATTGTAGATCATCATCACAATTACCAGTTATAATTGCCAAACAGATTTTGTAAGCATAGTATTGATCTGTACTCAGGTCATCAATGACATGAGGTGGAAGTTTTGGAAAAGAAGAAATAGGGACGAACACTTGCTTAAACTGAGTAACTGGCCAACTTGATACAGGACCCTGTATTTTTTTTAACTATTGGTCCGGCAAATGTATCTGGACCACTTTTTGCCCCATCCAAAGCAGCAAACACATGTCGCAAGGGAAGTTCATTTGTGTGTAGTAAACACACAACCCACTGAAGAGGTCTGTGTAATAATTCTTCTAAACTTCGAATGCATCCATTGTGTTTGCCGGTCATAGAAGCAGTACCGTCAGTGCCAACTATTGCAAGCTTGCCTTCCAATTCCGTACCACTGAAAGAATCAAACAACTTTTGGGCAATTGTTCTACCTTTGCCATCTTCAAGAAAAAAGTGAGTAAGGTAATAACTTCCTGGCTCACCAACTACTGTATAATGTTCTTCCAGTTGAACAGACCGATAATGCTTTTCATTTGGACCTTGTGCAACAATTTGGGTTGCATCTTTGCGGCCATCCAAATACACTGCGTTCACCAATCCAAAGTTTTGTTGCTCTTCGCTCCGGATTTCGTTTCGGCATCTTTCACGCTCTCTTCGTAGTTTACTACGATCAATGATGCGTGTTTTATCATCTTCAGTAACTAAACCAACATCCACTAGGACACTGTTAGCAACTGCAGCAGCTGCTCTATCCGATAGCTGGTAGCGTTCACAAATTCTGGCAAGGTTTGGCCATTTTTTGCGATTTTGAATGGATGGATTTGGCATTTCCGCTAAGAACTGAGAAACTGCAGATGATTGTGATGTGTCTGTGCTTGTTGATGCCAAAGATTCGGACTCCGAGACATAATCAGTAGTTGACAGAGTAATAATTTCATTTTGGCATTGTGAACTTGGGGCATTGACATGTGATTCTGAACGTCGTATAAATTTTTGGTCAGATTAGGTCAAAGGCAAAGCAACATCTAAACATTTTCCAATACGCCGACTCTTTTGATCTTCATAAAATACAAAATCTTCATCAGTCATTCGCAACTTGTGGTCTTTTTCCAAACGTCTTCATTGTCATTGCAAAACACGTCAAACAACTTATCTATATCTGACAAGAACTCCGCTTCTTTTTCCAAAAAAGATGCTCCACGTTTTTTCTTGGGATACCGATCAAGTTTGCTGAAAGCTACCACCAGTGCCGGTACTTTTTTAGATATAGTTAAGTAATGTAATGGATAAACATTACACCACACCCATCTGTCATGTATTTCTTTAGCAACATCATTTGCAACGTTCACAGTTCTAAAATTTTCGAATTGGATGATCCTCTCTAACACTTGACATTTGGTGGGTAGTACACCGGATGGAAAGCTTTTACTTCCAGTGAAAGTGTATCCACTATGTAAAACTTTAACGTTGCTTGCACTTCGCCTGGTTGTCATAGCTATAAACTACGGTGGTTATCAAGTTATTTCATTAATAGTACTAAGCACCTAATTACTTATCTACAAAGAAAAAAATCTTTAAAAATTTGTAAGGATTAAGTAGACGTAAGCCTACGTCTACCTAATCCTTAAAAAAAGCTATGTTACACCTGCCAAAACTAGTTTTTTGACTGTAACTTTTTTTATGATTGAAATAGACAAAAAAGTCCTCTTAGCACTCATAGAAACATGATGATTCTGCAACTTTTGAGCTATAAATCAGGTCTCTACGACTAGCGGTTATCAAGTAACATGATTTTATGGCCATTTTACCCCCGCGACCAATTTTTGGGGGGTAGCCAGCCCATGGTAGGTGGCAACTGGCTCGAGTCGATTTTTTTTCTATTTTTAGACCATTTGCCAGGATTTTCAAACCACACTTTTTTGAATTTCCAAAAAAAATTTCTTCACTCCACCCTAATATACAGGGTGCTTCGAAATTAGCCCCGCACCTTGCCTCTTCCAAAGTTTACATGAAACATGATTAGATTTTCTTCAATAATCTAGTTTTAAGTTCATTAACGTAAGTTGCTGCTGAGTTTTGTTTTTTTTTTCCTTGTAAATTTCTTTTCTTTTTCTGTCAAATGAATGAGAAGGCAAACCCACATAGCTCTTGAATCGGAGAAAATTAGACGGATTGACAAACTCGGGCTGAGCCAAAAATGCTGAGGCGTTCTTACTTTTTAAGTATTTTTGATCTAGATTTTCAAAAAATTACGGGTTGTCAACTGGTCATTTATTTTAAAAGATCGTGTTAAATGGCGTAAAAAAACTACGTGATCACCAAGTCACCAAGTTATTTTCAAGAACCTGCGACGATTTTTAAGTGAAACGCGAAAAATCAAGTTTTACTGTCTTTTTACATTTTATTAAGATTAAACCCCTCCCGAATGCAGACTATGGAGCAAAAGAAGGAAGTTCCACAAAATATGAACAATTTGTCATAAACTTAAAGAAATGGCTGTACTAAATCCGTATAATTTTAGTATTTTTGTGTTATAGTTTAGGTTGTAATGGTATTGGCTGTAATTTCGAAACACAAAACAATTAAGCTAATTTAGTTCTATTATCCAAAGAAAGTTGTAATTGGAATAGTTCCCCCCTTCTCGTTCCTATATGACTTCCAGCGCTCCCAGTGCAGTATTAGTACTGCAAAACTTCTTACCTACTACAACTGCCAACCACTACTACCCAGCTACTCAAAATCTACAAAATTTATCACTGTTATAAACGTACTGTTGAAATCTTTTACCTACCAGCAAAACCTGCTGATTAGGCATACATACTGTTCACATTGAAAATCATCTGCACAAGTTAAATTTCAAATCATTTATAGGTATAGAAATTGATACCGAAAAATAGTCCATTACTGTCAAAAAATGCAAAATATTGCAAAACATTACATACGGAGTTTTACGCAATGAAAAATTTTAATAAGAGACCCCAATGTTATTTTAATTACAAATTTTTATTCACATAGCACTATCTCAAAGCGTTCTCAAACTAAAATAAGCAAGCGAATTTCAATTTTGAAAAAAGCTAAAATAAATGTCCTTAGTCAAGAGATTCCCAAACTCTAAATGCCTGAATTCAATGAATTTGCATTCCAGCCAGGAGCGTACGCAGGATTTTCGAAAGGGGGGCAGGAAATTAGAAATTAATGAAGACCAAAAGAAAACTTTCTCCACTCAAAATCAGTCCGTTTTCCTCCCCAGGATTAGATGAAGACCAAAAACAAAACTGGTCTCCACCCAGATTCTGTCCATCTGAGTGCTCAAACTTTTTGCCCAAGTTACAAAAAGAGGGGCCATGCCGCAATTTTGCATATTATTCTATGCTAATTATACTATCCTGGCGACCCAAAGGGAGAGGCCATGGCACTATGGCCCCCCATAAGTACGCCCCTGATTTCAGCACAGCAGAAATAACGAGAATTTAGTTAAAGTACGGATCCAAACTGCTTTGTCTGCACAAATTTATTTTATATATTATTTACTTTTTCCTGAAATGTTAGAAGCTTTTAGTAGACTTAAGTGAAATTGGGAGCAAGCTGTGGTCAAAGTTTTGACCACGAATCAGTAGAATGTTCAGAGTGTGCGCCTTCGTAACAATATTTAGTTGTGGCAAATGACTTAGAGAGTATCTTTTCGCTAAATGGTTACATAATTTTCCTGAAAATTTTCATTACATAAAAAATCGTGATACTTTAGACTAACAACATTTAAATCACAATAATTGAAAAAAAGCATTTTATGGCTAAAAGAATAAAATTTTTTAAATTTCAAGACCCTCATACCCTTAAGGTTTGAAGCCCTAATTTTGTGCAAAGTAATGTATCGATTCAGAGATGGAAACTTTTGCGTATTTGGAGTTTGTACAAGCGAACGTAGGACCTTTGTTTTTGTTCGGCTATTTTTATTAATGAGAATTGATTTGCATATAACCAACAAACGGCTAATCTAAAAAGTTGAAATTTGGACTCAACTTAAAAATTTATGAAAGTCTCATGTGTGCCAATTTAGGGGATCCTAAGTCATGTGATCGTAAATTAACGCACAAAAAAATCAAGAAAAAACAGCGAATTTTGGGTCCAAAATTTATTAATTCGCTTATAACTCAAAAACCACTTGACGAGCGAGCTAAATTTTGGACACAACGTGGGTGCTTATTAAGGCTTAATGCACACTAAGTTTGGGAGCGCCCGGTTACGTGACCGGAATTTTACAGGCCGAACGTTGGCAAAAAGTAGACGAATTTGAATTGATATATCTCGATAAGTACCGGTATTGATGAATGATTTCTAAGTTTTGAACGGATTATCAACCACCTTTTTTTTGGTTATATTCATTTACTCCAACTTGAATACTTTTTTTTTCTTTTTTCTTTTTTTTATTGAACTATCTACTTTTAAACCATTAAACGCACAGTATTCAAACTTTTTGCAATTGTAGATATCAGCAACAACTAGTGTTCGTTTGAAATCGGGGCGCCAGGTTGGAGGGATCCCTCTCAAACGAGTCCTCCACAATTTTGAACTTTTAGACCGTTAGAAATTGATGGAGTAAATTTTTGTAAAGGGTAGAGATTAAAAATAAATTAATCTATCAAAAATTGGGGGTGCCACAACGGAGGTTTTCCCCAAACGGGCCCTCCAAAAACCAAACTTTTTAACCTAAACACATATAATTTTTAAGTGAAGAAAATATAAAGGAAACAAAATTTGACAAAATTTGGGGGTTCCTCTCAAACAGTGCAGCCGAATTTTGAATTTTTAACCACTAACACTAGAACATGAATTTTCAGAATAGGCAAATATAAAAAAAAGTTAAAATTTGACAAAATTTGAGATACCAAAATAAGGGGGTCCCTCTCAAACGGAGCCGCCAAAATTTAAACATTTTAACCACTTACATAAAAGAGATAAAAATTTTAGAATGAGTAAATATATGTAAAAGATAAAATATGACAAAATTTGGGGGTACCACAATGGAGGGTTACCCTCAAACGAGAACGCCAATTTTAAATTGCTTAAGCTAGACACTTGAAATTTTCAGGTTAGGCAAATATGAAAAAAAGAAAAAATTGGACAAAACATGGGGGTATCGTAATGGGGATCCTTTTGGAATGGGGCTGCCAAAGCTAAAAAAAATTATTCGCTCAAGTTAGACACATAAAGCTTTCAGAATAGGTAAATGAAACAGAAAGTTATAATATGACAAAATTTGGGATTACCAAAATGGAGTCCCTCAATTGGGTTCTCCAAAATTTAAACCTTTCAACTATTCAAGCTAGACACATGAAATTTTCAGTATAAATGAATATAAAAGAAGGATAAGTTATGACAGAATTTGAGGATAACACAATGGAGGTGTACCTCAAAGGTAATCCCAAAAGGAGCTGCCGAAATTAAAACTTTTTAACCACTTAAGTTAAACTTTCAGAATAGGTAAATATAACAGAAATTTTATGACAAAAATTGGGGGTAGCAAAATGTGGGATCCTTCAAATGCGTCCTCCGAAATCCAAACTTTTCAACCATTCAAGCTAGACACATGAAACTTTCACAAAAGGTAAATATGAAGAAAAGATATAATATGGCTAATTTTAAGTGGCATAATTAGGGAGCCTACCATAAACAGGTCGTTTAAAATTTTTAACTACTCAAGCTTAGGATATAGTAAAATTTTTGGTCAAGATAATGTAAGTTACAAAATCTGAAATTCATCTTGACATTTCAGAAAAAAAGTCTTGTTCCGATTAATAGTGGAATGTTGTTTTTGTTGTTACAATCGAAGTAAAAGGTTACCTGTCAAAAATTTTGTTTTTACGAGAGTTTTGTTTATAACTGCAATTTTAACAATTGCGCTGCTAAGTGAATATTGCAACAAACTCCTTAAAAGTCAGAACGAGAACTAAGCAGAGTTGTAAAATTTTGGTTGACATTTTATAGATACTTTTTCTACACATTTAAACTTTGTAAGCCATTAACCACAAACCTGATCAAGTTAATGGAACATTATGAAATTAGGAAGCGATGTTTTTCTGATCTGATTACCAACAACCACAAACACGGCTTAACGTAATTGGAACGCCATTTTTAAGTAGAGTGAATTTTTGTAGTAAGTTCATTATTGTTAGATATTTTCGCGAAGTTCCAGAAAAACACTTTCAAAGTCACATTATAGTTCTCCTACTGGGTTTTTATGTCTCTAGCAGCAAAAAATTCAGTTCCAAGTCAATAAATATTTGATTACGTATAAACAAAAATCTGCGAACTCAAATGAGACCTTATTCGGCAAACAGGTCTGTCACACTCAAACATTCTTTTTCCTTTATTGTACGAGTTATCTTTTAGATTCATTTCAAATACACTTTGGTTATAATACTTTACTCCTAAGCATTGAGCTCTAAAGTGGTTTTGGCTACGATAGAAATGTTACAGATTTTCTTTCAATTTTTTTATATGTTGCATGAAAACATTTTACTCGGCTAGTTGAAATTAGAACTTCGTGTAATGAGTATTTATGTCAGACAACGCTTACAAAAAAATAGTTAGATAATTTTTTTTATAAATCTAAATCAATTTTTTGTTCAATTTCTACTTTATGATTACTTGATTTTCAATTTACGCCAAGTATTGGAATTTAACCCTGAACCTCAATCTATCGCATATTTTTCAACACTAGTGCAAATTAAGTGTTTGTCTCAGTTAAATTCAGGAAACTTACGCATACAAATAAGGAAAGAAAGTTTTTGTGTTCAATTTTGCTGTTTACTTTTTGTCATTGCACAGTTGTGTTAAAAACTATACTTTTCGGTAAATAAGAGAGAATTTTACTCGTTACGTATGAGGGTACACTTTTTAGTAATTTAATTAGTCAATGACAGCAACAAAATTTAATAAATCATTCAATGTTTTTGCTGAAAGTAAACAAAAGAATTTTGATTTTGACATACGTATACTGTAGAATAGTTTGCTTAATATTTAAGGAATTGTTTAGCATCCCATTATTATTGGCCTTCTGTTCTATCGTGTTCTGGCACTTTCTTTAACGTCATTGAGAATTGAACTCTAATAGTATTATCAATTCATTGCTGTCTTAAAATTATTTCGATCTTTTCTGTTTCAGTGCAGAGTTTAAAACGTGATCTAGCCACACAAGCGCTGAAAATACTTACTGAAAGGGATCCCGTACGTGGGGACAGAACCAGCGTCGCCCCGCTACAAATTTCCACCCGAACTCAAAGCATGGAGCAACTGGATCAATACGGCCACTTCCACTACAGGAAAGATATTGTTAGGGTTTACTCTGAGAAACCCTCTGGCGTCATTTCCTATGAACAGATCCTTAGAGTAGCTAAATGGAAGGCTGTACAGAGTGCTGAGGGATGCGGTGATGAAAAAGCTAAAGCCGAGCACATCCTCAAGTATGGAAATGTTGTACTGATTTCTGGCCAAGCTGGGATCGGAAAAAGTACTTTGTCAAAACTCTTGGTTGAGGAAATGCTGGACCCAAATGATCCTCTTTACCAGGCAGAGTTCGTGTTTTTCGTCAGATTCCGTGATATCAATTACCAGCAAAACTTTGATCTCCTTGAATTTCTAATCAACTACAGCCCATTCATATCCAGTATTACAAGTGAAGATCGAACAAAAATTATTCAATGTCTCGAAGTGAACAACAACGTATGTATCATAATGGATGGCCTAGATGAGGCCGACATTGATCTAAGAAGGGATTATTCCAACAATAATGCTACTTCATACGCAAAAGCTGAAACTTTCATCGCCCATTTACTTTCTGGCCGTTTACTTCCAAGAGCTAAAAAACTGGTCACATCCAGACCGTGCATGCTTAACTACTTACCAGATGAGTATTCATCAAATCTTTACCTCAACCTGCTGGGTATAAACGACAAAGGCCAATCGCAAATCTGCAGTGACCTCTGTCGTGACGACCTAGGTAAAAGAGATAGAATACTCAGTCGCATCAACAGTCGCCCAGATCTCAAAAGTTTGTGCTATAATCCCATTTTTTGCATAATTACCATGATGAATTTCTACAGCACGGATTCATTGAAGAGACACTTGGATAATCTGACTGCCATTCTTATTTATGCCCTGGAAAACTGGTTCTTAAAGAAACTTGAGGGACGATTCCAAATCAAATCAATTGCTGTTTTAGCATACAAAGGTTTTTTTGAAAATCGATTTTATTTCCGTGAGCATCATCTAAGAAATGAAGGCATCAATTTTGAAAACACCACTGCGTTTTTATCCAGCAACATCAAATTAAAGCGTTTGCAGGGCAAAGCAGTCACATATTTTTCGCACTTGATATGGCACGAGTTTTTTGTGGCCGTCAAGTTGCGACTCTACTCAAGTAAAGAAGAATTTCTACAGATTGTTCCTCGATTGGAAAGCGACAAGTTTGAAATGGTGGCAAGGTTTCTCTTTGGTCTGTGCAACAAACAAATGCTGGATGAGCTGCTCGATTACGTGGAAGATGAAGAACTAAACACCGAGGCTGATCGAGACGAATGTGAGGAAATACTGAAGAAGTTCATCATTAAAAAGCTTAAACGTCACCGTGATGCTTCATTCAACCCATCTGAGCGATTCCAGAAAGATCCTTACTTCCGATCGATTGTGCCGGTGATGGACTGGCTATATGAAATGGGCAACATCAACTTCACCAAACAAGCGACTGGTTGGCTGAAAAATTGCATTGAGATCACTGGCGAAATTCTCCCCGGTGACATAGTCAGTGTCAACCATATTCTGTGGCATCTTGATACTAATTTGTTCTTGAAGGTGAAAGATCCTACCTTTGTTGGAGGTAGTTTGAGTTATTTCTTCAAAGAACTCGATGAAATTCTGATCAAAAATCCGAACGTTCAGGTCAGTAAACCGTTTAAGACTTGATTTAAAATTTAATCAAATTTTTTGAATCAGTCATAACTGTCGCTAAAATATAGTTTTCAAGTGCTGCTTTTAGCACTGTTTTTTGAGTGTTCTTAGAAATTTACAACAAAAACAGAGCATTGGCAAGATAAGAAGACAACTATGTCAACGAAGAAGGGCAATACTGAACTAGTATCATTTCACCAATAAGAGGCTGCGAAAAAAACTTAAGTCCAAATGTTTGTGGTCATTTCAAGCTTTTTCAATGAGCTGACAACTCACACTTTCTGAGTGGTCGTTGAGTCTGCCACCTCTAACAACATTTCAGAGTTAGAGCATACCGCAAGGATATGATAGTTAAAAAATGAAACTGGAGAGCTATTCTGTGTTAAGATCAATTTATTCAAGCTTATTACGGAGTGCAGAATATAACGTTCGTTTGCAGATTTCCGGTTTTCTGTGATACAGTAGTATTAATCAAAGTAAATGGTGTTAGGTACACAAATATTTTTGTTTGTTTTGTAAATTATTTGTAAGATTTAGTGATTGCAAAATTACTTGGAAGCTTTTTTAGAAGCTTTCAAATCGTAAAAGAGCCAAAAGATTCGTCCAATATAGAGTAATAACTATTTCCGAATATTGAACATAACGTTTCAAGACAGCTACGGGTTGATTTGATATTTAAAGTGATATTGGCGACATTCCGCGATGCGTAATACGCTCATCATCGACTCGCCAAATACGTCAGTTTCGCACATAGGTGTAGCCAGAGGGCCCAGGTCCCCTCCCCCAATGGAAATGCCTCCAGTGATAAAAATGTGACAAAAAAGCCTTGTTTCTTCAGTTTCAGTATTTTTAGCATCTTCGCGTACAACAGTACACACGTACAACAGTATTTAACAGGAATACTTACAACCAGGGAGCCTGGGCCCTCTCAATTCAATTTTGCCAGCCAATTCAAATGTACAACCTGGGTGAAATTAAAGATTTATGTCCTAAAAGTTGCTACTTCAGGTCCTCATTTACCTTTTTACGAACGTAATGCAATAACCAGGGCCCGATTTACCATATGGCGCAGCGCCAGCAGGGGCCCTACGCTTAGATGGTAACTTTTTTTTGCTAATTTTTTTTGTAAGCGTAGCTGAGGGAAGCCAGGGAATTCGGGACCTCCAATCGAAATGCCACTAATGACAAAAATGTGACTAAAAACTTTATTTCTTTAGTTTTAGTTTCTTTTAGCATCTTTGCGTACAACAGTACACACGCATACAATAGTAATTAACAAAAATATTTACAATCATGGGGCCCGGGCAGCCCCAGTTCAATTTTTTCAATCTATTCAAATGTATAACCTGGGTGAAAGTAAGGGTTTCATCATAAAATTTGCTGTCTCAGTCCCTCATTTTACCTTTTTACGAATATAATGCAAAAAACAGGATCAGATTTACCATATGACACAGTGCCAGCAGGGGCCCCACGCTCAGATGGTAAGATTCGTTTTGGTCTTTACCTATATTTGGCAGAAAGATGTTGCGATAATCCCCAAAGTGCCAGGGGCCTCGCGCAATGTAAATTCGGCCCGGGAATAAAATGGTTATTAGACGTAACCATCTATTGTACGATTTTTTAAGTACAATTCACCTCCAACTCGCCAGTTTTTCAAACAAAATACTTTTAAAAAAAATTAGCTTGGGAAAATGCTCATTGAAAAACTTATTGAATTTCAATGAAAGGGCCTGGGCCCCCTGGCCGTTCATGTACTCTTACAGTATAACTGGTTAATTTCACTACAAAACAAAAATCTCTAAGGAACATCTTCGAGTGGATTATGATTTACGGTTAAAATATAGCAAGAGTTAATGCATCTTACTTACCCCCTGCATGGGCTATATCACTTGCAATTAAAATTTAACACCAAAATGCAAGATTTTGAACGTGTTTGGGACCAATTGCAAATAAAAGGAGAATTGAATAATTTAGTCTTTTCAATTGACTTTTAAATGCTAAAAATTTAGTTCATTCAAACGGCTCTGAACACGTGCGAAATGTGATCCAATGGTATCAAAATAGCTTTTTTTTCAAAAAAATCGCCCAGCGGCTGGGGGCTTTACCACCAAACCCACGTCGGTGATACGGTTAAGTTACGCTAGCTTATTCAACATGACTCGCAAAGTTAAATATTTGCACTTTTTAACTATTAGTTCAAGCTTTCTCCCCATAGCAAGATCCTGGCTAAGTGGCAACAGGCCACAGCTTCAGATTTTCCACTCCGTGATATCTTCACAAAAAGTTCCTCGTTTGAAAATTTATGATGACGCCATTGCAAGTGATTTGTGGTTTGGGCCCCTCCCAATCAAAAATCCTGACTATGCCTATCGTTTCGCAGCACCTTAATGTTAGATTTTATAAACCTGCACGAATATGTTTTGGCAAAAATTTTTTGTTGCTGACAACAGCAAAATTTAATTGAGACTTCGCACGAGCGCGTAAGTACCATTGGCTTTGTTCGCGAATTTTGGCAGATGAGGATTGGTTTGCTAAAAATTAACAAACGATAAAACCTAGAAAGTCGAAACTTGGACTCACCATAACAATTAGTAAAAGCGTATTGTGTGCCAATTTTGAGGATCCTAGATTCGTGATCGTGAATTGAGACACAAAAAAACAAAAAAAATGTTAAAAACAAAAAAACAAAAAAAACGGGGCCGAAAAAATTCAAACTTTATAACCACATATTTTCAGAGAAGGCAAATATTACAAAAACATCAATTTTGACAAAGTTTGGGGGTATCAAAATGGGGGTGTCACAAATAATAATTTTGAATGCCTGAGATATGATTATTTGCTGTATTTTAACGTGTACGTAACTGATTTACTACTTTTTGCCACTTTTTTTTGATTTAGAATATTCAAGATATTCTAGATATTTTCTTTCTAGTACATTCCGCTATTTTCTGCAGTTATCAATGTTTGGGTTGTTTACGATTCTTAATCGCTATATTTAGACTTGAAGTCGGGTCGTCATAATTAGGTCGAAATCTGTTATTGTAAACTTGTATATTTTTTTCTATTGTGACCAGGGATGTAGAAGCAGTCCAATTTTTAATGCTTCCGCTTCCAGCTCCTCTTGAAGTTTTATGCTTCCAAGTTCGCTTCCTCACCTTTGGAATTTTTTGCTTCCACTTCCGGGGGTAGAGCTAGTTGTTTCCGAGTTCACTTCCAGTCTTTTTCATCAAAGTGCTTCAGCTTGCGCTTCCACAAAAATTTAACTGCTTCCATCACTTCCGCTTCCAGCTTCCACTTCAAAATCTCTGCTCAATATGAAACAGCTAATTTTATTTAGTTTAAAAAGGCAGCAGGCAAGTTTGCTATGTAAGCTATTTTATTTGACTTGTGTTGTCAACAGGGCATGGCATGGAATGGAAGACAATTTTTCCATATTCCATACTGCTAATTTTCGTCCATTCCATTTCCATTCCATATTAAAAGTCTTCCATTCCATATCTCATTCCATACTAAAATTTTATTCCATATTCCATTCCATATTTCCAAACCAAAGAAAGTGTAGACGGTAAGCAAAGCAACGTCTATTTTGTTGTTTTGCATCTTTGCAATGTTGTAACCAACGACTCGTTAAAGTGCGTCAACAATACTGAGATGCTGCAATCGGTATCTGGTATGCGTACTGCACATGGTTTAATGCATAAGCGTAGCCAGGATTTTGGATTGGGGGGAGGGCTAAACCGTGAATCACATGCAATGACCTCATCAGAAATTTTCAAAAAAAGAGACTTTTATGGTACAAAAAATGAAAAATCAAAAGCTGGGAGTCTTCTTTAACGCTTAACCAGGATTTGCTAAAGAGAAAAGACTAAAACCGCAAGTTAAAAAGGTTCATTCACGCATCAAAATTGGGAGACGTGATGAGCAAATTAGTGCAATTCAAACGTGTCACAAACGGAGCCTGGGGTGGAGAAACCAGCCGGCGGAGGCTACGGGAGTCTGGGGGCGAAGCACCCACCCGTTGGGCGATTTTTTGTAAATTTTTGAAAAAAATGGCTATTTAAATGCCATTTGGGTCACATTTCGCACGTTTTCAGAGCCATTGGAATGAACAAAATTTTTGATGTTTGAAAGCCAATTGAAAAAATCCCTCCTTTTACTTCAAGTCAAACATCAAAAATTTTGTTCTTTCAAATGGCTCTGAAAACGTGCGAAATGTGATCCAAATGGTGCGAAAACCTGCGAAATGTGATCCAAAACACATTTAAAATCTGGCATTTTGGGGTTAAATTTTGTGACTTGGCCTGGTCAAAGGAATCAAGATACATTGCTTTCTGCAACATTTTTACCATTAAATCATTAACTTGAAGATTTACCTTTGAAGATTTTTGTTTTGTCATGAAAATAATCAGTTTTAAAAATATGTACGATTTGGAGCCCAAGCACCCTCGATTCAACTTCAATAATTTGTTTAATAAGCATTTCTCCAAGCTAATTTTTTTCAAAAGCATTTTGTAGCGTGAAAACTGACGAGATGGAGGTGGATTGTTATTTAAAGTTGGTAGGTGGTGAAGGTGGAATTTAAAGTTATTTCAAGTTGGTACATTAGATGCAATAAATGGTTACTAATCATGTTATTGCTATACGAGCTCGTATAAAAGTTAGCTGGGGGCCTAAAACACATTATTGCATAAAAAAGTTAGATGAGGGCCTGAGATTGCACCTTTTAGAACAAAACCACAGAATTTCTCCCGGCTTGGACATTTAAATTGGTTGGCAAAAGCTTAAATTGAGAAGGCCCGAACCCCCTAGTCGTCAACATTACGTTACTGCTAATTGCTGTTGTTTGCATTTACTGTTGCGCCCAAAAAATGCTAAAAGAAACTGAATAATTAGGCTATGTGTCATCATTTTTATCATTGGTAGCATTTCATTTGGGGAGAGGCAGAGGGCCGAGGCCCCCTGATTACGCCTATGGTCTAATAATTACCACACAAGTTTGCTTTCATATCAGCTATAAAATTTGTCATAACCAAACTGCTACAGAACATTTACCGTAATAGAAATACCAAGGTTTTACACCAAAAAGAATTGTTTTAAGCTGAAAAAATAAAAATAAAATTAAGCTGAAACGGGAATGAAATAACAAATTCGAGTTTTCGTGACGATGTAAGAAATCAAAATGTAGGAGTTGGCGAATTGTCAATCTCAAAAAAAACAACAAAAAACAAGTCAAACCTGTCAAAGTCGTCAACTATAACATCAATGCTGCAAAGTGCAATGTACTTACAATGATGCACAGAGGTGGAGTCCTAGAGGACATCCTTGGCCTCGAGGACACATTTTGAAGTCCTTGGCCTTGGCCTCGAAGCCTCAAGTCCTTGGCCTTCGCCTCGAAGCCTCAAGTCTCGAAAATTGCCCTGTCCTCGGCTCGCGGACAGCATTTTTTTTGAACAGTTGAAATTTCGTTGGAAAACGCCAGAAACCTCGCAGAAAATTTGCGAACACTCTTTTTGTTTTCTTCACTAAGAGCATAGGCGTATGCAAGGGGAGGAGGGGCAGGCCCCCCCAATTGAAATTTTACCAATGACAAAAATGTGTCAAAAAAGCCAATTGTTTCTTCAGTTTCAGTTTTTTTTAGCATTTTTCGCTGACAACAGTATAACTAATTAACAATATTGAAGACCAGGTGCGCCTGGTCCCCCTCAATTTAATTTTTGCCGGCCAATTTAAACGTACAACCCGGAGAAAATGGAGAGTTTTTGTCCTAAAATTTGCTATTTTAGGCCCACATCTAGCCTTTTTGTAAACGCAATGCATTAATCAGGGCTCTATTTAACATAATATGATGCAGTACCAGCTAGGAGCACCCAGCTGAAATCGTAAGATTTTTTTTGGTCTTCACCTATATTTGGCCGAAAGATGTTGCAAAAATCTCCAAAGTGCCAGGGGCCTAGCGTGATGTAAATCCGGCCCGGCAATAACATGGTTAGTAGACGTAACCATCTATTGCACTATTTTTCAAAAACAATTCAGTATTTCACCTCCAATCTCGCCGGTTTTATGCACAAAATACTTTAAAAAAAAATTAGCCATGGAAAATGCTGATTGAACAAATTATTGAACTTTAATTGAGGGGGCATGGGCTTCCTGGCTAACATGTACTCCTATAACTGGTTATTTTCACGACAAAATAAAAATCTCTAAGGGAAATTTTCGAATGGATTAATATTTACAGCTAAAATGTAGCTAGAGACAATGCACCTGACTTCCCCCTACCTGGACCAAATCACTTACAATTAAAATTTAACTATAAAATGCAAGATGTTAAACGTGTTTTGGACTTAAATTGCAAAAAAAGGAGGATAAAATAATATGATTTTTTTGATTGGCTTTCAAATCTCGAAAGTCTAATGCTTCCAAATGGCTCTGAACACTTGCAAAATGTGATCCAATGGCATTAAAATAGCTTTTTATTTCAAAAAATTACAAAAAATTGCCCAACGGCTGGGGGCTTCGTCCCCAGACCCCCAAAGCCTCGGGAGGCTGGGGGCCCTGCCCCCAAACCCCCGCCTGTGATACATTTGAGTTACACTAGCTTTCTCAACACGTTCCCAAAGTTAGGTATTTGCATTTTTCAACTATTAGTTTAAGCCCTCTTCCTTTGCAAAATCCTGGTTACGTGCAAACAGGCAACAACGATTTTAGATCTTCCATCTGCGAAAGCTTTGTCCCACAAGTACTTTCTCTTTGGAAACAATTTTATGACGTCATTTCATGTGATTTGTGGTTTAGGCCTCCCCCAATCAAAAATTCTGGGTACACTAATGAATTGGAGATTGCGTGAAAAACTTTTTTGAAGACTTTTTTTTTCGGAGAAGGCTTGCGCCTGTGTCCTTGGTCCTTGGCTTTGGCCTCGAGCATTCTTGTCCTTGGCCTCGAGAGTGTCTGTCCTTGGAAAAGCTGTCTTTGGCCTTGGCCTCGAATTTTTTTTTGTGTCCTTGGTCTTGGCCTTGAGCCTTTTGTCCTCGACTCCACCTCTGATGATGCAATACGTGCACTGTTTGCGCAATATAAACAACCAAAGTACCGCAATTTGTCGACAAATAATATGCGTAGATATTGAAGTTGAATACTTCTGTGACAATATCATTTATCACCACCCGACATCGTATGTATTTTTTTGTAAATAAAATGCACAAAATCTAGTATGGAATTGGTATGGAAGTATGGAAGATTGTCTTTTATTCCATTCTTGAAATCTTCCATTCCATTCCATTCTGGCATCTTCCATATTCCATATCGAAATTTCCATTTCATTCTATTTTCCCATTCCATTCCATACCATGCCTTTTTGTCGATTCTATATTATTATTATTATTGTAACATATTTTACCTCAACGGTTGTAGCCAGGTTGAAAATCCGGAAGCGCCTGATTTTGAAAAAAATGCTTCCGCTTCCGGCTCCTTTTCAACACTTTTGCTTCCGAGTTTGCTTCCGCTTCTAGTCTTTTTCATCAAAGTGCTTCCGCTTCCACAAAAAGTTAACCGCTTCTACCACTTCCGCTTCAGCTTCCACATCCCTGATTGTGACGCATCAAGGATTTTTCTGGGATATTCGATAGCTTTTGTGGTAGTATAAATAGGCGGGTCGTTTTTCATTCTTTAATCTAATATTCTAAGAGTGGGTGATTTTAGGTATTGGTTTCGTAGGCAGTTTAGCCAAGTTTGTGTATATGGGGTTGGCTCATACAGCCATTTAATAAGAGGTGTGAGTGGAGCAATTTTGCTCAGTGAGTTGGTTTGTGTTTCAATCTTAAATAGAAGTTTTAATTTAACCCTATGTTCCTCAACTTTTTTCAGGGCATTGACTCCTCAACGGCAGGGCTTCTGAAGCCCACCATGGTTTTTCGATAATAACTTGAAAATTGCCCAAGCTAGAAATTTCAAAACTTCACTGCATGGTAGAGCATTTATTCATTTTTCAATATAGGAAAACCAACTTTAGAATATTATTCCCGAAAGTAAATGAAATATGCATTTTATTTAAGGTCATCAAGTTTCTGATCTTAAGCGCTTACTTAATAAGCGTTAAAAGGGATTATAATGGTTGTGCGCTCTTGTAGTTGAGCGTGAAATGAGATTATAATTGCTTCGCCGTGAGAAGCGGTAACAGTAGTAATTAAGACAATGACGTACAAAATACGCTTATTGAAGGTCGACGAAATTGTTCAACCATCACAAAAATTTTGGACAATTTTAATTATTTGAACTGATCTAATGATGTGACATATAGTTAGATGATATTTGATAAGCTCTATTCAAGCGTTGTATAAATTGATATACATTGCCTAATTGCATTAAATTCTTCATGAGCGTGGACAAAACTGTACCGTAAATTAAAACCCCACAGTATAATAAATTAATTGAATTACTTTTGGGGTAAAATACTGTCCATACAATGATAGTAAACTTGAAGACAACGTACGTCAGAGTCGAAATCGGGCGGGGCTTTTTGAGTCGGATTGGGACCTAAAGTTGACAAAAATTTCGGGCTTAAGTCCGGCCTAAGGTGTACTGTTTTTTTTTCTGTGTATCAAAATATAATCAAAATAACCTGGCAGCATTGCTAAATTTTTCAGACCTAACTAAACTTTCGGGTTTTTTTGGGCATGATTTGGTCTTCAAATTAGTTTTAAGGTTCGCACTCATATTTTCGGGTTCGGGCCTGAATTAGTCAGCCCGTTTTCAACTTTGACATACATACAAAAGAGTTGTTGCAAAACCAAATGCACAACTTTTTCATAAAATACAGCGATAAGCTGCAAGCTGATCTCGTTTACTTCAATTTTGGCGTTTTGTCATGTTGCATTTAATTCAAATCAAATCTCTCATCATACTTGCTGCATTACGCCGAAGCATGTTACGAGTTGATGGGGCCCATCTTTGCGTCATTGCGCTCAGACAACACAGCTTCATTCGAAGAAATGTCGCAACGGTGGTGAGCCGTTGGCAACATTGTGTCTAATTTAACCGGCCCAAGATTTAAACTTCAGTCCTACCGTTCCAGAAATGAACGCTATTTGTTAAGATTTGAAACTTTTGAAGCAAAATGTTTGCACTACAAACTAACATATTATTTGGATAATAATGGTTATTGCGGTTTAATTTACAGTATTTTACTGTGCTTTTACTCAGTAAAAAAAAGTAATACAGATAATATGCGGTTAAAGTTTTTTTTACTATGTTTGAAAAATCAAGTTTTTTACGTATTTTTTTTTTAAATTTGCAAAAACAATTTATACTAATAAAGGATTTATTCATTCCAAAATGCTGCGGAATTGCTCATATTATATAAAAGAATGATTGTTTTGGATCCTAAAATCGTAAATTTATTGTGATCTCCGTTTTTGGAATCAACCACGAAATTACTCCCAAACGTAAGCAAACAAATAAAATCATTTTCTTGCGAAACAAGTAGTAATCGTTGGCAAAGTTCTCAGATAATAATTTTAACAATGGAGATACTAATCAAAGTCAAACCACAGACAAGAACAATAATTAGAATAAGCACTCAATAAACAATACGGAATAGCAATCAGGCGTTGGTTTTTACATTCAAGTGAGTATTTTCCCGTATTGCTTATCTATCTGTATAGAGCAAAGCGCATTACACTAATGAATAATATTGCCTTGTTAATGATTTATAATTTGTCTTACAAAATTGCAATATAACAATAATTACGTAATATGCAGTATTTGCTATAGCTTGCAAAAAAAATAACTGGGTGTTTGTTCAGTAAAAAGTAGAATGCGTTACAAAATTATCGGCATCCCTATTATTTTTTATGATTTTTTAATCATGTAAAACACTTTCTTTGCAACGTAAAAATAAGCCAAAAACGTAAAAAACTTTTGATCGTTCTTGGGGCTTAGTTTTCAAATACCCTAAGGTATGGGGGGGCACCCAGCAGGGTCTGCGAGAGGAGGCTAGGGGGTACATCGTACCCAGGCCTGGGTTTAGGAATCTTGGGAGGGTCTATAAGTTCATGCGCACAAAATTAGTAGTAGTTCGGTGAGCATGCATGTAAAAGCCAGCGGGATTTCCGGTAGAGATCTTTTTTTTGGTCTTCACGCAATTTTTAACAAAAGCTGGCCGAGTTTGCGATGAAGAGCTTTTTTTTGTCTTTACCCAAATAAAAAGCTGTTGTTTTTCCCCCTTAGTTCCTGCCTTGATCTTGGCAAAAGAGCTCAATATCAGTTTTCGAACCCTGATAAAATTTCTCTCTGAGGATCTGGTCACCTGGCAAGGCCTAATAAAAGCAAGTTTCGAAGCAGTTTAGAAGATTTATGGGTATTACTACAATGTGAAATGCAAAAATTTAGAAACTGAAAACTTCTCTGATAATTGTTTATGCTTGAGTAGCAATATCCTTTGATTATATTATTATCAAGTAGCAATAGCGTTTTGGTCTCTAGAGAGGGATGTCTGAGGTTCAAATCTCTGCTCGGTCAAATCGGGCACAGTTTTGTGAACGGCTTGCCACCGCTGCAACATTTCTTTGGAAGGAACTGTGCTGCCCGGGCGCAATGATGAGAAGATGGGCCCCACAAACTTGCTACACCCTTCGACGTAATACAGCAAATTTAATGAAAATTTAATTGATTTAATTTAAACTATTTGTCACCTAAAACTAATTACAGAAACATTGTATTTGTAAAAATCAATAAATAATAAAAAAATCAACTTAGGGGTGTGTGAATGAACTAGTTGGCAGCTTTATGAGTAGGTAAAATTAAAAACAAAGCTTTTCATTTTCAATTTGGTAAATCGAATGTAGGGCATTAAAAATAAAGCTAGACTATATTGAGCATTAGTTTATATTTTGCATTGGCCAGTTGGTTGAACAGTTACGCGATTGCTGGTGTAACGGGAAGTTAAAAGTCAATTTCCTGGAAGGCAAATCCGACACAATTTGGTTACGGCTCGCAACCTCTGCTACATTTATTCAAAAAGAACTGTGCTGTTTAGTGGCTATGACTCGAAGCTGGGCACCGCAAATCTTGTCATGCGTTTCGACATGATGTTGTTAGTATTGCCCAATGAGGAATTGGTTTTGATTTTTTGTATTAGAAAATGGCTAACACAACCTGAAACTGCATTGAATCATGATTCGTTTTCTGCTGTGATATATTGTTTTATTCGATTGTAGTATGCAAGGAGTCATTGCATTGCAAGCCATTTGTAACTCTATTCAATCAAAATTAGCATAAAAACAAAGACAAAGGAACCTAATTTTTGTTTATTGCCTCGGGTGTAGTAGCTTTTCGTTTGCAACGTAGTCACACTAATTATTGTAATCCATGTAATCTGGAACACCAATTTACTCTAATCCTCTTAATCTCTACCAGAAATATTAAGCGTAAAATCAAAATTTTACACCAAAAGCTAGAAATTGGCAAAATTTTTAAAAATTTGCAAAAACCCCCATTTTACATTCGAACCCCTTTTGTTGTATAAACAAAAACAGTGTCACCGTAATTGGAAAAAACAAACAGGAAAAGTCAGAAAACTTCAAGTTTTTATTGCGAACCAAATTTAAGTAATTACTGTTTGTAACGAGTGTGGGCTTCAGAAGCCCTACCGTTGAGTAATAAAGGGTTAAGATTGGTGTGCTGCTTTCTGAGATTCAAGAAGCTAAAAGAACTATCAACTGCCATTTTCGATTCGTCAATTAACATCTCAGTCGTTCTCTAGTTTCAGCCTACGTGGGCAATTCTAGAGATTAAGGGCCGATCTATACTGTGCGTAAAATTGTCAGCTTACGAGCATAACCTCAGTTTGTTTTAAAGAAATATTCCGTAAGCCCAGGCGTACCACCTTACGGGGGTAGCACCTTACAAGAGTAAAATTGCCAAAGAGCAAATTTTTTTCGCCGGTGTGCTCGTGAGCTCGTAAGCTCACGATTTGGGTGAAATTTTGAAAACTGGTTTGCCAGGTCTCAAGGTAGACTAAAGTTAGGTTCATAAGTTTTGTTGAAAAAAAGTTGGTTTTCAAAAGTGAAAGTATGCGTGTTGGTTTGAAATTGCCTAATTTAACATGAAAATGATCAATTTGCGGCTCTATGAGGAAAAACTTGCAAAAAAGAGGCTTAGGTCGATAGGCCCAAAAGTGAATTATGAATTGCTTGTTGTTATGTAACATTTGGTTAGCCTATTTCAAGTAAAGAAGTTTGAAAATTA
Source organism: Trididemnum nubilum (assembly GCA_963965965.1). Lineage (NCBI taxonomy): Eukaryota > Metazoa > Chordata > Ascidiacea > Aplousobranchia > Didemnidae > Trididemnum > Trididemnum nubilum. Next base: position 5,308,469 of record OZ014469.1, read on the forward strand.
AAACTGATGTGTGGTGTGGCAATGCAGATCACTGTCCTGACCAGGGGGACTTGATTAGGCCAAAACCAGTAGGCCTACCAATAGGCCTACCAGTATGGTACGGTAGGTCTACGTCTTGGTGGTACTCGTACCTAGCGTGTATTATACCACATTGTGAAAGTAAATTGGAAATCCTTGCTTGATAGCTGCTGTAGGCTAGTTTGCTTCAAAGGTTTAACCTCCTGGTGCACTTTGCAAGTGCAGTGATGCTGTGTAAGAGATACTGGTAAGCAAGCAACTTAATAGTCTAGGCTACTGTCAGAAAATATGCAAAGTTAAAAAATTAGTCTGCCGATAAAATCTAGGCTCTGATTTTTTTTCAATAAAACTCAATTTAACTAGAGCTCGATCGATGTGACTTTTTCCGGCCGATATCGATATTTTGGAAATTTTTGGGTCGATACCAATATCGATAACTGATATATTAACTTATGAAATATGAAATTTTGTCACTATTTTTCAATTAACTTGACACTAAAAGCTTCACTAATTCCCCTCCAAAGAAAGACTAGCCTATTGCGAACACAAGTCACACTCCAGTCCTTTTATTCAATGAAAAAGATAACCAAAAACACAACGATTTGCCAATCAATAGCCAAGAGCGATCGTGCTTGCTCTAAAAAATGAACAGTTTAAAGTAATAGTGCTAAGCTGATATTTTATCGGTGGTAGATAGCCAATACGGCTACCAGTGATCTCGTCACAAAGTGATTTCGTCTCAAGGATTTCGTCACAAAGTGAGGGTTAGGTTAGGGCAACATAGCTCTGGGGATAGTAGATTTGTTTAATGACTGCTGCTCTCAGTCAATGCTTTAATTTTAATAATGCAATAGTACAATGGGGTTGGCAGCACAAAACCCAGGGCCTGGTCTGTCTTTAGAAAGCTGTCTGTCACGTAATCACTTTGTGACGAAATCACTGTGACAAAATCACTTTGCAACGAAATCACTGGCAACCGCCAATACGATATATCGGATTGCCCGTGATATCAGCCGATATATATCGGCTAACCAGTATATTGGTCAAGCTCTACTCAAAACTATTAGAGCCTACAGTATTAGTTAGCCTACAGTAAGAAAAGCAGAATTAAAATGCAATAATCTAAGTGTACCCTGGTACTAGCCTACTGATATGATGGGCTGTGCAGTTGCAGCTATATAGGCACGTAAAATTATTCTATTTCAAGATGCACACACTTATTATTCAGCAACTATCAGGTTTTAGACTTTTACAAATAGTTGAGTTGAATTGCAGACACTGTCAAATCAATAGGTTTGTTTTACTGTTATGTCAATAAGATAGTGAAATCAAAAGCTTTTAAATTCTGCAATTACTTTTCAGAATTGTAAATTAAGACTCTATCAGGAAGTATTTATTGTAAACAAAATATAGTTACTGTGAGTACGTGAAATTTATCAAATTTATTAATGAATATGGTACGTTTGGTCCAGACTCAAAGAGACTTAGTGATGAAGTTATGAAGCAATGTTGATCTTTAATGCTCAAAGATTTCAAGGGTGATGATCAATCTAACAGCGGCATTGTAAGGTTTTCAAGGTTAGTATTGTGTATTCCTAGATTGACAATCTTTACCAGCTATTTAAGCTTTTATTAAAAAAAAAACAACTTGAGGTGTTTTCATAGTGAAAATAAAAAAACAAACTTGGAAGTTTTGTCTAAATCATTTGCTTTTATTTAAAATAATCATTTAAAATTAGCAGTGGGCCAAAGAAAATTTGTCACTTTTAAAGTTTTTTTTAATGTGATGGTGTGACAATACAATATTCACATCACTTAACTACTCAATTTCAAGTTTCTTGTAACATTTAAATAGCATTGCTTGTTTTTCTTAAGTGCAACTAAGATTTTAAAGTGTCATATTTTTCAAACCTAAATTAAATTTTTTAAGTGTAGCAATGATGCTTAAATTTTTTAAGATATCCAACTTGTGCCTTATACTCTGATTCATTTAATCTATACTTCTGGTTATGCTCTTACGGCCAGCTGATCAAGTGATAATGCTTTTCAAAGATCAAGTGGTAATGCTTTTGGAGTTTAATAAATTTAATGTAATGTAGTCCATCTTATAGTTTGGTGCACTTTGTGCCTAAAAACAAAAGCTATAGAACTCATTTGGTGCGCTTTATGCTAAAAGATAATAATTATAGAAGCCATTTATCGATATTACAACAGCGCGCCACTTAACAGTTATATGTTCCAGTTTGCTGCGCCTTATGGTCTAAAGAATGCTGTAATGATACCTTTGCTATTGGTCGAGCGGTAACACGTTCGTCTCTAAAGCGGAAGGTCTGAGGTTTAAATCTCGGGTCGGTTAAATCGGACACAGTGTTGCCAATGGCTCGCCACCGCTGCGACATTTCTTCAAAAGGAGCTGTGTTGCTCAGGCGCAATGATACGGAGATGGGCCTCGCCAACTCATTACACGCTTCGGCATAATCCAGCAAGTATCATGAAAGATTTGATTTTGATTAGAAGAACCTATTCTTTTTTTAGTGTTAAAAAAATTTGTTTTTTTGCTTTAATTTTGCTTCCTTGATTTGATAGCTTTATTCTGTAATGTAGTACCGGTACTTTTATATGCAAGAAATTAAAGCAAAAAAAACAAATTTTTTAACACTGAAAAAAGAGCCAACCGATTTGCGAAGTAACCGAGTTTAAGTTTCTGGGAATTTTGATTTCTAACAATCTTTCTTGAAAATCACATATGCAGCAACTTTTAAATAAACTACGCGCATGCTTAGCAATCGTTTATAAATCTAGATACTATCTCACACGCTCCTGTTTACTCGCGCTTTTCTATTCCTTTGCCTACACACATTTAAACTATTGTAGTACAACTTGGTACAACAACAATCTTGCATTTTTGGAAAATCTGCAGAACTGTTGCAATAAAATTTTAAGGTTAATTTAGTTTTGAAATTATAAATCTAATTGTGATGATATTTACAAAAAGCATCAAATTTTGAAAATTCATGATATGTTTAAGTCTGAAGTGTGTTGCTTTGTTTATAAATTTTTTCATAACAAACTTCCAAACTGCTTTGAAGTTTCCTTTAGATTAAACTCCTCAGTGCACTGTAGATCCCTGAGACGATCTGACGACATTCGTCCTCCTTTGGTTAAAAAATCAATTTGCCGTCAATCTATATTATTTACTGGGTCCAAACATTGGAATGAAATTCCACCAGATATCAAAAACTGCCGAAGCTTACATAGCTTTAAATCAATTTGAAAAAATATTTCACAGAACATTACTAAGCAAAATAGTTTGGATCTCGTTCACAGTGAGGGATATTCTGACTGATTGGCTTCTTCTTAGTCTGCTTGCCAATATCCTGACCGGCTATCCTAATCGAATTTTTTAAATTGTTTAAGTTTGTGTGCTTTCTTTGTGTTTGTTCGTGCAGGTTTCATGTATCACCTCTTTCTTCAGAGGTGGTCACAAGTCATTATTTGGTCTTCTCATGAAACCTGTGGCGATTAGTATATTATGAGCATTTGGAATCATTATTTTGTGTTTATGTTCGCCAAATACTGTAAATTAACTGAACTGAACTGAAGAAGATTTAACGCAGCAGCGATGTTGTTAGGGTTTTGTGTCAACCATTTTTCGAGTCTGGTTCAGACTAAGATTAAAGTTGGCCAAGTTAATCGTCTTGTGTCAACTGGTTGCCTCTAAAAATTTTCGACTCTTCTCTGAGTGCTAGTGTTTTATGCATAATTGGTACGTTTTTTGATATGTTTACTGCTAATGATGATTTTGGACACTTAGCAGAATTTTGAACTTTTTTTGATAGGAATAATTATTATTTGTTTTACTCTAGGTTCTCCAATGAGTAGAAGATAATTGGAAAATTGTTGGAACTGCATGATTGAAAGATTGAAAACCAGAAGTAAAGCCATCAAGTTCCATTAATGTTTGTTGTGTATTTCTACAACATGCTTCATGGTCAACACACTGTAATAAAAATTGCTCATGGTTTGGGTCAAGTGCTGTTGGCTGAACTTGTGACATTTTCTTCTTTTCCCACCATGAAATCAATCAAGCCGTAGATGATTATTAATGCTTCATAGAGTTGCTGCTTGACTTTTCCAGGATCCAGGCATTACTCATTTCCAAGTTTTGTAATCGAAATGTTGATGATGTACAATAAAATATCTGCTTTCTGAGATTGATTGGACATTGACATCATTTTTAATCCTCTGGTTATTTTTTCCTACAAGTTTTGATTTAATCTATGAGACAGGTTTTGCTTCGAGCAAAACTTTTGAGATGAACTTTCCTTCAAGTTTTGGTTAAATCTCTGAGTTAGCTTTTGCTTTGCACTTATTTATACATCAATAGTAATATGTACTTGTCCATCCCGCGTTGATATCTAGGTGACGCGACAAGCAGATGAAGGGTTCCTTACTACCTGCGAAGCATTACAATCGTAAGAGATGCCTGATGTGTTACTTTTTAAAATAGTAACTGCTTTGCGCTTAGAATTTTGTACTTTTTTTTGCAACAAATTTAGTTTATTGAGTTTTTGAAAATATTGAATACAGTTGTATCACAAAAGTCGCAATATCTGCCTTTTATTGAGAAAATTCAAAAGTTCCTCCTCGGAGTATTGTAAACTTATTGAATGCTCTAGTCGCACAATCAATTTTTTGCAATTTCAGTGGTAATAATATTACTGCAGTGTAGGGTAATTGAAATGTTTTAGCTACTATAGTTCGCCCTAATTTTGTTTTATGTTTTGTGAAAGTGCAATTAGCTGGTCATCTGTGAGATTTTTCTCAATCTTCGGCTAATGCTAGGGTAAGCATTTCTCCGAATAAGTTTTGGTTTAGCGGGTGAGAGATTGAATCCAAAACTTTTATTGTCAAATTCTTGTACGTTACTATGAATCGAAACTACCAGAGTGGTAGTAAAAAAAAAGCGTTCAGTAGAAGCGTTTGTGTGAAAAAAGAAAAGATGAACACTGCAACAAGCATATCTACACAAATTTTAGTTATGAAATTAGGAGTTATAATGCTATTGAATCTGATTGATTACAAGAAGTTGACGCAAACCACTTGGGGGGAGGAGTCAACACAATAACAATAAAATGCGTGTTGTTTTTGCACAAGGGATTAAATGCGGAAACGATTGTAGTTAAATGTGATATTGCATCACTTAATTACGCATTATTTGCGCAGTCAAACCGTTTGACAATTTGAGAGGATAACCTATACCTGCATGCTACGCATCATGCACCGTCTATTGTGTTTCCAGCGGTGGACTGGATAAAGTTCATATAAAAATTGATATGGGAGAGAGGCAAAAGACGCTCAAAATTTGGCTTAAACGGACACGGGACAGAGGTGTAGTCGAGAGCACAAGGCTCGAGGCCAAGGACAAACAAATATCCGAGGCCAAAGACAGCCCTTTCGAGGACAGACCTTTTCTCAGACAAGGACACAAGCGCAAGTGTTCTCCAAAAAAAGATAGTAATAATACGGTCTTCAAAATTTTTTTCACGGGTTTCAAAAAAAAAGGTCTTCTAAAATTTTTTTCAGATGATCTCAAAAAACAAAATCAAAAAATCTCCAAAAAAACAAATTTTTCAACAAAAAACGATTTACAATATAAAGATTCCAAAAATACTGCTCTCTTTGAGCAGAGGACGGCAATTTTCGAGAACTTGAAGGTTTGAGGCCAAGAACTTCAAATGTGTCCTCGAGGTCTCCATCTCTGTAAACGGAATGTAACAGTAGAACGAAAAAGCAGTTGAAAGCTGAAAGCAAAATGTACCCTGCAAAACATTGCGATCAAATCTTTCCACCGAGTCACTCTCCGCTAAGAGGAGTTCAAAACAGGAAGAACCGGACCTTTGAAACCAGCCTCTAGCGCCCATCAGTGCGGCCCAGCGCCACAGGGTGGCATTCCGGGGCCGTGCTCTTCCATGCGAGGACTGCGCCCCGAAGAAATTAACAGGCTCTCGGCTACTGGAGTGCAAATCGAGGCCTACGACTCGCAAATTGGTGCTTATCGTTCTAGAATTTGCGAGCAAGATCTGTTTTTTCGTAGTTTTTGTGGATTCACACCGAATTTCATGAAACGTTGGGGACGAAGACTTTTTTTTTGGTGCTCGCTTTAGAATTTGTGGAAAATCGCAAGATGACTACGAAAATTTGTGGACATTTTTGAACTGAAGACTTTTCTTTTTTTTGTCTTCACTTTAGGATTCGTGGAAAATCGCAAGAATTTTGAGATGAAAACCAGAGTTTGTGGAAATTTTTGAACTGAAGACCTTCTTTTTTTCTGGTTTTTACCTTTTTCGTTTGATCCACACTCTCGAATTCACATTAATAAACTTCACGTGCCCCCCAGTCACGCTATTCTGGCGCCAGGCCGGCATCAGTGGCCTATAAATTAATTTTTGTAATTTTGTTGTATTCACCAAGTTGCTTTGGCGAGGAGACAGAAAAGGAACCTTTTAGTCTTCGAGTTAAGCTGCCACGTCTTGTCTACCACATACTGTAGAGTCTTCACACTGTCCCTTTTTACTGCTAAACGCTAAGCAAGGAATCGAACCCACATCTAGCATATCAGTAACAGACGCTCGATCACTGATTGGAGTAAATTTTTTTTTTTCTTCATCCAACAAAACCTGCACTACCTAATAGACACCACAACACTCTTGATTGGGCATACGTTATGTTTTTTTGTGAGAAAAGTTGAAAAAAATTCACGTTAAAATTATCAAAAATACTACTTCTAGTGATACTGCTTATCAATGATACTGCTTTTCGTGATGCATAATCTGACCGAAATTTAACCGAAACAACAAAGAATTGTGATAAATCTGTGATTTCCGTTATCCAATTTAGCACAATATTATGGCAACCCACAAAATACGCTGTTAAGCCGTTACGTTCATGAGCGCCGTTTTGTATAGCGTAGCTCCTTCGACGTACGAGCGTGAAAACTTTTTTAATTTTGTACGCAAAGTGTAGACCGACCCTAAAGGTTGTACTCTAGCCAAGTATCAACGATTGCGACAGGGGAGTTTCCCTTTAAACGGGGCCACTCAAATTTTGAAGTATTAAACCATTAACGCTAGATAAATCAAATGTTTGGAGTGGGTAGATATCAAAAACAAACTAAACCAAAAAAAATTATGGGTTCCAAAATTGGGGGTTACCCCCAAACGGGGACCTCCAAAATTCAAACTTTTAACTTTTAAAGCTGAACACATAAAGTTTTTAAGGTAAGTAAATTTAAAAGAAACATAAAATTTAAAATAATTTGGTGTACCAAAATGGGGTCCCCATTGAAACGAGGTCGCCAAAACTTAAACTTTTTAACCACATATGCTAGACACATGAAATTTTTAGGTTTGGCAAATATGAAGAAAAGATCATTTTTGACAAAATTTGGTAGTACCACAATGGGGGTCCCCCTCAAATGAGGATGTTAAAATTTACACTTTTTACTTGGGTAAGCGAGACTTATCACGATTTCAGGATACACAAGCAAATATGAAAGAAAGATAAAATTTGACAAAAAGTTTGTGGCACCAAAATTGGCGTTCTTCAGAATTCAAACTTTTCAACCATTCAAGCTAGACATATGAAACTTTCAGAATAGGCAAATATAAAACAAAGATAAAATCAGAATTGATAAATAAAATATCACTAATTTGAAGTGCCGCTATTAGAGAGTCCTCCTCCAACAGATCCTTCAAAAGCTTTAACCACTCAAGCTAGACAAAAAAATGAGGATTTCATACTGTAGGGGTGCCCTAGTTGTGTTGGCATCTCCCCCCATTAACTACAAAAGCTAAACAAACTAAATCTATTGGACAAGTTAATATAAATCAAAGGTTAAAAATAACGAATTTAAATGGCCACATTGAGGAGACCATGCCAAATGGGCTCCTTAAAATTTCAAAATTTATTTTATGAAGTACTCCAGCTAGACGTAATCAAAGAGAACCGGTAAGCTAATGTAAGAAAAAGCTAAAACATGCCAAACTTGGCAATACCATGTTGGACAATTAGCCCTTAAATGGACCTTCAAACTGCACGTTAAATTCTCACAATGAATTGGTATCACAGAAAAGTAGAAGAGTAAAACCTATGGGATTACTGCAACATTTAACACGTTGAAGTACTTGAGCTTAATGGCTTTGTTAGATTTAAGCTGTATGGCCGAGTATTTTTACTAAACTGTCGCTGATGACGTTGAAAAAATCTTCTTGCTCCTCAAAGTTTATGAACAATTTTATGAAGAAAGCTTTTGTGCTGAATAATGGATGTAATACAATATACTGTACAATATCTAATGTGTTGGCCGTTGGGTCGCACTGCTAGGTAGCGTTCTCAGAATAAGAATAGTTGTACAATGCGTGCTTATTTTTGGCCATGGATAGTGTTAAGGTTAGCTGATGTAGTAAAGTCGTTGGAATTGTAAAGATCGCTCTATGTTATTTCAAAATAAACAGAAAACTTGTTTAAACTCCTCATAGCTTTTTGATTGATGTTACTTGATTATTTTGATAACTTTTTGAGACCTATAAACATTGAGAGCGAATGATCTCCAAGCTGTTAAAATGAACTAAAAAGAGCTTAATGTGCGAAAGAAGTAAATGATTTTAAGTAAATAGTTGTTCGACTTTAACATTTCCCCTAGTCTTTTGGAAAGCATAGAGTTGAGTAAATGATTATAAGTTTTCAATAAGAAGTCATCGTAAACTTAGGCTATGTAATATCACTAATAAATTTATAAGAATTTGATTTTTTGTTTCTAAATTTTGCTTGTGTACGTATCTCTTTCCATGCTAGTTGCAAAGGCAGGCATTGTTTAATTTAGTTCTAAGATTTTGAGAACAATATGTCGAACTGTTCATACATGTGCTGGTAAAAATTCGTCTAAAAAAAAGTTGCAGTGGGCTAGTTAGGGTGTAGGTTTGATATTTTGGATAGTTTGTCAAAATCTCTGGTCAAAATAAAGTAAGTTGCAGAATCCAAAACTCATATTGGCATTTTCAGATCAACAGTTTTTATTTCTGTGTTTCAATCGTAGTAAAAGTTTGTTGTCGAAATATTTGTTTTAACGAAGGTTTTTAACCGCAATTTTAACAATTACGTTGCTAAGCGAAAATTCAACTAATTCCTTAAAATTTGAAACGAGATCTGATAGATATTTGTAGATGCAATTTCTAGACATTTAAATTTTGGAAGCAGATAAACACAAACTTGACTAAGTTAATGCAACATTATGAAATTCGAAAGCGATTTATTTCAGTTGTGAAGGACTATAAACACGTTTAAAGCAATTGTGAAGTTCTTTTAGTTTAGTAAGTTGAATACTTTCGCGAAGTCCCCGGTGATTGCTTGCGATGTCATATTCTAGTGTTTATCATTTTTGATTTATTGCTGACTGAATCTTGTTTTATTTATTTGTATTTGTATTTTTTGCTTGTTTTGATTTTTATTCAATGATTTACGCGCTAAGTGCAAGCGTTTTTTTGATACGCTTCAGCTATGTGCATAAATCACTTAACAAAAACCCTGTGGGCGAAAAATATTTAGCCCCGTTCAGGTATCTTTTTAGGTAGTACGATAACTTCTTGCTCCATGTTTCAGATGAGGGCTTTATTACTCCAAAGCTTGTCCATGAACGACGATCTACTTCGCTTTACGTTGTCCCACTGCGTCGATCAAGTTGAACGACTGGAATTGGAATCCTGCGGCATTACGAACGAAATCGTTGTACAACTCGCAAAAAAAATCAAAATGCGACAAAAACCGGTAAATAACTACACGGAATTATTTTAAATTCTTTTTTCTAGAATTTCTCTCCGGTATCTCCAGTCCAGTTTTGGTTTCTTCCACCTTCCATTTTGAAAAATGGTTGGATAGTGGATAGATTTTATTTTAACCAAGAAAGTAAATTATTTAAACAGATATCAGTAACTTACAGCTAGTCTCCATCAGCAGCCGTCAAGCCTAGCATATTTTGTATCGGCATACCTATTCTAAACTTCCATTAGTCTAAGAAAAATCTAATTGATTAAATTTCTTTGAACTATACACACTCTTGAAGGTATGTTAGTATTTTTGTTAAAGAACGAAAAACAACTACTTGCGGAAAATTCTGCTCAATTATGTTGTTATTTCCAATAAACTACGTTACTACAAGTACTTTATCCTATCTTGCAAGGGCTATTTGACCTACGTGTTTTACACAGGATAGGGGCATCTATCTAACCCCTAAACCAAAAATCATGGGAAAACGATATTTGGTCTCGGGTTGGTGTTCACCAAAATGTTTTAGAAGAACTGGTTTTGAGTTAATGAATTCATTATACTGATGTCAGAACGATATTTTCGAGAAGTATAGGCGGGTCAAATTTTGCACAAAGGTTTGTTTTTTGATACTCAATCACAAAATGCTGTAAGACAAAGTGGATAGCTGGATACGTTGCAAAAATGTTTCCTTACGTCATTTACGTTACATATTAGCCAAAATATGCTTAAAGTTTGAAAAGTGATTTTGGCAAACCTCAAAAATGGTAAACTTTTCCATGTTTGAGCGAATTATAATTTTCAGATGTTATTTGTCATTAAATTTGACTCAAAGTCAAGTCAGTTTGGAAAAAAAAACTGCTTTTGGTGAAAGCTATCCCCCCTCCCAAAAAAAAACGAAAGATGCCACCCCTCTTCCGTGTAAAATAAGGTTAAAGAAAGTTTTTCATATTATTCTTTTAAACGAAGACTATCCAGTCAAAATTAATTGGGGTATCTAAAGTCAGGGCAAACGTATAATACAGTAGATTAGATAAGCGTTGACGCCATTTTTCCTAACCCAGCCACTCCAGATATATTCTACAGTACTTCAAACGCCATGTAGTGTCCTCCCTGATTTGCGAAAAATCTCTAAAATTTAGAAATAAGGTTTAAAAAAAGAGTGGATACATTTTTGAGATGTAAAAATTTTTTCAAATAAATATTTTTTAATGCCAATATTTATTTTAAATAGTTTTTCTTAAATCTGGCCTAACAGCACATAGCTCATAATTAATATATTTCTAAGTGAGGATGTCAACTGTTTAATAGCAAAACTTTTTAAAACTACATAGTTTTTGGCTGTAGTACTCGTTTTGAATTTAATTCCCTAAACCACTGTCAAGTTTGAATAAAACTTATTTCTCTCCTTTAACTTCACAATTTTGTGTGAAGAGTAGGCCTCATTTTGCATTATTCATTAACTGCCTGTTGAAGCCGAAACATTAACCAAAGCATTAACCGTAACCAGAGGTTTCCAAACAGTGTTTCACCAGGGCACTGATATGCCGCTAGAGGGTCGCAAGTGTGCCCGTATATTTTTCTTGCTAGAAATGACTTGCAGTGCCACAGACTAAAAGTAGTTTCCAGATACAAACGGACGTCTGGGGGCAAACGCCTATTTGCATCTTGGGACTATTTTTTAAACCTTCTGCAGAACACTGGCAATAGTTCAGATGAGAATTGGTGTGCCGTGATGATATCCAGAGTCTTTTGGTGTGCTGCAGCTAAAAAGAGTTCGAAAACCTGTGTCCCAAACCAAATTGAATCGTACGTACGGCAAAAACATGTACGAGCAAGAATGAGCGCTAAAGACAACAGAACTCGGGAGAATTTGTATAAGCAATTAAGATCAGAGTAGTTAACGGGCCGACAAGTTCAGGCCCGAACCCGGCCCGAAGCCGAAAATATAAGCCCGAACCCGGCCCAAACCCGAAAATTAATTTGAAGCCCAAATCATGCCCGAAAAAATCCGAAAGTAAAGTTAGGTCTGAAAAATTTAGCAATATTGCCAATTTATTTTTATTATTTTTTTGTACACCTAAGACAAAAAGTACGTCTCAAGCCCGAATTGAGCCCGACATTTTTGTCAACTTTAGGCCCGAACCCGACACGAAAAGCCCGGCCCGACTTACAACTTTGATTAAGATACTATTTACGAGACATCAATTTGATTAAGTTAAAATCGATAGCCCAGAATGGTTTGCTTTAGCAAAATAAACATGAAGTAAAATACTGTAAGTATACCAGCTATCTTTTTTTTTAACGTTTGGGAATTTTCTTTTACCATCCGGAATTGAATTATTTGCAGATCGAAACGCTTGATCTTAGTCAAAACCCCGACATAAGTGATGCTAGATTCGCCGAATTGTTGGGTTGTCTCAGCAACGTGAAGGAGTTGATATTAAGAGATTGCAACATCTCAGATGGAATGGCAAGAAAATTAATTACACGCGGAAGGGAAGTTGGATGCAATGTTGATGTTTAATCTCCATTACATCACGACTTGAAGTTTTCTCTTGAACAAGTAATTATAATGTCATAATATATTTATTGTGATAATAAAACTTATAAGTCTTCGCATTTACCAAAAACGACTACCATAGTAATTTTTTTTTAGTCACAAACCCGATACTCTTGAAAACTCAGGAGACGACAAATGTGCCTATTTTAGTCACCGAAGTAGAGCAAACTAATTATCCATCTAAACTGCTTGATTGGTAATATTTTTTGGATGATTTACACTTGCCAACCAGTTGTCTTGTAGTAACTGCAGAATAAAATTCATATAAGCCGTTTGTTCATGATTATTTTTATTTAAATGAAACATCTCTTGATGAACCAAGATGAGAAGCAGTTTCAAAGCATTTTATTATTCTTGTACTTGTATTTTTACTGTTTGCCGGGTTACTATTCAAACACCTGTTACGTCGCGTCAGCTGCAGCGGGTACCGAACCTGGCCTTGTCTGTTTTTTGTCGAGCCGGGCATCGCTACCCTTTGTATTGCTACTAACACGTGATGTTTCACCTCACAAGAACCAGCCAGTTTGCTGCTTCCTTTGCTTTTTGCAATTTGCATAAATGCTAATCTGCTTCCTTTCTGCTCGGCGTTTTGCCAGCTTACTGCTTGCCTTTTCTCGATTTACACGCATTCTTTTTCTGACTGTAGTCTTGGCAACTGCCATTTTTTACTGAGGTTTCCCACCTGGAATAATTTTATAATTTGGATACTTCTCTTGCAACTGGCTGGAAAAACTATTTCGGTACGTATAAACGTTTATTTATTGTTTTGTTCTTCGTATGTTTACCAATGATTTAGGTACTATTGTTAAAAGGTAATTTCTCGACCCCCTAATAGTTAAGGATTTATATTTGCATGTTAGCTTTTCGTTCCTCTTTATTGTGTTAATCTTGCTACTTGTTTTGTAACTTTACTCTAGGTTTAGAATTCTGACCCTTCAGCTCCTATAGCCGGGTTTTTGTTATTTTTTAGAAACCGCTCCGAATGCTCTGATCGTTTACAACAAGTGGCCATTCAATAAAAAGAACTCCTTTACAACAAAGTGGCAACTCAAAGAGCGCGTTTTGAATTAGTGTGAGGCCCAAATCTCCACAGCCAGTTGTAAAAGCTTAAGTCCTTACACACCCTACCAAAACTGTCGTCAATTGTTGTGGTTTTTTATCTGTTAAACAACAGCTACAATGGAATTTGATTTTCAAAATTCTGATGCTTTTAAATTTGTGTACTTTCTTTTGTTTCTAGTTTTGTTTAGCTTAAGTAATAAGTAGTTTGTTTTTATGATACCGGCAGCATTATTGGAAAGCTGATAGCAAAGTATTTTATCAAAAGCCAACAAATTCTAAACGTTTTACAGTAAGAATAACTTCATCTTTATTCATTGACACTGAAAATGATGGACTTTTGGATTGTCTCAACAAGGTGAAGAAACTGACCTTGATGTGCACCATCAGTTCTCTGGTGTAGCTATGCAGGATGAACTGAAAGAACGAGGACGCAAAGAAATTGCTAAGTAGCTTTTGAATGACTTCAGTTGCCACTCATCATAGGTTTTCGACAATAACGTCACTGGCTTTCCCCGAAATGACGCATAGACGTTTTCTCGAACGCCTTTCTGCTCTAGTGATCCAGTTGATCACAGATCTGGAAGCTGAACCAGTTCAGAGGCAAACACTTTTGTATTGAAAACGAACAACGACTTAAAAACACATTACTGTACCGTGCTGTAGATTTATGCACTAAAAGTTCTTGTATAAGACCTTTCTTGTATTTCATAACATTTTATTGTGTAAATCACGTACCGGTTATTGGCGTAGCCAGGATTTTTGATTGGGAGGCACGAGGGGGGCAAATCACGAATCACATGCATTGACGAGATTAGAAACTTCGGAAGAGGAATTTTTGTGGTGGCAAATATATCGAAGAATGGAAGATCAAAAGCCGTGGCCTGATGTTGGCAAATAACTAGGAACTCGTTCAAAGGAGCGAGCTTAAACGTAAAGGTAAAGTGCAAAAATATGTAAGTTGGGAGACGTGGTTGAGTAAAGAAGTGTACTGTAATTCAAACGTATCATAGACGGGGTTCTGGGGGCGGATCCCCCAGCCGCCGGAGGCTAGGGGGTCTGGGGGCAAAGCTCTCAACCGCTGGGCAATTTTTCGTTATTTTTTGAAAAAAAAACTATTTTAATACCATTGGATCACATTTTGCACGTATTCAGAACCATTTGAAAGCCAATTGAAAAAATTAAGTTGTTCAGTCCACCTTTTGCTTGCAATTTAAGTCCAAAGAATATTTAAAATCTTGCATTTTAGGTTTAATTTTGAGTGATTTGGCCCAGGCAGGGGAAAGTTCATTCCCTCCTACGATATTTTAGCAGTAAATAACAATCCAGTCGAATATTTTCCTTAGAGATTATTGTTTCTTCATGAAAACAACCAGTTTTAGAAGTACATATACCGGCCAGGTGGCCCAGGCCCTCTCAATTCGAAAGTTTGTTCAATAAGCATTTCCCTTACTGTAGCTAATTTTTTCAAAAGTATTTTGTTGCATAAAAGCTGGCGAGGTGGAGGTGAATTATAATGGAACAATGTGCATCAGATAGTTACGCCTACAAAACATGTTACTGCTCTGGCCGGATTTGTATTGCGTTGGGCCCCTGGCACTTCGGGATTTTTGCAATATTCTTCTGCCAAATACTGGTGAAGATCAAAAAAAGTCTTATCTGAGCGCGGGGCCCCTGGCACTGTGCCATATGGTAAACTTGTCCCTGGTTATTGCATTACGTTCAGAAAAAGGCTAGATGAGGGCCTCAGTTGGCAACTTGAAGGATAAAAACCCTTAATATCACTCGAATTGTACGTTTAAATTGGTTCGCAAACATTAAATTGAGGGATTTGAGCCCACCTGGTTCAATATTATTGTTAATTACTGTTGTACGCGAAGATGCTAAAAAAAACTGAAAGTGAAGAAACAATAGTCTAAGGTGACATTTTTATCATTAGTAGCATTTCAATTGAGGGGGCCCGGGTCCTTGGCTACGCCAATGTACCGGTCTTAGTTGTTTGTAGCCATTTTGTATGTCCCTTGCTTTTAGCGTGTAACCGCCAATTTGTAGATATTTCTTGTGTATGCTATAGCAGGGGCGTATTCTCCATGCATGCAAGGCATGCATTGCATGCCTAGTCATTTAGCCAAAAAAGAAAATAATAATTTGAAGAAGTACATGTAAAAATTTAAAACAAAATCAAACTAAGTTGCCACAGTTACAGGAATTCACTTTCAAGTCGTAGTAGCTATAAATAGTCTTGCTTAATTCATTGATTTCAGTTTTATCCTGTTTTCAGCATATTGTTAAATTACAAAATATAATGGCAACACGCATGCAATTTTCAAATTGCATTCAACGGCTCAAAAGATCACTGTGTTTCGATACGATTACGAACAAAATTAAATAGGTTTGAAAGCTTTGATTGGCGCATTGTTTGCTGCGAAAGTTCTTTTATCCGTCTGGTTTCTTGTTTTCGTAAAATAAAGTCTCTATTATGATTTTAGATTTGTTACAGTAAATAAGCTTAAGACAGGCCACAAACAATGCGCCAAAGCATGCAATTTTAAATATTGCATGCGTGTTGCCATTTATTTTATGTGATTTAGCAATATGAAAAAAGCGAATAACTAAGCGGTAAAACCAAGCCCTGATAGTCGGTTGGTATTGGCTTTAAGTAATGTAAGTCAGAGTGAGTACTGTTCGCACTATTTAGGCTAAATGTTGAGCTATGAAAGTGAAAGCAAGATGTGAAATCAATTTAAACAAAGAGTGACCGGTAGTTGGTTCAGTTAGTGTTTAGTTAGCCTAAGCTAAAGCTAGTTGTAGAATTTGCACTTGGTTTGCAAAAAAGTTTTTAGGACTATCAATAAATTACCGTTTGGTAGTTTTGCTACTTTGCTTGTGCTTTACTGGTTCTTAAATAAACTAAACAAGGCCAGGCCTAACCATTCATCCGATCAGTGGTCGAGTGGATAGAGCGTCTGCTACTGAAGCGGTAGACTCGGGTTCGATTCCCGGTCGGGTCAAACCAAAGACTATAAAAATTGGTATTCACAGCTTTCCTGCTTGACGTTCAGCATTAAAAAGGACAGTGTGAAGCCTCCGCCGTGTGTGGTAGACAGGTGGGCAGGTGGCAGCTTGACTCGAAGACCGAAAGGTCCCTTCGCTGTCTCCTGGCCAAGGCAACTTGGTGAATAAAATGTAATTACAATTACAATTACATATATACATTGGACTAGTCTTGAGCCCACTAGCCTGCTTAATATTGTATAGCATCGCTGGCTCTTGCCAGCAGGCTATGGTATATTGTAATGACATGAGGAAGAGGCTTTGAAAGTAGGCTATATATT
Source organism: Trididemnum nubilum (assembly GCA_963965965.1). Classification (NCBI taxonomy): domain Eukaryota; kingdom Metazoa; phylum Chordata; class Ascidiacea; order Aplousobranchia; family Didemnidae; genus Trididemnum; species Trididemnum nubilum. Next base: position 5,325,266 of record OZ014469.1, read on the forward strand.
TGCTATTCAGCAAGTTGGCTCTGCTTATGTTTTTACTTCAATATTATGAAGCCTACTTTACTGTTAGTGTTAGCCTAGTATGGTACCGGTAACCGGCTACTGGCACATATAAAACTGCTAGACCGGTCACTATCTGTTGTAACACAAGGAAGACTTGTACTGGGACAGTAAATGTACAGTGCACACCAATGTGTACTGGAGAGCAGGGCCACCGAGAGGGGGGGGCAGGGGGGTATAATGACCCCGGAGCCCATGGACTTTGGGGGGCCCATGAGGCTGCCCATGGGCTTCAGCCGATCAGTGGTCGAGTGGATAGAGCGTCTGCTACTGAAGCGGTAGACTCGGGTTCGATTCCCGGTCGGGTCAAACCCAAGACTATAAAAATTGGTATTCACAGCTTTCCTGCTTGACGTTCAGCAATCAAAGGGACTGTGTGAAGCCTCCGCCGTGTGTGGTAGACAGGTGAGCAGGTGGCAGCTTGACTCAAAGACCAAAAGGTCCCTTCGCTGTCTCCTGGCCAAGGCAACTTGGTGAATAAAGTGTAATTACAATTACAATTACAATTCAGGAAGGCTCAAAAAGGGCCCATCAAATGACATTTAGAAATGAGCATGTGAGACCCTCTTTTTGGAGATCACCTGATTTTGACTGAAAAAACCGTTAGAATTCCGGTGAAGAACTTTTTTTTTTGAGATCGCATTATATTTTGGACAAAACTGCGGCATTGTTTCCGTCTGTTTTGGAGTTCACAAAACCTGAATTCCGTCATATTTCAGCTGGCCCGGGCCTACGTTCGGCTCTCGGCGCCCCTGCTGGAGAGAGGAGGCCTAGTTGCAATACCAGACATTTATTAGTGTTAAGTTGTTTTTTTATTTCACTGCCTGATAATTAATGACGTCATCAAAACTGATGACGTCATCATAACTGCATGCCTTATCTAAAATGTCACGCTACGCCACTGTGCTATAGGCATATTAATAGTTGGGTGGTTTGTAAAGCCAGTATTATTTGGTGATCGAAAAAACAGTCGATACAACTGCAGTTGTTTGAACTGGGATAAACCACAATAGATTGAGATCTCATGTTATGAAAAGTAACAGCGTCCCGTTGTGAAGACGAGAACTCGGTCTACTTAAACGCAACTTATTTTTACACTCAGCTACTTAAGTCCAGTCTATGTGAGTAAAATCGTGAGCTTGCGAGCTTTTTCGTAGTTTATTTCAATCAACTTGTAGCTGGTAAAGCGGGACGCCCGTCGTAGCAAATTTTTGTTTAAAATAAATTAAAAACACGCTCGATTTTACACTCAGTGCAAACCGACAGCTTTAAATTGTTATGCCCAAGTCTAAGCGGACGTTGACTTTCGCAGGATTTAACTTACCAAAATGTACTGCGCTAACAATGAAACTATAATAGGATGATTGACTGCAGTACTTAATTAACCAGCGCAAAGTAAATCAAGAACCGTCATTTGAACTTTTCAGCGTTGTTTACTGCGATATTTTTTACTCTCTTTTCTGTGGCATCGCCTGTTGCCGGGCTTTTTACCGTTTGTATTACGCATGTGCACATTTGCGCAACGCTGCAGCATTCTGATTCATGGTGATTGTTAACTGTACATTTTGTACGATGAAGTAGAACGCCGATTATCCGAACTCGACTTTAACCAAAGTCATTAAAAGATTAGATCGATTACTATACTCACGACTTAAACAAATTTAAAACAAAAAAAAAGTTCACAGAATACTATACTGCCAGCGGTAATGCACAAAAAATCTCAATATCTGGGTAGTAACTGGATATTGTATGATGTTTTTTCGTAATTCGTAATACAGTATTGCATGTTGCTGTAGCCTACAGAGGTGGAGTCGAGGACACAAGGCTCGAGGCCAAGGACCAAGGACACAAGCGCAAGTGCTCTTAGGAGATCTCAAAAAAAAAAAAAAAGGTCTTCACAAAAATTTTTCTAGCGATCTCCACAAAAACACGTTTTCCAAAAAATTTTTCAAGCGCTTCACAAAACTTTAGCAATTCAAAAAATAGTGCTGTCCTCGAGCCGAGGACATGCCAATTTTCGAGGACTTGAGGCGTCGAAGCCAAGGCCAAGGACTTGACCTTTGAGGCCAAGGCCAAGGACTTCAAAATGTGTCCTCGAGGCCAAGGACGTCCTCGAGGACTCCACCTCTGGTAGCCTATATATGATTTATATAGCCTATAGATAACAAACCACTAATCCAAACTACCCCTGGTTTCAATTACTTCGGATAATCTATGTTCTTTTGTAATTTATAGTAATTTAAAGAGCGTATAATTCATCATTGAATGTTGGTAACATTATTATTCTATTTTACATTAGTGAATTGTAGTAATAACTGACTGTTATGCATGTATTAAGTAATGTATTGATCTTCTTTAATCTGGCGTATGCAAAGGAAGCAGCGTAATTTGAAGTAAAGAATTTTTGTCGTTTATGTTCATTAAAGTGGATTTGCGTGTAAATGTTCCATTGTTTCTTTAGCTGTGGAAATGTTCGGTAATAGCATTAAGTTCTTTTGGAGTTTCTACTTAGGAGTAATTATAACTAACACTTCTTAGCACTCTAAAACCTTCTTGTGAACTAAAACCAGCTTTTTTGTGCATCATTGCACAAATCGAGTAACTGTTATGTCGGTTAAGAGCAAGAATTTAGAGAAATTAGAATAATAACTGATTATTATTCTATCAAACTATTTTTTGATAAAATTAAGGTTTGCGGTAGGATTATTATTGTGTTTTTGATTTTTGCCTAACCAGAGTAATTTAATCTTTCTTAACGCTTTCTTGCTTTCTTTCGATTGTATAGTGCGGCGTTCTCGGGAACAGCTTTTCGTTGCTTGCTTTTCTTGTATCTCTTTCTGGAACTGTCGCCCGATGACCCTGAGACCAGAAATCACGACAACTTATTGAAACTATTGCTATATGTTGTTGCTACACTGCTTGAAATATTTCGTAATTTTTTCAATTGGCAGCCATGCTAAAATTTTAAATCCTAATTGTCTTTAATTAAGTTATTGTAGCGCAAACTTTGGCCCGATTTACACTAGGCGTAAAATCGTGAGCATACGAGCGTATTTTTAGTTTTTTCAAAGAATTTGGTACGTCCTGCGTACCGTTTATTGGGATAGAAGCTGCCAGTTGGTTAAAACAAATTCCCACTTTTCTGGTTGCATACTTTCCCTTTCGATGTAACCTTAGCGGTGTACCAAGGGGGAACAGCCTTGTGGAACAATCTTAGCGTAATCCTTCAAAGGTATTTTGCACCTCTGTAAAAAATAATTGTGTTCAAGTTTTTGGTTTAATTTTTGACTTCAAAGTAAATTAACAGCTTGTTCGAAGCCACTAAGCATAGGCAGAGATGATTGCCGTAAAATGCTTTACTCATGACATGAGTAACGTGGCCAGAACGCGAGTCGATTTTTAATCATGCAATTAACGTCATAATTGTAACGATGCTTAGTCCTTCCCGGCCACCTCGTTAACTAAACAGCTTTGTGTTTCTCAAATTAATGTATCTCACAGCTTGCGTCATTAACCGATATGATATCATAAAGCTTTTTCGTTAACAGAATTTAAAGCGGGGTTTCCAACCCATTAATTTCAAACGTACACAATTGCTTGCTGAATATGTTTTGACCTGAGGTAAATTTAAAGCAACAGAAAATCAAAAACTTGCTTTGATGATGCTGCGTTGCAACAACCAAAAACGTCTAACGTGAGCCTTTTTTGTGGCACCGTGCTTTGGTTCTATCTCTCGATTTTTTTATTTTTTTGTTTTTTTTCTACTTGGATTTGGTTTTTTGAGGGCAAACAGAAAAAAAGCTAAAAATGGACATTTTCAAGAGTAATATTTTGGTTTTACAGTACAGTATAATTCTTTAGTTGTGCTCTGTTACGTACGAAAGTTCATATTGGACTTCCTAATCACAAATTTTGTGGAGTTGCATTTGTTGTGCTCAAATTGCTTGCGCAGATTTGAAAATATAATAAAAACGTAATTTTGCCATTGTTATTATCGCCTAGATGTTAAATGCTCATACTGTAATTGGTTTGAATTGGAAGCAAAAAAGGGACCATTCTTGAGATCGTGGCACGTGAATCAAACTGTCAAATATTGAATACTCGGCTAGAGTAACACCTTTAGTCTCCGAAATAATCAACGTCAGTGCCGCCGCCAGAGCAAACGATGTGAGGGGCACTAACCGAAAGTAAAAGAAACTAAAATAAACTGAACTTTTGCACACAAAAATTGATCTTCAGATCTTGTACGGCTACAAATATGCGCAATTTTAGAAATTCTCTACTTATAAATTATTGGAAATCTGTCTAAAAAAAAGAGACCGATAGCGTTTCTTATCACGTTTTGTATGCGGCGCATAATTGCCTAAAAAATCTATCTGCAGCAGTGAATGCTACCAGACATGGAACTAGAACTTTGTTATGAGGGGTGAACGAAGAATAATTTTTTTTGCACAAAAATTGTCTGAGTTAGGCTCTGTGTTATACAAACTGATGCAGCTTAAGGGTGTCACAGACGGCAATTATCGCTAAACAGTTAGTTACTGAGGCTAAATTGTTAGTGACAGACGCTGGGCGATTTTTGTGATTTTGCAGCAAAAAAATAGCAATTTTAATGCGATTTTTATTACATTTTGCATTTTTTGAAGCCATACGAATAACTAAATTCCTTAACTTCAGGTCATTTTATTGAATTAAATTGCTTATCCCCTTTAGCCCCCCACCCCCGCGTTACTTCAGGTCAAGTCTAAAATACGTTTAAAACCTCGTATTTTAGGTTAAAATTTCTAAGTGACTTGGTATAGGGGCTTAAGCCCCTTCTCCTTGGTTGCACCACTAACTGCGACTTCAAAATTTTGAGTTCGCTTTAAAAACCAAAACAACTGATCTCTGAAAAAAATATTCTCACGTATTATTTCATGTCATAATCACTAACGAAGTTCCGGTAACGATTCTGCAGGCTTATATATCTCTTCCGCGACACATCCGTGAAGACATTATCACGTCTGTTGTCTTGTCGTTAGGTGATGTTTCAAAAACAGTATTTTGAGAAATTAAAAATGGGGGGCACGGCACCCTTGACCCTCCGTAGCGATGGCACTGGTCCACAACGACTTAAACCACAGAATGACCAAGATGTTAATTGACGCATCGAAAATGGCACTTGGTAGTTCGGTTAGCTTCTTGAATTGCATCTTAGATTAAGAAATTTTATTTAAGATTGAAAAGAAAACAAATTCTCCCCAAGTAAAATTGGTCCACTAAAACTTCCTGCGATCGACCAATTCAGATCACAGACTACAGCTACAAAAGCCAATCACAGACACACAATCTTGGCTAAACTGCCTATGAAACTAATATCCTGAACGCTAGAGTTTTTAGAATCCTCGAACAGTGGTGGCCTTAGGAAAGGGGGGGCCCTGTGCAAATTAAATGGAGGGGGCTTTTCTTTACACACCACTTTACCATGATTTATCTGCACTTGCAATTAAGCGCAACAATTCATTTCACAAATAACAAGACCAGAAGACCAATGCTATTGCAGCCCTAATTAAATCAAATATTTGTTCATAAGTTCCTCTCATCTAGATTATCAACTCAGTTAATTGCAGTAAATTAACGTAAACTTTCGGCAATTGCTTTCAGTATGCTAGTGTTATTACAGAATATGTTTGAGTACTTAGCAATAATGTTTGAATGCTTTATGCTGCTTAGCATATGATATACTGCATAAACCTATAACTGCCAGTTGCTGAAATCAGTTGAAAAAAAAAAAAAAACAAGTGGAAAAACGACTACCTGATTCATAGGCGTAGCCAGGATTTTGATTGGGGGGGGGGGGGTAAACCACAAATCACATGCAATATCGTCATCAGAAACTTCGAAAGAGGAATTTTTTGGTGGGGCAAAGATATCGTAGAATGAAAGATCAGAAGTCGAGGCCTTGTGTTGGCATGTAACTAGGAACTCGTTCAAGGAGAGAGCTTAAACCAATAGCCTAGTTAAAATGCGAAAATGTGTAAATTGGGAGACGTGCTTACGTAAAGAAGTGTACTGTACTTCAAACGTATCACAGACGGGGTTCTGGGGGCGAAGCTCCCAGCCGCTGGACGATTTTTCGTCATTTTTTGGACAAAAAAAGCTATTTTAATACCATTGGATCACATTTTGTACATTTTCAGAGCCATTTGAGAGTACTAGATTTTTAACATTTGAAAGTCAATTGAAAAAATTAAGTTGTTCAGTCCTCCTTTTGCTTGCAATTTAAGTCCAAAACACGTTTAAAATCTTGCATTTTGTGGGTAAATTTTATTAGTGATTTTGCCCAGGTAGGGGGAAGTAAAGTACAATCGATCCAGCAATATTTTAGCAGTAAATAACAATTCAGTCGATTATTTTCTTTATAGATTATTGTTTTGTCTTGAAAACAACCAGTTATAGGAGTACATATACGGGCCACCGGCCAGGGGCCCAGGCTCTCTCAATTCGAAAATTTGTTCAATGGGCATTCCCCTTACTGAAGCTAATTTTTTTAAAAAGTATTTTGTTGCATAAAAACTGGCGAGGTGGAGGTGAATTGTAATTGAAAAATGTACATTAGATAGTTATGCCTACAAACCATGTTATTGCCCGAGTCGGATTTACATTGAGTTGGGCCCCTGGTACTTTAAGATTTTTCCAATATTTTCGTTCAAAATACAGGTGAAGACCAAAAAAAGTCTTATCTGAGCGCGGGGCCCCTGGCACTATGCCATGTGTTAAATCTGTATCTGGTTATTGCATTACATTCATAAAAAGGTTAGATGAGAACCTCAGTTAGCAACTTTTAGGATAGAAACGCTTAATTTCACTCGGGTTGTACGTTTAAATTGGTTGGCAACATTAAATTGAAGGAGCCCTGGCCCCCTGAAACAGTATTATTGTTGGGGGCCCATTTAAATTAGAGGGCCATATAAATATTCTTGTAGGGGGCCCATTTAAATTGGTTGGCAAAAATTAAATTAAGGGACCCTGGCCCCCTGGATTAATATTGTTGTTGGGGGCCCATTTAGTTATTATTGTAGGGGGCCCATTTAAATTGGTTGGTAAAAATTAAATTGAGAGGGCCCGGGCCCCCTGGCTCAATACAATTGTTAATTACAGCTGTACGAGTGTACTGTTGTATGCGAAGATGCTAAAAGAAACTGAAGCTGAAAAAACAACAGTTTTTTTGTGACATTTTTATCATGGGTAGCATTTCAATTGGGGGCCCGCTGGTTACGCATATGACCTAAGTAGCCTAACAGTAGCAAGCAAAAAAAAGAGTTGTAAATTGACTTTACCAGCAAATTTTTATTATCTGTTTACTAAATCTGACTTAAAAGTGAAAACTAATATTATCTTGGAAAAGGGGATAGGGCCTATGTGTAATAACATTTGGAATAAGTGCATCTTGAGGGAGGGGGTACATATGTAATGACACTTAAAACAAATGTATAAACTTTTTATCATAATTTGCTATAGTTTTTCATAATCAATTTTTTTCTGCGCGCAGTAGGTCAAATGGGGGGCCCCCCAGAAGTGGGGGGGGCCCTGTGCATTTGCACACTTTGCACATTCCTAAAGCCACTACTGTTCTCTAATTATTATAATATCGGAATGAATGGCATAGAAGCTCACCTATTTCTATTAAGCTCTCGAAAAAAACAGAAAAATTGTTATTACGTCACAATAAAAAAGTATACGAGCTTACGATAACAAATTGCAACAAAACTATGACGTCACAAACTTCAAGTCTAAATATAGCAATTAAAAAGTCGTAAACAACCAAATAACCCGGTGACTGTAGAAGATCGTAGAACATACTGGCAAAGAACTATCTCGAACATTTCCAACCAAACGGGAGGCAAAACTAGTAAAGCAGTCACGAGTAACTTGAGGCAGGCAAAAAATTATGTAACTCTGACATCCGAAATTATTATGTGACACTGTCACTTGTTTACCATTTTAAAATTTCGCTCTCTTTTAGCAGGACCTGTAGACTATTTAACGTAAATGAAGCAGGGAAGCTGCGAACTCCTATTTTGAAGTTTTTAGGTTGTTTAAGAGCCACAACCAGAGGGACCGAATTTCACCTAGTTTCAATGCATAGTGATGACCACGCCGTTTATAGCACATTTTGGCCAGATGTAAAGTTTCCAATTACATGTAGGACAAAACTTCTCTATTTTTGCGAGGACCTTCGTTTTCGTCTTTTATAGGAAGAAAATGTGTTGAGCCCGCCTGAATTTTGCCAAGTCCAAAATAAAGATAGATAACCGAGTACAGCACAGTTTCTGTAGCAAACGTTTTTCCCTCGTTACTGGAATTATTTCGCTTCTCGGCTACAAGCAGACAAGTAAAAATGCAATACCAATGCAAATAAATGTTTTATCGTTCAACAAAGAGTAGAATGAATTTCTTCCACGTATTGGCCAAAATTAATCAGATTAAGTGCTGCACATGAATGTTGCTATTTTATTGCTTAAAAACGATCAGAAGCACGCTAAATAAAGAGCTTTAGAAATGGTTTTCCGATACGCACTGTTTGGTTGTATACAAAATCTAACTTCTGAGGCTAATTATTATTATAGTGAGCAGAGGTAGAGTCCTCAAGAACGTCCTTGGCCTTCAGGATACGTTTTGAAGTCCTTGGCCTTGATCTTGAAGCTCAACTCCTTACAAGTTTTCAAAAAGGCCCTGTCTTGTTTTTTTATTTTCAGTTTCTTTTAGCATCTTTACGTACAAAGGAAAATAGCCAAACAAAAAACAATCTAAACTTCTAATCTGTCTAGTCATTTCCTTGCCTTATTCGAAAAAATATAGTGTGGTAGCCAAGTCACAGTAAATTATTATTTAAATGGCATTGTGGGATAGAGACGTCAACCGCGCAGCGTATGCGGCTGCACTGCGCAGGTACTGCGTATATTTTGCCCATTTTTGCCGTGCAGTGCTGGCTGCGGACGCCGGACAGTTAGGTACTAAGGTTTGCTCTCTCAAAATAGTAACAACTAATCAGCAAATTAAGTCATCATGCACTGAGCAGTAGGGTGGAGTGAAATTTTTTTTTGTTTTTCTTTTGGAACGCAATAGTAACTAAAAGTTGCTCCACAGCAATGCTGTTAAAATGGTGCATGAATGTATCAAAAATTTCAAAGTCTTCGAGTGCTCCCAGAGCTGTAAAAATTTGATTTTTAGCTGATTTTTTTAAAATATTTGCGTTAACCAAAATCGTAATAAACGCACTTCCTTGCGCATTTTCGCAAGCAATCACCGTAAAAAGCCTTTTTGCGGTTTTTATTTGCAATAAAAAATTTTCATTCCTAAATCGAAAACTTTCAGGTGCCCAAAAAAACATCGGAAATTGGTCATTTTTTCTATATTTTGCATCAATTTTAGTTAAAATTTAAGAATACAATAATATAAGAATTTTTTTACAATAAGAGTGTTTTACATACTAAGCTTTAAAATGGTACTTTGAAAAGCGTTACTACTACTTTTAATCTAACTAAACACTGAGGTCCGGTCAACAACACTAGACATAAAATTTTGATCGTATAAAAAGATATTTTTAGTTTATTTTAAATCAGAGCTCACCAAACTAAGGACGGCCCGCATGCTGATTTTATCCGGCCCGCCACATGTTGCCGAAAAAAAAGCTCAACAAAAAAAAAAACAGGAAAAGTTTTCCAACTTTTTTAAAAAGACTGACATTTTTAAGCCACACGCAATCTATTTATAAGTTTTTGATTCCACCTCTTCTTGTGACACCACAAATTTTCTTGTTAAAAACACCATTGTTTTATCAGCGCAGTATCTCTAGTTTTAAGCAGACTTTATAGCATAAGCAGGATGATTGATCTGGGCAGTACTAGTCCTAAATGATTTATTTTTAGGCTGTATTATATAATATTGTACTCTTTAAATGACAACTAAAAAAGAAAAGTATAGATACTGATTGTCGGGGGGTTTAATAAAAAATGGGAAGAACAGTATTTTTGTGGAAGTCAATAAGGGTACAGCTAGTTGTGTTGTAAGCAACGAAAGTGTTTCTGGTTTGAAATAGCATAATTTTTGTTGGTGTAACTGTAATACAATGACGCTATCAGGAGGCGCTGGCCAAAGCACACAGAACATTTAACCCTAAAATAGAAGCATTTGACTTGCATTTGGACTAGACCTGTAAGTAAGTGGGGAGGGAGCTGAGCAAATTTAATCTTTTCATATAACTTTTGAATTTTAGAAATTTAGTTCTTTCAAATGGATTTAAAAACGCCTGAATTGTGTTCCAATTGGCGCTAAATTGATTATTTTTCCCGAAAAAATTGAAAAATTTCCCAGCGGAAAGGGACCTGCCCCCAGACCCCTTTATTAGATATCTTTTAGTTGCATCAGTTTGTTGAGCACGTTGCCTGATACACTTTTTGAACAAACTATGTTGCTTTTTGGTTCAAGCCTCACTTCCTCTTGGGCGCGCTTGGCAAACATTTGTTGAAATATTCAAATTGCACGACGTGACGTGTCTTTGGCTTTGTTTCTTGTGTAATAGAAACTCCTTTGTTAAAATCGTTCGGTCTTAGTTCGTTGTTGATTTGTTGCTTGTTGAATTTGTACATTTTTTTTTCAAAAGGGAGCCTACAAGTTTTGTGTTGCCATATATCACGAGTAGCTTGTAAAATGCTGCTTTCATAGCATTAAGCCACCACAAATTGGGACAGCACCAACCAAGTTTGAAAAAGGTGTAAAATGTTTTCTCGAAGAACGCAATGCCTTGTAGTGCATTGCAGCTGGAGGAAAGCTATTCCAGCAACTTAATAGCAATTTCTATCACATCTTTGCTACGCTACCGCTGACTTTGTTATTTACATTTTACAGTACTGCGCTCAATTCAAATCAATGAAAAATCTAAATACTTGTTTATCGAATTGCGATTCGCTCCCGGCGCACGGTCGTTAATCTCGCAGTAATCCACCCATCAGAGAAAAAAGTTTAGTGATCTCTGTTTTAAACGATAAGTTGGTAGGTCAGGCGCACCGCCTTCTCATCGTACAAGCTGCCAATTGGTTAAAATCATTTTTTACGAGAACATCACAAAAAACGTGAATTTTTTTCACGTACAGTATTTTGTGACGTTCCCTTAAAAATATAGTGAAGAACTTATTTGTCCCAGTGTCAGCTTCCAACATTTTCTGCTGGAAAATATGATTATTATGGGAATGGCAGGAAATATTTCATCATAGTGTGAAAAAAGATTAAACTGATGGTAAGTTAGACCAACAATCACTATAAAAGAACACATTTCACTTCTTTTTGAACCACGCTCTACTTATTTTTCTCACGTTGCTCCCAAAAATGGTTCTACTGAAAGTGCAAGAAAAGAATTACCCAAAAACTGAAATCTAAATCGATAGAACTACATCATCATCAAGTACTAGGATGCGATGGAACAGCAGTAAATACTGTAGTTACAATGGAGTAGTTCAAATATTAGAAACTAGCTCTTTGTTGTTGGCTAATGCGTCAACAGCCGACAAATAAACTGCTTTTGCTTTATCTTTTTCTTTACGTTGACAAGCCACAAAAATACCCTAATATGTATATCTTTTTTTAACCGAGCGTTTTTTTGTTTATTCTAACCAATTGACAGCTTGCACGATTGTAAGGCGATGCCCCTGGCCTACCGACTAATCGTTTAACAGAAAAATTCTTATTTTATTGTATTCTTAAATTTTAACTAAAATTGATGCAAAATATAGAAAAAATGACCAATTTCCGATGTTTTTTTGGGCACCTGAAAGTTTTCGATTTAGGAATGAAAATTTTTTATTGCAAATAAAAACCGCAAAACGGCTTTTTACGGTGATTGCTTGCGAAAATGCGCAAGGAAGTGCGTTTATTACGATTTTGGTTAACGCAAATATTTTAAAAAAATCAGCTAAAAATCAAATTTTTACAGCTCTGGGAGCACTCGAAGACTTTGAAATTTTTGATACATTCATGCACCATTTTAACAGCATTGCTGTGAAGCAACTTTTAGTTACTATTGTGTTCCGAAAAAAAAAAAAAAAAATTTCACTCCACCCTACTGAGCAGTACCAGAATGCTAGTATACAGTATATCACGAATAGGCTAATATCGGTATAGTTACTTTGGCAAAATTAGCCGCTTTTCTGCTACCAGGTAATCATAATGCCATAACTTTAAAAATCGGAGCAGTGAAAACATGAAATTTAAATTGAGTGGAGATATATTGAATGCATGAAACAATACTTTAACGAATTTTTGGGACTGTCGGTTACGTGATACGACTTTCCCAAACCCTAATCTGAAAAGCTGATTCTAATTTTACGCAGCCGCACAGACCTAAAGTAACAGCAGGAGGAGAATAACGATTTTGAATTTTAAACCGTCGGGGGATCTAGTTTTAATTTCTACATTCAAAATGTTAGAATTTCAAGATTTATATTTTTTTCGTTTTTTTTCCAAGATTTCTTGTGAATGCTATAACTCCAAAACCACTGAATCTAAAAATTGGAAATGAGGCCGGGATGGTAGTAGATTTTTGGTTGAGATAGTGTTTAATAAAATTTCGTGGTGATAGATCACGTGGCTTTAGGGGATGGCCATCAAACTTGCGATTGTTCGACTTATTTCAGAATTGGATTAGATTTGGCTAACACATCACGGATAATAGTCAGCTACTACAACTTTACTTTTTGTTCAGTGTTAAAGGAGGGTTAGGGCAAAAGTGTTTCGGAGCCAACTATTCCCAATATACCAGCTTTTTCAAGCCCCATGGAATTATGTTAATAGGACTTCATGCAAATAAGCCCTGAGTTATTTGAACACTCGTGTTCAAGTAAGCTCTGCTTTATCAAATCACGACTCTTCAGTATATTGGTACCAGTACTTCACCAGCAAATCGTCAAATTCACGCAATATATATTTCTTGTTGTCATATATTTGGTATTTTGTTTTTATGCGGAGCAGGGTTTGCAAATATTTTGCGGTGCGGTGCAGTGTGCTATCAGAACCTTGGCGGTGCGGGCGCAGTGCAGTAAAAGTGTGCTCGCGACATCTCTGTTGTGTGGAAGCTCTAACCGGAGAATGAGGTGGTAAAGGCAATGTAGAACCGTTCTTGTTTTTCCGCAAATATTTCCTGTGGGGTACGAACAGTAAAGCTCTAAAACAATCTAGGGCCATAACAATGAAGAATGAATCTGGGGGGCTGGACACAAACATTTTTTGTTGCTAATGCGAAAAACATGACCGTGCCTATCTGAGTGTAGAGTCAGAAGAAGTGCGTGATAATCAATTATATAATACAGTTATTCAGTTACCAGGGACAATGTATGTTAGTATATCCGTGACACAATAACAAAATTTATCTTGAGAACGCCAACTTGTTCTGAAAATATGAGCGCGAATATTGCGAGGAGTGTGTTTTGAGATAAGCAAGAACAACTCTAAGCACAGCAAGCTGTTTGGGAGCAAAGCCACATCCGCTGAAAAATTTTGTGTTAAAAATTGCTGTTAGAAATTTAAAATAATATACTATTCTACTGTTCAGAAAAAAAGCTGCAAAAGGAATTATTAAAAAAGCGATTGTAAAATTAAATATAACTATATTGTTCGAATGCTTGAAAAGACGTGGGGTGCACTTATCATTTTTTTGCACGACGTTATGAAGGTAAGAAAGTGAAGCTCCAGCGAAGAATTTGGACATTTAAAAAAATAATGTTTTATTATTTTTACGTTTCTACAATTGAGAGACTTTCGAAGAGAGGCTCCGAAGCAAATCGTAAATGTCACAAATGCCTTCCTTCTTATTACAGCCCTGCTGGAATTCTCAGGTTCTTTTTCGCCCATTATACACCTTATGCTAAATTTTACAAAGTGTCTCTTTTGGCGGCCGAAACGTTCTTGCTCGTTCATTGATAGGCAGTAGCCTAAGCATTAAATACGAGACTATAGAAAAATATCACGTGCACTAAAACCTAAAGAAAAGATTAGCTTAAAATTAAAATAATATTGGGAAAATGTAAGAAAACTAAAATTTTTCAACTTAAGGTAATTGCTTTTTAAATTGCTTTGAAAATCTAATTGTGTAATCTCCTTTAAAAGTTACAAAAACTGCTGCTTTTTTTGAAAAAAAACATTAAAATTGTTCAGTGGAAGCATGGAGACTTTGTCCTTGCCCCAGAACCACTTTTTTTTTAACTTACAAATACCGTTTACGGTGCCTCAATTCATTTCAAAAACATAATTTACTTTCAGTATTTTGCAATACTTTTAGATAAGAGTGCTATGGTTGCCATGTACCAGGGTGGGAAAACTTACTTGGTTTTACTTTAATTACAATTACAATTACCATTACAACCTAAATTTTTCAATTACAATTATTCAAGTTCAAGTAATTGTAATTCAATTGCAATTTCCATTACAATTACAATGAGGAGATTCTCAAAACATTGCCACCAATTCACTTACATAGGAAGCCTCGCGCTTTCCTTGTGTCAACACTTGGATTTGCTTTGTATTTCTATGTCAGACCTATTAAAGCCCCATTTCTTTCTATTCTTGTTCCTCCAGCAACCTCTGTTTAACTTTAATTTTTGCAATACATAATTTCGTTTCTAAGCAATTGTCATGTATGTTATTGAATTCATATCGCTTCCAGCAACATCATGGTTTTAGCTAAACCATGGTATCATACCGCAATTATTTGTGCAAAAAAAATAAGCTTTAACCCAATTAAAAATTGTAAAAAAGTTGAAATTGTGTACGTTACAGCTTCCAAGTTAAAACTACTATTTACCACTACTTTAACTTTTACCTATAATATCACATATTTACCATGATCATACAAAATAGAACCATCAGTGTCGCTTTGAGATGCACACAAGAGCAAACCAGCAAAAAAGCTCAAAAAATCTTAATATCACAAATAGCATTGAAGTTATACTTTCTTCATTTTCAATATCGTTTAGCATCTTCGCGTAAAACAGTGCACGCGTACAACACTAATTAACGATAATGTTGACGACCAGGAGGCCCCCGGGCCCCATTCATTCGACTTTACCGACCAATTGCAATGTATAACCCTCCCGGGTGAAATTAAGGGTTTTGTCTTGGAAGTTACTACCTCAGACCCTCATCTAACCTTTTTTATAAACGTATTGCCAGAATGCAATAACCAGGGACGGATTTACCATATGACACAGTGCCAGGGCCCTGCGCTCAGATGGTAAAACTTTTTCTTGGTCTTCACCTATATTTCGCAGGAAAAGGTTGCGATAATCACCAAAGTACCAGGGGCCTCGCGCAATGTAAATCCAGCACGGGAATATCATGTCTAGATATCCCTGTATCATGTATAGTAAGCGCAACCATCTAATGTACCATTTTCGAATAACAATTAATTCATCTCCACTTCGCCAGTTTTTGCGCACAAAATACTTTAAAAAAAGTAGCTAGGGGAAATGCTCATTGAACAAAACATTGAATTAGAATTGAGGGGCCCTGGGCCTCCTGGTCGTACATGCACTCCTATAACTGGTTTATTTCATGACAAAACAAAAATCTCGAAAGAAAATTTTCGAGTGGATTATCATTTACTTCTAAAGCATTACAGAAGGCAATGTCCTTTACTTTCCCCTATCTGGGCTAAATAAATCACTTACAATAAAAATTCAACAACAAATTGCTAGATTTTAAACGTGTTTTGGACTTAAATTCCAAATTGCAAGTAAAAGAAGAATTGAACAATAAAATTTTTTCGATTGGCTTTCAAATGTTAAAAATCTAGTTCGTTCAAATGGCTCTGAACACATGCAAAATGTGCTCCAATGGCATTAAAATAGCTTTTTATTTCAAAAAATTACAAAAAATTCGACCAGCAGTTGGGGGCTTTGCCCCCAGACCCCTAAAGCCTCCGGTGGCTGGAGAGTCCGCCCCCAAACTCCTGTCTGTGATATGTTTAAGTTACATCAGCTTACTCAACACGTCTCCCAAGTTAAACAATTGCACTTTTGACTATTAGTTTACCGCTACCTTTAGCAAAATCCTTGTTAATTGTCAACAACACGCCACGGCTTTAGATTTTCCATTCTACGATATCTTTGCCCCACGAAAAGTGTCTCTTTTGAAAATTTCTGATGTCGTCATTGCGTGTGATTTGTGGTTTGGGCCCCTACCAATCAAAAATCCTGGCTACACCTGTGGTTATTATGGTTACGTACCACCAGTTGCAGTCACATCTGACGTCATATGCCGATGTTATTCTATTTTATTTTTTGGGTTAGAGTTAGTGCTAATTATGATTAGAGTAGGTGCTAAGTTTAGGTTATGAATATGATTAATTTTATCTCTTAAACTAACTCTAACTATTACTAACCTACTTTGTTGTTCAGTTTGTCGCTTCATATGTGATTGCAATCGGTAGAAAATTTCAAAATCGATTTGCAACCGGAGGAAAATTGATGTTGTTTAAACACATTTTGTTATCATCTATCCTAGTGAATAATAGAGTAACTGTAATTGCAAATACAATTACAATTATCGACTTTTGAAACTTCTCAATTACAATTACAAATACAGCAAAATCGTGTAAACAATTATAATTTTTTCAAGCCTGCCATGTACTATTTAAAAAGCTATGATAACATTAAAAAAATTTCTGTGAAAAGAAGTCGTTTAATCAAAAAATATGGTTTTTGCTTGAGAAACTACTAAAAAGATGGTGATTCAAAATCAGTGAACGTTTGCATCGGGGCCCTAACTGATGAAAATAAGGCCTCAAAATTGATAATTTGCACCTTTAGAATTTAGTTATTCTCATTCAGAAGTTACGGTCTTAATTGTTTCATAACCACGATACTGATACGAAACGTAATCAACATTGCTGCTATACCACGTAAAACTTTAAAATAACATTGGTTATTTTGAGAAACTACTATTTTCGAATTATTATTAAAAACTTAGCGAAATGCTATATCTTAAACTCTTTTGCGCTTAAAAATAAGAGAATATTAACCAACCATAATTTTTTGTCAAATTGTGTTTTTGGTCATTAGTCTTGGCCTCGACCATTGCTGTTCTTGGGCTGGAGAGAGTCTGTCCTCGAAAAGACGGTTCTTGGTCTTGACTTCTGATTATTTTGACTCCTTGGCCTTGACCTCGAACGTTGGATCCTAGACTTCACTTCTGATAGTGAGCAAAACTTAACATATAGCAACTAGCAAGTGTAAATTGAATTAGATCTAGGGCGTCTACTGTGAGCAAAAAAAATCAATAATTGTTGCACCTTACAGGCGAAAAGTAATTTGCATAACTATTTTGCGTACAGAACCGTCCCTGAAAGAGCTGGGAAGCATTTCGAGAAAGTCCTTCCAAAAGAATTTATGCCCACCAAACTGTTTGTTTTTATTAAAAAATCTTATTGAAGTTGATGAAAACACAAATTTTGATGTTCACTTGAGCGATTAAAAGTTTTACCTTTCAGTCTGCAAAGAAGCACAAAAAAATTCGAAAGGTTTAAATGATGTAAGGATTTTTATCTTCCTCGTATTAATAGTTGTTCAACCACATGTTTTAAACCTTTCTCTAGTCAAATCACTGAAAAAATTTAACTTAAATTGCCGAGTTTTTAAACATGTTTTGAGGTGGACTAGTGAAAGAAGGGAAGAGAAAATTACTACTTATTCTTTTAAACCATGAGATCTTTTTGGCCTTTGAAAGCCCTTAGACACTTATCTGTGATCTATTCCAGAATGTCTCAGTGCACTCAATGCATCGGTGCTGAAGTCTGCCCTGATGGAAACTCAATTAATAGGAAGACCTCTTTTGCTAACACCGAATTAGCGTTTCATGTTTTTTGTATACAATTCTGTACTGTATTTTATTCACATACTACATTTTTGCGACCGTGAATCATTTAAGTAAACATTCAAGAGAGGGTAGTGCAATAAGTCATCTCGAGTTTTGATACAAATTTGTTACGATTACTAACGTGGTTTAACTGGATAAAGCACAGGCAAAAAAACATATAGCGTAGTGCGTATTGTGCTTAAAGCACACACACAACTTGGAAGAAACACTCAACAAATTTTGACTAAGCAATTTATAAATGCTTAGAAAATCTGCAACACTTGGAATCGAACTCCAAAGCACAACATATTGTTGAAGTCTAATCAACCAGCTGCGCGCCTTATTTTCTCCTAGTTTTTTTTCTCTACAAGACAAACGTAAATCGAAAAAAAAACACAAGGACAATTTTTTCAGCACTAGTGTTTACAAGGCAACGGAATTCGCTACGACAGGAAATCGAACCTCCGCCCTCGTGAGTCCAACTCTTAACCGCTGTAGTAACATTTTGTCCTGCTCTGAAAAACTGCTGCGACTTTGAAACCAGTGAATGTCAGCAGCGTGTTCTGCATTTTTTGGGGGGGTTGCAAAAAGTAAGCTAGTTTTTTGATCAATAGCTCCACCAATAGAATTATTTTCTTGATTTACTGCAAATCCCCACGCACAAATTTGTGAGTGCCAGAGAGTCAAAATTTGCTATTTTGAAGCTTAGCAAATGACTTTAATAACAATAAGCCTTTGTCGAATGTTCATGCCATCTGAAAAAAAAATATCAATCAATCTTCTTTTCAGTTTAGAGCTATTAAGTCCCTTAAAAACTTTCCCATGTTGTTTATGAAAAACAAACTTTCAAAAAATAATGAACAAAACAAACTTTTACTGAGTGTTTTGTGACGCCATTGTTGTCGAAACATAGTAAAGAGTCAGTAAAGTACATTGACAGCCTTTTAGTTGATTAAAAAATGGCAACACTGAATTAAGATGAAAATTGTTTAAACTGCAATACTTTGGTAACGGCAAGACTTAGAAAGTCCATACTTGTTAGGGATGCATATTAGACTTTTTTTAAACATTTTAGTCATCGCAATGCACTGAACATGAATGGTTTTTTAAAGGTAATATGATAAAGTACTGCATCACAAACTGTTTGTTGGCGCTTGCTCTTGACACAAAAAACTTTGTTTGTGAAAGCTATGAAATCTCTTTACGATAGATGTAATATGACTTGAGTAGGTATACCCATTCTGATTACTCAATAACCAGTAGCAGTAGCGTAGCCAGGGGCCCTATTGGCTTGCAGAGTATGCAAAATACCAGGTTTTTAGTACTTTTGAGGCCTTTTTTCACAAAAAGCGAAAATAGTCCCTCCCCCACTGGCATTGGCGATGAGAAATGGTCTACTTTGACTCTGGATTTGAGGTGACTTCGTCCGCAAAAACCGCTTTTCAGCCTGGGTGAAGACCTTTCTTTTCTTTTTTTGTCTTCACCTAATTTTGCGCACAAAAACCGTTTTTATTCTGGGTAGAGATTGTCTTAGTTTGGCTTTACGTCCGCAACAGGCCCCCCCTACCCCCATTGAAAATTCCTGGCTACGCGCCTGACCAACAGAATAATGTCGTGGCATAATAATAGGTAGGCTGCATTAGTAAATGCTAAATTGGAGAATGATTGGTCGTAAATGCAAAAAGGTGATGTCACGTGTCAGTACCTATTGTTGTTAAACCATGTTTCTCATCGGCATTTAAGTATTGTTCATTTCAAGCCCAAAACGTTAAAAAAAATTAAAGCATCACTGTACTGGTTTCCTCGAAATGCCATGGTCTTTCAGGACCAATAAATTTTGTTTGTGATGGGTGTAATGCTAAATATCAAAGAAACCAACAATGCAAAAATATAACTTAAAGCTGAAGTCTTTGAAGAACAGTAGCATTAGCTGGCATGGCGCATCATTCTTTTGCAATTTTTTAAGAACTGAAAACAAAAAAAAAGTCTGAGTAAAAAAAGGCAAACTATTTGTAATGTGATTGCGCAAAAACCCTCAATAGCATAAGTTGACGGTAAATGCCTACAGTACATGCATGGTTGAGCTGCTGCGTTGGTATCAAATTGCTGGTGCCTCTCAAAATCGGTACCCAGATTGCGCTACAGGACAGATTTTGTTTGTTTAATGTTTAGTCGACATCACAAAAACACACTAAGTGCAACAATATTCACCATAACCAAAGAGGAAAAGAAAAGATATACTGCGACGCGATAATTGTGACTGTAATTAGATTTTATTTACCCATTGAGTTGCCTTGACCAGGAGTACAACAAAGGGACCTTTCGAACTTCGAGTGAAGCTGCCACCTGCCAACATGTCTACCACACTCAGTGAGCCTTCCTACTGTCCCTTTAATTGCTGAACGTCAAGCAGGGAAGCTGTGAATACCAGTTTTTCTAATTTTTGGTCGATCAAATCGGGATTCGAACCCGAGTCTACCGTTTCAGACGCTCTATCTATACTAGACCACTGATTGGTTTAATCGTGAAGAGAATCGTAAAGGGACACAAAGTCTTCAAGTCAAATGATTTCTGAAACAAATTGGACAAAAAAGACAATGGAATTTTATGGTATTTTTCCAAATATATTGGTAAATTTTTAGGTAAAATATATTTAAGAGACTTAATTCTCTTAGTAGAAATTGCAGTGTAAGAATTCATAGTCAGTACAATATAATTGTGGACTACTGTAGTACATCGTAATTTTGAAATGTCCACCGTTAACGTGTTCTCTGGTAAATTTACGATTAAGGTAGTTGTTTTAAAGAATTAGGCAAAAAACTCCATAATTTTGCCCTTTGAAATTTTATTTAATTTTTGTACTCTCTTTGTTAAATAGCAACAGATAACATTAAACATTGAGATAATGATCTTGCATTATGTGCGTTAAAAAATTTGAATGTAGAAAGTTTCAAAATATTTCGGGAGAGCTTTTTTGAAAAATTGTGCATGAATTTGCTTAGTTGAAATTTATATCCATAAATTCTATGTCTTTAAAATTTTGAATCAATGATGCGGATTTTGATGAAAATTTTGATTCAATGATGCGTATAGTTGGGTAAGGTGCGCCAATTATGACGTCCAATTGCTTTCAAAGCTTTGTTTTGTTTTCAGATTACCTTAGTTTTGCAAAAAAAGATTTGTTGATGGACAGTTGGACAAATGGACACCCATATAATTATTGTAGTTGAATCAGTGCGTAATATAAAGTTTTTAAAGCAGACTTGGCAAATATTTATTAGTTCAAACAAAATTGCGATCTTTTGAGGTACTTCGTCTTGTGACATTTTTTACATGTGATAAAAAATAGTAAGCTTTTTATCAACTAAAACTGCCAAGTATCTCAATTCTTCATTAGTTTGAATTAGTGATTAATTACGATTGCTTGTGATTTACTACGGTTAATTTTCGTTTGTTAGCATCCATCCATTGGAACTCAACGGAGCAAGTACGTACAAGCGCATTCAGCATTGCTGAGTTACTAAACGTACTGGTACTTAGTAAGAAGCATATTTTAGCTACTCATACAGCTGAGCAATGTGCCGAGTTGATCGGATGCCATGGATCTTTTCAATACTTTCAGCCAATTCAAAAGTTTAATATCATTTGATTTGGTTATTACTAAATAACGGTTAAAATCTAGGAATGTTGAATTTTGGACACAACATGGAAATAAATGAAAGCGGCGTGTAAGCTAATTTTGGGGATCTTGGGTCTCGTGATAGTGGTTTATGAAACTAAAAAACGATATAAAAAGGCGATTTTCGAGGCGAAACTCTATTAATTGTCTTATAACTCAAAAACGGGTGAACGTGGAAAGCCGAAGTTTGGACACAACAGGTATTTAGGTAACGACTTTAAACGTATCGAATTTGAGGGCGTCCTGTCACGTGACCACAATTTTACTAGCTGAAAATTGGCGAAAAGTGGTCAAATTTGAACCGGTAAATCTTGATAAGTACTGATTTTGATGAAAAAGGATTTGTGGTTTTTGTACTCACTTTCAACCACCGATCATTTGGTTATGTTAGTTTACCCCGGCTTGGGTACTTCTTTTGTTGTTTTTCTTTTTTTTTCTTCCCAACCTACTGCAGGTACTTTCAAACCGCTAACCGCACAGTACTCAAACTTTAAGCGATTGTAGATATCAGGACGGACTAGATCCCGATTAAAGATCGGAGGTATCACGCTAAGGATTAAACCCTCAAACGGGTTCTTCAAATTTTTGAACTTTTTAACCATCAAAGCTGAATACGTCAAATTTTCAAAATGGGTATGTATCAAAAACAAACTAAGCACAACAAAAAGTAAGAGTGCCACGATAGAGAGATCCTCTTCAAATGTGTCCTCCAAAATTTAAGCTTTCAAACCACTTAAGTTAGCCAGACAAAATTTTTAGAACAGTTAACATAAATGACAAATAAAATTTGGAGGTGCTACGATGGGGATTCCCTTCAAACGGGTCCTCTAAAATTAAAACTTTTAAACTACTCAAACTAGGCAAATGAAACTTTCAGGCTTTGTAAATATACGAAATATTAAATATGACAAAATTTGGGTGTACCACGATGTGGCGATCCCCCACAAAGAAGTCTTCTAAAATTCAAACTATTCTACCATTGAAGCACAACATATGAATTTTTTTTGATCAGTACTGTAAATATCAAGAAAAAATAAAATTTAACAAAATTTTGGGGTACTGCGTAAGACCTCCTCCTCAAATTACGATCGGTCCTTCAAAATTCAAACTTTTTAACCACTCAAGTCAGGAAAAACATATTTTCAAAAATAGGTAACATGAACCATAAATGACAGATAAAATTTGAGTGTACCACATGGAGAGTCCCCCAAAATGGTTCCTTTAAAATTCTAACTTTTAACTACTCAAGTTAAGTAAGTGAAAATTTCCGGATAAATAAATAAAAGAAAATGAAAAAAAACAGGAAGGTTGAAAAATGAAAGTGCAATTGATGCAAAACTAAAACATATAGACGCTCATCAAACAGCATGGAGTAGATTTACTCTTAGTGTTGGTAGAAATTATTTGAAGCGTTAGACAAAACAGGTTTGCTGGCTATCGTTGCTTAAAAATTTAAGGCGCTTTAGGCTGACACGTAGGCTTCTTCTATGGTTGTAACAAAAAAGGAAATTCTGAACTTTGAGCGCTTTGAAGCGAACTAATTAATTAGCAACTTGATTTGTTGTAACTATCTAGCTCCGAATGGTGAGCAATTGCTTCATTGTTTGTTTATGTTGCGTCAAAATTTTGGTGTCAATGGAGGCGCTTTTGAAGATTTTTAGTCTTTTGTTTATCAGCTTTGAGTTTCGATTCAATTATATTGGCCGACTTGAAAATGATTCGAGTCCACCAATGAGTAGTGAGGCTTTATTTGCTTGAAAGTGCGCGAGCCCAAGATTTGATAAGCCCAAGGTGAGAGGCAAAGCCCTTGATAGAAAGCTTTACGTTTAAGGCCAGATCTTCACTGTGCATAAAATCGTGCGCTTACGATCGTATTTTTAGTTTCTTTGAACCAACTGGTAACTTGTACGCTGATATGCCGTTAAGTCGAGAATACTAAATTTCTGTTTATAATAAACATAAAATGCTTTTGTACACTTACGATTTTATGCACAGTGTCGCAGTTCCTGCTTCATCCAGTGGCGATGTGGAAAACTAGCATGGAAGTAACCACAAATGAAAGATAATTGGAACCGATACCTTTATAAGTCAACAGATCGTAGCAGCTCAAAGGTTGTACAATCGAGCCGGTTAACCGCAATCGGAGCGCGCTCCCTTTTGACACGCCACAACAGTGTAGGACCTTAGCTTGTATCAATTTTGTGCATCTCCAACAACAACACAGACTGGTGCCTGAAAGCGTAGTCCTAGTTAGAGCATGGTACGGAATACAATAGAAGACGATTTTTTCACATTCCATACTGGCAATTTTCTTCCATTCCATTTCCATTACTAAAAATCTTCCATTCCAAATGCCATTCCATACTAAACTTTTCTTCCCTATTCCATTCCATACTTCCATACCAAGGTTAGTTTAGACCGGAAGCTGCGCGTAATTTGTACTGTTCTTTTGCAATGCTAAGCATACCTTTGCAAGTAGTCGCCTGCGAAAGTAAGCAGCATGGTACGAAGCAACTTATTCCATGATTGAAATCGCAATGAGCTACCACAAAAATTCACTTAGCATAAAAATATTTACCACTTAATCAACAGACAATAGGTTGATGGGTATGCACTTGGTTTACCGATTGCAAGTTTGTAATCACAAACTATGTAATTTGGCATAGCCGACCTGCCAAAAACATTCTACAAAAATACCGAAAAAAAGCTTAAACGCAAAAAAATTAACAAAGAATTAAGCTCATTGGACCATAGAAACGTAAATACAAATTTTTGTTACAGTGGAAGAAAAAGTTTTGTCATTTGGCAAGTTCAACACCATTGCTCCGGGGGGCCAAGGGAGCCTTACCCTCCATCTTGGTTTACTGAAATACGTTTTTTTGGAACATCATGTAAGGTCTAGAAAATCGACAAAGATGCAAAAATTAATATTAACATTCAATCGTATCTACTTGATTAAAGTTACCTACATTTATTAGCAGCATAGGTGGGCACAAGTCCGTTTATCGTTAATCCGTTAATAACGAAGCTAACTTTTTCATTAACGCGTTAATCCGTTAAAAAGTTTTTTCATGTTAACGGACTAAAGTAACTTTCGTTAAGTGTTGTTGACGGACTAAAGTAACTTCCGTTAAGTTCTGTTAACTTCCGTTAAGGTTTTTATCGTTAATATCTTGCACCATTTATTCATCGTACCGGTACACCAGTTTGCATTGATAACACCTGTTTCGTATTAGGACGAGATTTATAGAAGAAAGCGAAGAAACGATCACTTTTTTGTGGCAAATAATAAGCTGCAGCCTCATAGGTCCAATAATTATCGCTGTTCACAATTTCCAAAGATTTTCCGATTGCAGCTTCTTTGTGCATTTGAACTTATTTTTATCTTGAAATTAGATTAGACTGTAAAATGTAACTTCCAAAACACAAAAAGACCACCATAGCAATAGATATTTCCGTACAATCAGCTCAACAGCGTCAGTAGGCTATGTGTTCTAGAGGCGAGTGAACAAAAAGAAATGTAAATTACACGCAAAATGTTAACGGATTAATGGACTTTATTAACTTCCGTTAATTAAAGCTGAAAATAACGAATTAACGTTAACGAAGGTGTGAAGTTGGTTAATGGACTAGTGGTTAACGAAGCTAACGTTTTGCATTAACTTGCCCACCTATGCTTTTAATACACAAAAGTTCAGTCTATTTTCGTGCTCATCACTCCGTTCGCTCTGGCAACGGCATTAGACAAATTGTCATTCTCAAGACAAAAATTAAGCCAGTCAGCATCAATGCAGATGCAAATTGCAATAAACCTATTCTATGATTTGATGATGTAATACCTACACTGTTTGCGCAATGTTCATGTCCGAATTACCCTATTAATTTGTCGATAGATGATTAGCTCCTAAACGCTTCCTAATATATTTAGTTATCACTATCCCTACATATTTTTCTGTAAATGCCATGAGCGAAATATAGTATGGAATTGGTATGGAAGTATAGAAGATTGTCTTCCATTCCATTCTTGAAATCTTCCATTCCATTCCATTCTGGCATCTTCCATATTCCGTACGGTACTACTGTAAAATATGTATGATCTGTGATGAGAACATCAATCTGCACCTAACACCAAAGAGGTGGCAAGAGATAAAAACTACAATTTCTGCAGTTATAAAACATATCTGACCTAATCAATTTTACGTTAAATTAAGTTAATTAAAACATTCATTAAAATTTTAGGGGTTATACAAAATATCTTCTTTTCATGCATTCATAATATTTTCTCAATAGGAAATAAAATGCCTTTGCAACGTTGAATATTGCCAATTAGCAGGATCACCTGTCAATTGAATAGCCATGCAAGTATCGGTTTTAACAATCGCCACCTTTTTGATGGTAGTTGCCAACTGCTAACTGCCAACTGCAAATGCTCAACTGCCAACTGCCAATTTGAGTTGGCATTTGTTAAAACGCCAACTTTTATTGGGCAGTTGAAACTGCCAAGCGAAATTGGCGCCAATTTTGGTCACAACTCCGCCTCCCATACATCATGACCTGCTCTTGGTTAGGTAATTTACTGCAGTTTTACGGTAGACTTATGCTGGAGTACAGTAGCCTACTGAGTACCTATGTAGAAAGCTACAGATAAAATTTGTTGGTGACTTTTGCCAAGAAAAGAGGATGGCTCATTTAGGAGAACTCAAGGACTGTTTGCCTGTAGCCTATTTATACATATATGAATAAATAAAAATACAGTAGGTGAGTAGGCCTGTGTAGTAAGTTTGCACTGGTTCTCCTAAACTGAAAAGCTAAGAACTACAGTATCATACCTGTTTCTCTCAATTTGGAGAAGAGGTTGTTATAAAAGGCAGGTTTAAACTAGTAGGCGACCAGTAGGATAGGCTAGGCCTACACAAATAATTGACTACCATTCGTTTAAATTCAAAATTGGCATTTCTCTTTTAGACCTTGGCCTATGTGCAAAAAATTCATTGCAGTCAGGCAATATCAGGGTCTGAGGTAGCAATGCACGAGCCTACTATTAATGGTATCATAATTTTCATTATTTAACTCCTAAATTGTTACCTATTTTGTAGTGACTGTTACCGGTATTTACTGGGAACTCGTGTTTATGAAAGCTTTTGGATTAGACTATTGTAAATGGCATATCACTGTGAATGAATAGCCAGAAGTTCACGTGGATACTGAAGACAGACTAAAATGGGTGGAAACTCAAATGGCTTTTTCTGTAAACAGGTAAAGCCTCATGCTGATAAGCTTAAACTTCTCTTCGGTAAAGATGAATCTTGAGCAACATTAATTAATTCAATAATTGAATTTCTCTACAATGATTAAGCACGGAAGTTGTTACTTGTAACAAATACAGTGTGATGAAAGAGGAGGAAGCTTGAAAGTTTCATTAATGCGAGACTAAACAAGTGGGTTGCATGTTTTTGCCAATACAATAGATCAGAGAATGAGATAAATTCAGAGAGGGTTTATTTCACTAAAAATTTTGGTCTAATGTATTCATTAATTCTGACCCAAATCTAATCTAAACTCAATTTCTTACTGTAAAATTAACCCCAAGTGTAACTTAAACACTAACTCAAACCCAATTTTGACCCCCCAAAAAGCTAATGAAAAATCCCAGGTCAGCAGGTCAGAGATGAATCTTTCTAATTTTTATTTTACTCTTCTTAACTCAAAATTTTTTGGTAAATAGTAATTTGTATAAATATAATTGGCACTTTTATCTACGGGTATGTGTTGAGCAGAAGACTTAAACAATTGGAGAAAGAGCTTATCCTGTCAGCCTGTTCCAATCAAGACTGAACGATTTATCAAAATATCATGACAAACAAAATGCATGAGCATTTTCCAAATTTTGTTTTTCGTCATTAAAGCATTACAGTTTTCTTTGTAAAAGTATTGAATATTACATAAATTGAAGCAATAAACAGATAAAGCATTACAGTCTTGTTTAAACTTTATTTTTAGCATTATCAGTTATCACAACATAGTATTAGCCAGAGCTGGGCAAGTCCGCAAATCCGCAATTGCGGACTAACGAAAAAAGTTGCGGACTTGCGGACTTTGGCAGTTTAAATTGCAGACTTGCGGTTGCGGACTATTTTTAATTCTAGTCCGCAATTCCGCAAGTTTTATACAAATATTGAAATTCCTTTTTATTTTTGTAAAATATTCATGTTTTTACCCAGTCAAACATGAGAAATCAGTTGAATTTTTTCGAGTTCAAGTTTGGCAAAAATATCAAGTTTTTCAAGTTCAGGCTGACAAAAATACAAAGTCTGCTTTTTGACTTAATCGCCTTCTTTTTGTAAACATGCTGTGTTTTTGAGTTCGGCACAACAACAGACTTTTTTCGAGTTTAAGTTCGATTTGGCAGCCCTTGTTCAAAATATAGCTTTGTTGTTTTTTACCGTGAGTTCACAAAATTAGTCACTGTCATATCATTTTTTGTACTGGTAGCCAGTGCCATCACCACGGTGGGGCCCAGGGGTGCCGTACCCCCCTAACAACAGCTTGTGCCCCCCATTTCGGTTTACTAAGAAGCTTTTTTGGAGCATCACGTAACGACAAGACAACATGCAATGATGGAAAACAAAATAATAAATTTCAAATATAATTCTCGTTTGAAGTTTTCTCAATTGTTTGCAAAATTGCTGGCCACCAACTGCTGTACATAAATGTGACCCAATAATCCATCTTATTAACACGCCTTTGCGGATGTGTCGCGAAATAGGGATGTATGGCTATAAAAGCATTACCGGTACCGGTATTTCATTAGAGATTATGGCATGAAACAATACGTGAAAATATTTTTTAAAAAAACCAGCTGTTTTTTTTAGAGCACACTCAAGATTTATTTTAGGTCGCAGTCAGTCGCAACCTAGGATAAGGGGCTAAGGGGGCATCAGCCCCATTTAGCCAAGTCATTTAGAAAATATAACCAAAAAAAGAATAAGCGTTTAAACGTGTTTTGGATTTGACCTGAAGTATATGGGAGCTCAAGAGGCTAGACAATTTAAGCTTTTAATGACTTCTGAATTTTAGCAATTTACTGTAGTTATTGATAAGGTTTTAAAATGTGCGAAATATGATTGAAATGGCGTTAAAATCTCTGTTTTTGCCGCAAAATCGCAAAAATCACTCAGCAGCTGGGGGCTCTGCCCCCTTTGTGACACGCTTGAGTTGCAACGGTTTGTTCAGCACGGGACTTAAATTAGACAATTTTTGTGCAAAAAAACATTTACTTTTGGTTTAAGCATCTCTCTCTTAGCAAAATCCTGGTTGTGCTTCTGGTCGCATTTACTTATGCAGACAGATTTTTCAAGCGATTGTACGGGCCGTATACGAAATGAGCTATAAACGCTGCGGGGCTAATGAGTGTCTTTTTTTCAAAGATGAATACAAAATAGTAGCTTTAAAATATTAGTTTTTATGTGCATAAGTTCAGTCTATTTTTATAGTGCCCCCCATTTTTGGCTAGGGCCCCCTCACTTCATTTGATCTGGTGACGGGAATGCTGGTAGCGTGTGCTTATCTCGTTCCTACAGTATTTATCAAAACCAGGTACTGAAAATTTAGTAATACGATTAGTGATATGAATGTTTTTTTGCCTTCTACTACGTTTGCCTTTTCCTGCCCTGAAAAAAAAAGCTTTTTTACAATATCGTGTTGTAAGCGGAAATACGAATTGTGCTTTGCTATTTGATGGCTTCTCACTGTATCCCAATGGCTTTTAATCTTCGGATCCCTAGCTTAATTGTAGTATTTTTAAGGGTTTGTCGGTGGGTTGTGCATTATGCTTCCATGCAGTTTAGGCACCTACTGTATTAGCAGGAGCGCAACCAGGAGGGCTGGGGTCTACAACCCCACTTAGCCAAGTCACTTAAAAACTTTAACCAAAAATACAAGCGTTTAAATCTGTTTTAAGTTGGACCTGAAAGTAAAAGGGGCAGGGCAATTCTTAAGTTTTCCATCCGAAAAAAACAGCTCATAGGCCGTTTGCTGTAAATTCTACGACGCTTAAAAATCGAGTTTGTAAAAAAGTTTGAGTTGCAAAAAAATTTTGATGCAGATAGACTGTATTTCATCCTAAGAGGTTTATACAAAAAGTTCTCCAAAAATTACCCTGCAGTTTTCGAGCAAATGGGGGGGGGGTAAAGTTGGGGGTTATCAATACTAAAAATTACATATTTTCCGCATAATGTGCAAATTTAAATTCTTTTATCATTTTTATTTGCTTATTTTAACAACTTTTCAGATGCGCAAATATCTAGTTTGTTTTTAGAGTTAAATTAAACAATCCTCCCTATTGCTCTCTAGCACTACTAGCGGCGAAATGTTCATTTTGTGTTTATTTAAGCTTTTAATAATTTTCCTCTTAGGTTTTAAGTGGTTTACCGTCGATAGGAGTTTACTTCATTTGTTTGAACGTACAAAAATGACATAAACTTTTCCGAAACCATTGGGCGACAGATAAAATTCGAAATACATTTATTTTGGGGCCTTGCTTGAATAGAAAACAGTTTACAAAAATTAATAAAATTAACTACAAAAACAAACTTGTTTCAAATGCTTGTTAAATATTTACATATAGCGTATCAACTTATAACTGCATAGATATAAACAAAATTTTTAATGAGGGTACTTTTGAAATGACGTAAACGGTCAATGATGACGTCACAAAATAACGTAACGAATGAATGAAACGTCACTACACAAATTGCATTATGAAGTTTTTGTCAAAATTTTGCAAAACCGCAATACTTTTTGAGTTGCTGACAAGCAAAATCGCATTTTTTGGAAAAAATCAATTTTTGATAGGTATGCAAAGTGAATTCTAACACCATGGTGCATCTGAAGCAAGTAACAATTGAAGAATAAATCAAAACATTTTTGATTACTTAGAAAAGTGCAAAAAAATACAGCAAAATATGCTGGTTGCCGGTGATGTCTTAAGCTTCAACAATGTTTGGAGGGATCAAAACTTTTTCTTTAATATCACCGATCCCATTAATACAAATTATTTTAATTGTCGTGGTCATCAATCATCAGATTCAAGTTGCACGTTACGTGGTCGATATTTAAAGCAGACTTGGAGTCGAGGACACAACGTTCGAGGCCAAGAACTAAAAAAAATCCGAGGTTAAAACCAAGGACCACTTTTCGAGTACAAACCCTCTCGAGGCCAAGGACAGGATTGGTCAAGGCCAAAGCCAAGGACCAAGGACAAAATTTTTAAAAAACCTATGGTCGGCAAATTTTCTACTGTTTTTAAGTGCGAAAGTGTCTAAAACATTGCATTTCGTTAAGTTTTTCATGATAATTTGAAAATGGTAGTTTTTAAAAATAACGAATGTTTTTTTGAAGTTTTACGCGTTAGCAGCAATTTTGATGACGTTCTATAGCGGTATTGTGGCAATAAAACAATTAAGGGCGTTACACGAAATGAGAGTAACTAACTTCTGAACATGGAAACGGTCAATTTTAGACCTTAACTTCATCAGTTAAGACTTCCGTGCAAACGTCCACTGAGTGATTATGGATCCCTCATCCCCACCGTTTTAGTACTTTTTCCAAAACAACCTTTATTGTTTGGTTAAACGACTTCCTTTAGCAGATTTTTAAAAATGTTATTTATCATAGTTTTTAAGAATAGTGTAGCGACTACGATATTATTATCTAAAAGTATTACGAAATAAAGTAAAATAATTTATGTTTTAAAAATGAATTAAGGTACCTTATCCGGTATTTGTAAGCTCAAGTCCTTGGAAAAAACGGGGTTCTGGGGGCGAGGGCAAAGTCCACATGCCTCCGTTGAACAATTTTAGTGACTTTTTTTAATGAAAAAACAGTTTTTGTGATTTTAAAGCAGGTGAAACAATTAGATTTTCAAAGCAGTTTTAAAAAAGAAAATACCAGTAACATAAAAGTTAAATTGAAAAACTTTAGTATTGTCACATTTTCTCCAATCCTAATTTTAATAAATTTTTTTACGTTTTATTGCACATCATATCTTTCTATAGCTCATTAATTGCCTATCAATGAATGAGCGCGTGCGTTTCTGCCGCCAAACGTCACTTTGTAAAATTTAACAAAATATATTTAGCGGCAAAAAGTAACATGAGAATCTTAGCAGGGCTGTATCAAGGAAGAAGGCATTAAAGACATTTGCAATTTGTCCCGGGGCCACCCTCCCCCTCTGAAAGGCACACAATTGTAGAAACGTAAAAACAATAAATTTTTTTTTCCAAAACGGCCAAATTTTTCGTAGGAGCTTCTTCTCATCTTAATGACGTCGTGTGAAAATTGATTGACTGCAGCGCGCATGTTTCCAGCCATTCAAACAATTATAGCTATATTTAATTTCATGCTCGCATTTTTAACTCCTCATGTAGCGTTTTTTCTGATACAGTATAGTTTAATATTTGTCGAGGACAGAGGTGAAGTCGAGGACACAACGTTCGAAGCCAAGGCCAATGATACAAAAAAATCCGAGACCAAGGCCAAGGACTGACTTCTCGAGGCCTAGGACAGGAATGCTCAAGGCCAAGGACACAAGGCGCAGGTGTTCTCCAAAACGAAAAAAAAGGTTTTCGCGCGAGGAAATGCCAATTTTCAGGGTAAAGAAAAAAAGCTCATGGCCATGGCCCATTTTCAACGATTCAATGTTCTCGGTCGAAAACAGGGCATTTTCGAGGCAAGGATTTGACCTTCGAGGCAAAAGCCAAGGACTTCAAAATGTGTCCTCGGGGACTTTGCCTCTGTTATTTGAAATTCCTACCTGCGATTTTCAACGCAAAAATTGTTCAGCAAATGTGGCTTTTTCCCAGATCACTTAACAGTAATTAGAGTGTTGTTCTTTCTTATTTCAAAAAAAATCTTTTCAATTTTCGCTCGCATGTATTTAGAACAAGTTGGCTTTTTCAAGGTAAGTTTTGTTAAGTATATCACGGATACACTAACATACTCTGTTAAAAATGCAATCCCTAGTACAGGCGCGTAGCCAGAAATTTGCAATGGGGAGGCTGTTTTGGGGGTCTGGGGGCGGAGCCCCCAGCTGCCAGAGGCTGGGGGTAGCCGCCGGAGGCACAGGGGTCTGGGGGCAGAGCCCCCAGCGCTCAATGATTTTGCATTTTTTTGCAAAAATAACTTAAATTTAGGGCTATATTGTAATAAAAAATAATGCTTTTAAAACGTGGCATAGAAATTGGCAGTGCAACATGATTCAATTGGTTGCATTAATGGGCTATGTTGGAGGTGGCTAATGATAACATTGCAGTTCTCTTGTTTACATGCTGGTAAACCACAAAACTCTATTATTCAATAAAACTCACACGGAGTAATCTATTTTGTCTATATTTTATGAAGAAAAATAATTGGGGGGGGGCTAATGAAAAGAGATTTGAGAGAAGTATTTGTTAATTAATTAACACTGAATAGCCCCCCCCCCCCCAATCCCCTTTATTTCTGAGTTTATAATGTATTTGTTGATAAAACCTATGTTTAGCGTTTTTACGCTAGCGATCAAATTTGATTATTTATTTTTGGGCATTTTTCAAAGTTTTCATTGATTTGTGACTTTAATTTGTGACAAATTAGCCTCCCCTGGATATATGTTTCAAAAGAAGCTCTAAATCACTTTTGAGTCCATTCCATCACAAAAAAACAGTCTCAAAAGAGCTAAAAACGTGGTATTTTTCTTATTCTGCGTTTTGGTTGACAGGCCAATAGAGGAAGCTACAGCCCCCCTCCCCCCCGCCTGGCTACGCTACTGCCGTGGTAACTGTATTACATTTCATTATCACGCACATATACTTTTTTTCCGAGTTCATACTCAGACAAGCACGGTCATGAGCGAGCATTAGCAACTCAAAAATGTTTGTGTCTGGACTCCGAATCCCTTGCAATGGCTCTTGATGGTTTTAGGGCTTTGCTGTTTGTACCACCCGCACCGGAAATATAAGCAGAAAAAAAATAACGATTCTACACTGCCTTTTGCCCCTCATTCTCCGATTAAAGCTTTCACACAAAGCCGTTTAAAATAAGGTTTACTATGACTTGGCAATCACATTATACGATATTTTCCAAATAAGGAAAAGAAACGAATTGAAAAGCTAGAATTTTTAGTTATTTTTTGTTTGGTTATTTTCCTTTTCAACCAATCAAAAAATAATGCTGTCCTCGAGCCAAAAACACGACATTTTCGAGGACTTGTAGGCTTCGAAGCCAAGAACTTGAGCTTCGAGGCCAAGGACTAAATGTGTTCTTGGTTAAAATCGAGATAGAGTTGAACGACTTCTTAAATGACAACTTGCGGTGTCTTCATGGGAATCGGGTCTACAACTACAAATCCATACTATTTTATCTAGGAGCCTGCTTAACAATGCTAGGTCAACAAACACAAATCTACATTAGACCTAGTTGTTTGAGAAACAATGCTAGGTGTACATGTTTTGTGCATTTTCAAATCTAAAAATCTCACAACCATTTTCGCAGCACTGTCATAAAATTACCATAGCTACCTGAACACAGCTGTTCACGACTATGTTCTGCTTGGCAGGTCATATAACTTTATTATCACTGTACAAGTAACTATAGGCTATTTTAAAGTACGTTTTGTAACGATGCTTCATAATTTCTGCCTGGCAGGTCATATCACTTTTGGTTATCAAGTAGCTGGCTATCTATACTGTATAGACCTAGGTCTACTTTAAAGCAATGTTTCATCAAGGATACTAGTATTTATTGCTAGTAGTTTGCCAAAATTTTCTTTTTAAAACAAGTTTAAGAACAAAATCCAACTATTGCACCCACTTAATTAATTTAAGCTAGCATAGCAAGAAAACTAACCCTTGAATCAGTGCAGCCTACCTCAGGACCTGATGCAAAACAGTTTTTAAAGATTCGTTGAAGGGAAAGTCCCCAAGTAATTCTATTTGTATGATTGGTCGATTCGGGTTGTCTGATTGTATTCATCCGTATTTTAGACGCCAACTTTGAGGTCAAATTAAAAAAATTCTGCAGAAAAATAAGTGGAGAACTTTTGCATGTGAGTTTGTGAGATAAAAATCAATGTATTTAAGCAAAAAATAAGTTGCCACTCAAATTTTTTTACAAGGTGAACGCTAGAATTTACAGCAAACGGCCTATCAATAGCAAGTCTTGCTGTGGTACATTTACTACAATCAATGGTTGTGAGTAATTGCTTTCATTGGCGTGGAATGTATCCACCATGCGCTTGCTATACTTCCCACAAGGCACAAATTTTGACTTATGTTTGCTCATCAACTATGAGCAGATCAGTTCGGGACATGGTTGATAGCAAAACTCTTCTACTCGGTTCATAAAAAGTTGCGGACTTGCCGTTGCGGACCTCAAATATTACGAAGTTGCGGACTTGCGGTTGCGGACTTCAAGATTTACGAAGTTGCGGACTTGCGGTTGCGGACTTCAAGTATTACAAAGTTGCGGACTTGCGGTTGCGGACTAAGCTTTTAAACGTACAAATGCAGACTTGCGGTTGCGGATTAAGAAAATTGAAATTTGGTTGTGGATTTGCGGACTGCAGACTTAAAAATAAACTTGCGGTGGCCAGCACTGGTATTAGCAAAGGCATCTTTAGCATCAGCTTCTGATGCTGAATAATAGGACATGTCCAGTGTTTATTAAGAAAGATTTCGCTTCATCAAGTTAACTGTAAAGTTCTTTCTCAAATCTGGTTAATTTAATTTTTTTTTTGGTTCATTTAAATTCTTTTTTGATTTTGTTAAAATAAGCTGTACAATCAACAATTACAGGCTAATTAAGAAAAATGGAGAATGAGTTTTTTGTATAATGTAAACAACAAAAAAAACTACACACTGTGCTCCTAAGCCCATTTTTTCGACAGAATTGTCAGACCTTGTTAAGTATGTGCCGTCAGCTTTTTTTTCGAAATCTCTGCAACTCATGTATGATTGTGCGCGACTGCGCGTGCTTTCGCTCCTCTCATGCGTGCACTAATTAGGGTTAGGGCTACATTGGGGAAATAGCTTGGATCAGAGAGCGCACGCACGCTCATACATGAGTCGCAGAGCTTCCGAAAAACAAGCGACGGCTTATACTTAATGACACCCGAATTGTCTTGATTTAAAATTCTTGTTAAGCAGCCTTAAAACCATTGAAAAATACTTGATTTGGTATTATAGTTTGTATGTAGGCGAAATCATATGAAACACAAAGGTCTTTTTTACAGAACAATAAAAAGTGTATCTGCTTTGTTAACGCAGAGCTTCCGAAAAAAGCTTCCAAAAAAAAGCGACGGCTTGTACTTAACAGCACCCAAATTGTCTTGATTTAAAATTCTTGTTAAGCAGCCTCAAAACCATTAGAAAATACGAGTACTTGATTTGGTATTATAGTTTTTATGTAGGCAAAATCGTATGAAACACAAAGGTCTTTTTTACAGAACAATAAAAAGTGTATCTGCTTTGTTAACGTTGGCACAGCATCTCAACTCCATGCTGGTAACTTTGGTGATGCAGTGTGGACTGGTCAGATGTTCTTCCACATGCGAGAATGTTTATCAGGTTAGATTTATTAGCTTGTACAAACGTTTTTTGCTGTGCTGTATTTCTTATATACCTTTTCTGTTGCTTCATAAAAAACAATCGGCTCCAAATGATTAATTTTTGTTTAGAGGATTTTTCTACTTCAGCTCTTGCAAGTAGGGGTTGTATTGAAAATCTTTTTTAAAACGTTTTGCTTTTATGAAAAAAGCAGCTTCTACAGTCTGACAGTATATAGCATTTTAGAATAGGTGGATAGAGTATTTTTGAAAAGTATATAGATATTAAATTATTATCAAAATACAATGTCACAGACATGATTATGTAATGGTATAGCAAGTTGAAATTACATTACATCACTAAAAATTGTTTTTATTTAATTTTACAACATTTCCGAGATATGTACCTCCCTTTGCTGTACACAGACACAGATTTGATGAGCGATTCCGATGGGTTTATCATTTCTCATGACAAATTAACGGACATTCTACATAGGTTGTTAGAAAATTTTGAAGTATTGATGGGAGTGTCAAAAGGAAAGGTAATTTTTCAACTTCGGTACAGGATTCAATTAGTATTTACTATCGTTTTATGTGGTATATGAGGTAACAATTTACCAGCAGTTTGATTTATGGGTGTAGTATCGAGATAGCAATTGAATGGCTTTGCCTTTAGGTTTGATTTTTGAACTGGCCATGCATTGTTTGGTCTTCGAAAAACTGCAAATTGAATTGAAAAACAGGTGTCTTGGGTCGGTGTGATTAGCCAGATGCAAAAGTCGGTATAATATTATTTGCGTTAATCCACCAACAGTCGAACACACATGCAGGCGTTTTCTGCTCATGTAATGACGTGATTGTTTACTTGGCTTGGTTGATTTGGCGATCATTTTAGTAATTTCTGGGTTAGCTTGATTTGGTAATGTTATCGTTCAGACAGCACAGCTACTACATAGTTTTACAAGGTGGTGTGTAGCTCAAGAAGTAGTGAATTGGATATGTGTCTCGCCAACTCGTTACACTTTTTCGCATAATACTTTGAGTGGAGTATAATGAAGAATTATTTAACTAAGATCTTAGACAGGTCACCCTTCCACTCCCTTGCATTAAAGTTCTTGCGGAGGCTGCAGTCTTCCAACCACAGCAGCCAGCAGTTTTGCATGTATGTGCTGGAGTCAGCTGTGGTTGGATGGATACGACAGAGGAGAAGTTTGCTTCACCATGACGCTCTAGCTGCTACCAAGTATGCTTTTTATGCTTATAATCATGCAGTGAGACTTAAGGAGAGTGACTTTATCAGTGTGTTTCTAATTTTCGAATTTAATGTAACATTGAATTTGATGGTATGAGGAAAACCTTTTGTCTGTGTGTGGTTGTTAGTAATATATGCTTTCAATATTGAAACGTTATTGAAGTAACAGAGTTTTTGGTTTGCAATTGTGTTTGTTTCTGTTCTATTGCAATAGGTCAGTTAATTATTCTTGTTTTGCCGGTTTTTGCCTATTGGAAATCGTACTTCTTGGGTCAGGGTTGCCACATCCTGGAAAAGTCCTGGAAAGTCCTTGATTTTTTTTGCTGTCCTGGAAAGTCCTTGAAAGTTCTTGAATTTTGTTTGTTAGTCCTGGAAAGTCCTGGAAAAATATTTATAAAATTTTCCCGCAATTTACCTGGACATAAAGTAAAGTTGTTTTTTTTTTTTATGATAACTGGTACCTTGCAATTATACAAAGCCATTGTTGAAAAAATTTCTGTTGTAAAGTTTGTTCAAAAAGCTTTATTGTATTGTTAACAGACAGAGCTTATTTGTATGCTGGTGCACAAAAAAAAAAAAAAAAAATTGCCATCCTAGCCCTAACCGAACCGCAAATCTAAACCAAACTGTAACCCTAACCGAACCGCAAAAGTTAGTGTAAGCGCCCATTCCTTTGCTCTCTTATTCGTTTTAAACAGTTTTTACTAGTACGCTAGAGTACATATTAGCAGTTCTCTTTAAAATGCCAAAATTTGCACTTTGCTATACAGTATGTATAAATGATTGAATATTATTAGAAAGAGTGGATTCATGGACAGTAATTTTATTGCAATGCGATACTCTAGTAGCAGTAGCGTAGCTTTGGCCGAGCCAAGTCAACTGACCGCGACTAACTGATCGCGAAGCAACGATTTCGTTACAGTGATTTCCTCACAAAGTGAGAGTTTAGGCAAGATGGCTCTGGGGATAGTAAAAATAAATTCAGGATAGCCCTTTTCAGCCAGTCGGCGTTGTTTGCGGTCAGTTTGTTCGCGATCAGTTTGTTTGCGGTCAGTTGGTTCGCGGTCAGTTGTCGTGGACCCGCTTTGGCTCGTTGACCAAAGTGTACAATAAGAAAAATACAACATTTTCTCGCTATACTTCTGAGGCATTATTTTGCAGTAATAAAAACACTAAAGTAATTTAAAGCCCCTGTTGGAACATGATTTTGGGAAAGGGCTAATATTGGTCAAAAATAAACCAGTAACAATTAGCTAAAAATAAACATTTCATTCGATCGCATGA
This sequence comes from Trididemnum nubilum, assembly GCA_963965965.1. Classification (NCBI taxonomy): domain Eukaryota; kingdom Metazoa; phylum Chordata; class Ascidiacea; order Aplousobranchia; family Didemnidae; genus Trididemnum; species Trididemnum nubilum. Next base: position 5,363,999 of record OZ014469.1, read on the forward strand.
TGCACAATGCTCAATGTAGGCTTGGTATAAAAAAGGGTTTATTCAACATTTAATTCTGTTGATTACCAATCAACTCTCTCAAATCTCGTTTCGTTAACCCCTCCTCCCAAATTATATCTTTTTGTAGCATTATAAAATACAGACAATTGGCTTATGTACTTGTGAGTTTTTTCAAAGAAAGTGCCTATTTACTCTTTAGCGTGCAAATGAGCTCTGCTTATAGAGAATAAGAGAACAAGAATGGGTGCTCATTTGCTCATTCACTCTTTTATTTTTTCAATTATTATTGTTAGTGGTTAGGTGGGGTTTAGATTTTTAGTTTGGGTTGGGATTAACATTAGGGTTAGAGCTAAGGTTACAGTTTGGGTAAAGTTTAAGGTTGGGGTTAGGGCTAGGATAGCGTTTTTTGTACACTGGCGATCAAATAAACTCTGTTTTTTCAAATGATAGGATTTTATGGTTTACTGGCTGAAAATAGAGCTAGGACTGAAGTTTTGCCATTACCAATCACTAGAGCTCGACCGATACATTTGGTCTGCTGATATATACCAGGCGATCTCATGGCCAAGCCGGTATATCGTACTGGCTCTCTACGCCGATAAAATATTGGCTTAGCACAATTACCTTAAACAGTTTATTTTTAGAGCAAGCACGAGCACTCTTGCATTCTATTTGCTTAGTATGACTTGTGTTTGAAATAGTCTTTCTTTGGAGGAGGATTATTGAAGCTTTTAGTGTCAAGTTAAGTGAAAAATAGTGACAAAATGTGGTAATTAATAAGTCGTACTGGTCGAGCTCTCGCCATCACCCACATGCTGTTAACCCTTTTATGCAACCAGTTTAACCACGTTTTTGCAATGCTAATTTCTTTGCTGCTTTTTAAAAGCAATAATCTTTACCAAACTAGGCCTGAAAATAAGTCATTATTGTGAAAAATTGCAAAAATTTTGAGCGCTTGGGGCTTTGCCCCCAGACTCCCAATGGCTTCCGGCGGCTGGACTCTGCCCCCATACACAAAAGCACAGCCCTCCCCCCAGATTCCCAGTGGCTTCCGGCAGCTGGACTTTGCCCCCATACCCGAAAGCACATCCCTCCCATTGCAAATTTCTGGCTTTGCTCCTGGCTAGTAGTCAGTACTGGGATTGCAAATGCGTTATATCAAAATTTTTGGTCAATGACAAGTACAAAAAAGCAGGTGCATGAAAGAGTAATAGCCCAAATTAAATTTTAAGTCTTGTAAAAAAAAATTTAAACAGTCCTGGAAAAGTCCTGGAAAATGACCTTAAAAAGTCCTGGAAAGTCCTGGAATTTGATTGTGCAGTTTCTGTGGCAACCCTGTTGGGTGCTGTGAAAATAATTAAACAGTGTTTTTTGAATGCCGAGTTCGCAGTTGTTTAAAGTTGAATGTCAAGTTAGAGCAGCAATTCGCTGCTGCTCAAATTTGAGGATTAAATAGTAATGATGCCTATTTGTTTACGTCAATAAAGAGTCGCATTTTCTTATCTTTGATCGCTCCTTTTTGCATAACTTACTTTTGATCCACTTTATAGAGAACTTCCAGGGTTTGGTTGTAATAATTTGAGGCTTGTAGTTACATCTTTATTTATTAAACTGTCTTGGTCCGGAAGCTTCTTGACTTTAACGGCTTTAAGTTAAGCGGCTAGTTGTCCACTGGTCCGCCACTTGACCATGTCTTCACCTTGACTACATATTATTACTTTCTTAGTGAACATTAGGCAAAGAATTATAATTGGTTAGAACCGACTAGGAATCGAGCCCGGTTTAATTGCCCATCACACTGGTTTCAACCCTGAACATGCTGCATTGTGAAAGACGGCATTTGATCTTGTTAATACGGATGACGCAGTCATTGATGCAGTAAGGTCCTTGACTTGTCATTCTAAATTCGTAAAAGATCAAACATCAATGCCCAGAAAGAAAAAGGAATTTGACTTACGAGAAAGTAGTTACTAGGGATGTTCATTCTAGTATTTCGATTCGATTCCGATTCCCAAATGATCCGAAATCTTTTTTGATACTACTGAATCGAAATACTCGCGCTAAGTTTTTAGGCAGCACTGCTTTGTACGGAAAATAAACACGCATCACGAGCATTGTTAGGTAACAGCGTCATTTAATTGCCTCGCATGATGATTAGAGAGATGGTTAGTACAGACGGCGCCGCTTTCACGCACACTCGCATGCTCGGCCGTGTGTATTGTCGCAAATGCAGGAGCGCACGTGTTTGCAAATGCGCTCAAAAAAAAGCCACCCGCTCGCCTCACTGCTTTTTCGCAAGTCCCACGTGCAAATAAACAATAACGTCACAATTACTTTTGTGATTGCGGAGATGTGGTTACTTTTTAGCAGTTTGCCGGGCGCCGATCATGTAAATGTCAGATATTGAATTAGCAAAAGTCTTTCTGCGGAGATCGTTACCATAACTTTACTGTCATTAAATCTTCAGTTACAAAAGGGCAGGTATAACATAATACTAGTCATAACAAAAGTTTTTACAGATAGAGAATTAAGACTTCAATTTAAATTTAAATTTACATGCGATTGCGATAGTCTGGGTAATTATGAAGCGTTCAGCGGCAGGAAGAAAAAGAACATCTGATGTATGGGACCATTTTGAACTTCCCGTCTTGGACAAAGACGGAAATAAACGTGTTCGTTGCATGCACTGCAGAGAGAGTTTAACTTACTGTGCAGAGAGAGTTTAACTTATTGTGTTTTCAGCGAGCTTTTGATTTTGATAAAACTTTTCGTTTCCAGCACCAACATCTTGTCATATGTAAATAGTGAATCGAAATTAGGAATCGAAATATTGGAATCGAAACATTTGATTCGGAATCGATTCGAAATTAGCAAAGAATCGGTAATGAACATCTCTAGTAGTTACATGGGAAGAGGGTTTAGAAGAATGGTCACTATTAGCAAATGGCTTATTTGAAAGTCGAGTTTATCTTCCTCGGTGCAGTTAAAAGGTCAGTTTGTCTTCAACTCTGCTACTGCAGGTACAAATCAAATCGAAAGTTCAAAGATGTCAGGAGCGTTTTGCTGTTTTTTTTTTTTCGCGCGTAAATTTACTGGACCATTGAACTAAAGAAGCCATTCTAATACAGCAGCCTTACCTACAGCGTGGTTACTACGGTGTAATTAAGTGAGTGAATAGCTTTAAACGTTGTTGACTGGCTTGTTGGGGAGTAGAAATAAAACTTTCTCGGTGTAATGAGAAGACCAGCCTACATCCGAGTCCGCCGTTGCGGATCGAGCCGCAGCTACTTGTCAAGCTTGCAAGAGTTAGACAGCGCTGCTTCGGATTCTTAGCTCTCATCAGCTACTCTCAAAACTGTTCCTTGCGATATCTCCTCTAAAGTGAACTCATAACCTAGTAGTTCTCTCATTTAGTGTTTGAAGGCCGCAATGAATTTTTTATTTGTGATTGTTTACTATATATACATGAGATTCACTCACTTAAACACAACAACCTCACAGCTGCGGCTTGTTAGAAGCAACATCGAATACAGATTGGCATTCTAATTGCATATAGACAGTTGGTTTTGATTTTCCAACTAGCCCGTATGTTAAAAACTTTGATCACTAGTATTCTCCTGTAAGATAAAAAGTTTGTGTGTTTCGCTACAGGTAGATCAGCGTTGAAATGGGCGAAGCTGTGCGGCCTCATCGCGAGTTTGAGATGTGGAAAAAGCACATTGAAGTTACCATGTCCTTGCTTGAGCAACTCAAAGGTTTGATGGTTGAGTTATTACTAAACTTTACAAAAAAGATACGAATATTTTTGCTGTGATCTTAGTAGTTTTGTGAACTAAATTGAATATATGATGTGTGTGAAATGAAGGACAGGAAATGAAATAGATACGCTTGTATAGCAGCGGCATCACTTAGTTGTTGGAGCGTCTCGGTTAGTGATCAAAGATCGCTAGCTTCCGATATTGATTCTAGAGCTGGAAAGCGCCATTGGGTCTGCAAGAAAGATAAGTAAGTTACTTATTTCCCATTGAAGCTTAGTTGTCCAAAATTCAGCGACATGCCGGACAATCATGAAGTGACCGTTTCAACACTTAGAGAGTTAGCTCCTCATCTAGACACTGGCTACCACTGCGGATGAGTGCGCATTGGTCGTCTCTTACGGACCGATGGTGGTTAACTTTCATTGTTCTGTTTGGCACCAGGCATGTGATTGTTTTTTGAATCTTAAGTGATATTTACTTGTCTTTCTGTTCTTTTTGCTCCAGTGGCGAGCGATATTTTAATGAATTTAAGTCATGCCGGGAGCACTTATACCCAGTCATTTGCGGTGGTCTACGCTGAGATTGAAACAGCTTTTGAAGGCGCCAAAGCGCGCCTTCATTACTTCGCAACAGTGTTGCCATGGATTCAAGACATGTACCGCATATCTTCGTTAGAAGATGAATATTAATCAGTTTCATTTCTTCTCCGATCAAAAGTTTGCATTTGTAACGTCGTGATCAAGGTAATTGCTGAGGGTTCCCGTACTTTTCGTTAGATTGGAAGGTTTGACTTTCGATTCTCGGTTCGGACATATCGGATGCAATATTGTTAACATCAGCGCTTTAATATCCGTTTGTTAGAATCGAAGTAGCTCAGATGAAATAACACTGATATTGGACTTGTGGATTAGTCACACCTTTGACGGGTAAAAAGTTTGTTATTTTTTGAACTTTCATGATTGTAAGAATATTCTTTTTAGTGTTCCGGCCTCTTCGTCAAACCGTATTATTAATTTGGAACAACTTCGATTACTACCACGATCCCTAACCGTTCGCACACTTATTAAACATGCTATTTAATAAGGTAAGTAAAGCGCTTTTGTTTAGGATAAAGATGCGTTTACACTGGAAGCAAAGCGAAGGTTTGCAACCTTTGCGAGTGGTCGCTTACGTCACTTGCTCAAAATATGCCAACTATTAAAACACAATCTCGTTCAAGTGAAGTTAAGCAACTGTTTGCGAAGTTTGCGACCGGTTGAAACATTTCAAAAGTTGTGGATGACGTTAAATCTGCTTCGCGTCTCTTCGCATTGCTTCGCGTCAAGTGTAAACGCACTTTAAATGATTGCAGAATCATTAGCCTAAGTTACAGCTTTCATGCCGTGTTTTAAGTAACATTTTGAATTGGTGGGCTGCTTTAAAACTATTTTAAAGCCAGGTTACAGCCTTTTCTGATACAGTTTTAGCATACGGTTCGTTTTATTATGCACGGCCGTAGAAATGCACATCACGTTGGATTGCCGCTTTTTAATAGCGTATCAACTCAGCATTGAAAGAAGACGATCGGTCGTTATATGCAGTGGTGAATGGTGATGGAGTAGGCGCCTTCAGACGTACGGCATCGCCTTATTAGGGGTATGGAAATCTCTCCCTGGTTTACCATGACATTGTTGAATTTCATAGGTGTAACATTTCGTTACGCTATATAGGATCACATCTATGTGGGGTAGATCCAGATGAAGCAGATGATAGTCGAAAACCGAAGGCATTATCTTGTTTCGGTGACAATTTCTCGTTTTTTTCAGGTGGTTGCCCGCGCGCAAGATGTGGTCGGTATGAACTCGTTTAAAGATACTCAGCACTCCTAGGCTGCACTGTATGACGCCCTCAGGCTATGCGCGGCTTTCAGAGGAACTTATCTGGATTTTAAGGTAAAATTTTATTTAATCTAAGTTGTATCATTGTACTGTTTCGCTTCAACACCAAGAGTTCTGTATCCAAAAACTCCCAACAACTTTTGCTCACTTCGTTTCACAGTGGTTGGTCTACGTTTAGCTAATGGTTGAAAAAAGTTAAAAACGAGAAGAGTTTGAGGAATGATTGTTCAGAAAACGAAGACGAAAAAAGTTTAAAAGGGGGAGACGATGGAAGAGAATATAAAACAACAAAAAGCAAGAACCTAATCAGAAAAATTTCGGGGCTTTGCTGGAGGGCGCATTCAACTGGACGATCATGATGATCACGCAAGTTTCGCAGGGATCCGTATCCTCGTTTATTTTAACTTTTAGATTTTAGGAAAGATTCGGTTCCAAATTTGCACGATTACCGCAAGCTATAGGTCCAAGTCGTGTAATAACCAAATTAGGCTCATCTTGAACAAGACCCTCCCGCTTTGTCAGGACATAAAGCAGTTTATTTGTTAGTCCGATCAAAATATCAATGCTTTTAAGGTGCGAAATTACGGGTATTTCAACATCTTTAAAGTGATTTAAATTTCTAACATTCACTGAGTGAGGAAGAGCACCTTCATCATCCATAAAATTTGATACCACTAAAGCATTTTTTATCTCAAAAAACTTACATTAGTCGTTAGCGATTGAACTTTCAACTCAATGCATCCTGCACTTTTGATCGTTTGCTCCGCGTGCGTCCGAATATTTAGCGCGTGATTAGTGTTAACGTTTAAATCAAGTTCATTTACAAGCCTTTCTGATACCAAGGTCACCTGAAACACTGTGTCATGCTGCGCATAAACAAGTGTCAAATTTCCAGTCCGAGGATTAATGACTCGTACCGCACTAGTACGAAACAAAACATCAGTATTTGCAATTTCTGGCCGGTTGGTCGGTCGAGCGGGAACGCGTTCGTCTCTGGAGCGGGAGGTTTGAGGTTCAAATTTCGAGCAGGTCAAATCGGACACAGTGTTGCCAACGGCTCGCCACCGTTGCGACATTTTTTCGAATGGAGCTGTGTTGCCCTGGCGCAATGACGCGGAGATGGGCCCCGCCATCTCGTTACACGCTCCGGTGTATTACAGCGAGTATAATGAAAGATTTGATTTGAATTTCTGGTACTAATTTCAAAACAGTACGAGGCCGATCACCATCCGAAGAGGTGCCGTTTACTTCAATTTCGCCAGCAGTCGCACCCTGTTCACTTTTGGCGACCCCACCAGCAACAGAACTCACTGGCACGAAACTCTCGTGCAAAGCGCCGGCATGCTTGCTGTGAAACTTGGGTCCGCGCCTACGGCATTTTGAAGGGAAAGCGCAATTTCGAACAACATGACCCAACGAAAGGCAGTTCAGGCACCTTCCCGAGCCCATCACAGCCTGCCGCCCGCGTTCATGAGAAAGGTTTTTAAACTTTTGGCAGTTTCGGAGAAAATGTCTCGACTCGTCGCCACAGAAAAAACACAACGGAGGGGAGTTTGCTCGCACCGCTCTACGACCACGAGGAGAATCATTACGAGTTTCAGATTCTTGAGCATTAGTCAGCGAACTCTGGCTGCCATAGTTTTTACAGCAACTTGCCGGACACGAACTGCACCACGAGTTCCCCTGAGTCAGGAGACTTTTGTTTCGTCAGCTTTAAAGAATGTTTGAGCATAATCTGATGTCATTACGTTCAATTCTCGCAGAACAAATTTTCTCAAAGATTCAAACCCAGGGCGGTTTACATTTAGACCTCTTTGCTCAAGACAGTCTAAGTATCGACGTTTTAGCACACCCGGTAGGCAATTTGCCACGTCCAGCAGCAACTGTCCGGACAACTTCTCCACCTCATCGTGCGCGTAAGCGAAAACTTCCAAAGTATTTTAATCTTCATTAAAAGATTTAAGCGATACGGAATTAGAGATCACTTTTGGGTCATTACGAATAGCAATTATCTGAGGCTTGGTAGTTAGGCCACCAAACACCCCATATCTTTGGTGCAAACGATCAATAGCTTTTTCAATCCGTTGCGACGTTGACATGTTTTTCATAGGAGCTAAGAACAAATTTACCATTTCACGAGGCTGCCCGCTACATGATGCTTTCAGTGCTTCTAATTTCCTTTCGTCACATGTACTTTCGCTCATAAGTTTACGAATTTGTTTTTTATAAAACATAAAGGCGATGATGCGCTCATCGTAGCCAATTTGCGCCGCGAGATTAATAAATTCGTTTCGCCCTTGACGTTCCAAATATTTTTTGAAAACAGAATTAGAGGATGCCGCAGCGGCATTTAAGGTAACTTGTTGAGAGCGAGGAATCCTTACGGCGACAGCTTCTTCTCTTCCTCGTGACCAAAACTTCTTTACATTAAAATTATCCCTACGCACCACACTTTTAGATTCAGTAGTATCTCGGTAATTAGAATGATAAGCACGCGAACTCGAAATAGATAACCCGCTCACCGACAACTCCAAAAGTTTTTCTTCCGCTTCGAGCCTGGCTTCCTCGAACCGAAATCTGGCCTCCGCATCAGCAGCTTCTGCTGCCACTTTTGCCTTAGCCGGATCACGCTTATGAGTAGCGCTAATCTCGGCACGCTGGCGTTTCAGTTCAATTCTACGCAGTAACTTTTTACAGACAGTGCTAAGTTTACTAGAGCATTTAGTCAGTTGCGATTGCGAAGTACTGTCCTTCGCACTAAGTTCAACGTTCGAATTCCCAATTTCAGTGTCGCCTCCCAACCCATTGCGCATTAAGTTTTCATGCAATTTGTGGCAACACTCAAATCTAGCATCTACTTCTTCGAGAAGTTCACCCTTAGTTTTAGAGTCGGAGTTCGCACGAGTTTTAAAGTAAGTAAATAAAATTTCGACTTCTCGAAACTGCGTCGCAAGATCCCAAATTTTGTCGGGTGTAACCCGCCTAAGTCTACTCGCCAAATTATGCATTTTTAAAAATAACTGTCTTTTTGAAGACAGCAGCTTGCAGTAACAATTTTCATCATTCCGCTCCGAAGACACTGTTGGAGAACTAGTCCGGGGTAATGGGGGAATTAGGCCCACCCTTCTGCAGTAGTTCCCGATTATTGTCGAGGATTTCAAGAGATATAATATAAAATAATTTAAATCAATCACAATTAAGTACAGTAAAATAAAAAGGAATAAATTACTTTTGCGACAAAGTCCAGCTGAATCTTTGATCTTCAAGAACTTCGTAGAAGCTTCAGTCTTCGTCAAAAATAGTTGGTAAGATCTTCGGCAGTAAAGGTTGCTTGGAGTCGTTGACGTCTTGAGCCACAAAATCTTCGGACCAATGAGTTCACAAAGAATCCGGAAAGGTTAAAAATCTTCCCCAACAATAAAGTTGTCCGAGACAGATGCAACGAACGATGTCGCAAATCCAGTTGGCAAAATGACGAGTTTCGGTAAAATTTCTTATGGTAGAAAACCACAAAAGCCCGGCGGAGCGCCCAAGCCTTGCTATGCTTTCTTGCAAGACTGCACTCTTCGGTATGCTTGAATTAAACAGTCCTCAAGGAGGCAGTCGTCTAGGATTTATTAAATTGAAGAATTAAGTTGCAATAGTAGTAAATGGTAACACTGATAAAATCTTTCTTTAAACTCAATCTTAGAATTAAAAGCAATGCAAATTTTACCGAGGTTTTCTTTTTTCTGTAAAAATTAAAAGCAGTCCTTCTTGTAACTCAAATAAAAAACTGAACGTGCTTAAAAACTTTGAAAAGAAAGCGAACGATTTGGTGCAACAAAACGGCTGCTCAAAAGAGCTTTGTAGTTACAGAAATTCATTGCCCTTAACAGCTGCAACTAAAAGGAAATCAAGATATAAATAAGTGAAACAAAGGACAAGAGTTCGCTTTCTGCTTACGACAAAACAACAAAAAAAACTATCTGAAACTAAAGAAAGATTTTAATTACCGATGCTGGAACGAGGAATGTATTTCTCTGCTAAAATTAGCTTGGTATACTTTACGGTACTATTTTTTGTACTTCAATAACTTTTTCAACAGCTACAACGTCAAAAATAGGAAAGTTTATTTCAAAATGTTCTGCCATTTTGTTAAAGTATGGCGTCCGTAATCTTCCATCCCTGCTTGACGTTCAACAATAAAAGTTTGTGATAGGACGCAGCTTGACTTGAAGATCAAAAGGTCCAACGTTACGATGACGCAATTTTTTTGCGTTAATCGACTTCTAATTTTAGTTCTAGTTAAACTTTCTTGCAATCATGGTTTAATTGTATCTTTATTTGTCATGAGCAAATTAAAAGCATTAAGATGTAGTAATGCCATATTTGTTTTCTCAGGTTCGAGGATTAATGGAGCGCGTCACCATGCCGATGTCTAAAGTGCGTCGTGCTGTCTGCACGCGTTCGAAAGTGACGTGGGGTGGCAGTTGAGAGACGCCTACACCGAGGTGATGAACGACCTGGAGAAGTTTGAAGCGAAGTTTTTGCATCACTGGTCCAACATCATCTCCCGTGATCTTAGGTCATTTGCACTGTGGTTTCAACTAAGCAAATTTTCAAGCTGTCCTACCTGCTGCACTGGTCCAGCTTGACAAAAGACTTGCAAACAAAACACAAAGAAAGGTGTTCTGCGTTGATGCGGTTAAACAGTTGCTGAGTGCCTAGTTCGTACGATGAATGAGTGAAGGTGATTTTTAATTTGTAATGTGTGCAAGTTTTTTAGGCTTTGCAGTTAAAGCTTTTTGAAGCATGTTGAAAAACTCTAAAGATCAATGCAGAAATTCGATTAAACCCGTTAGCTTTGCTAGAAAATTAACTTTCTATTTCCCGCAATGCTGCTAACCTAAGTTCTGCTTGATTTCTCTGGTTTTGTTGAAGTTTGTGAAATCTTTAAACAGACGAACACCTATTTTATTATTTTTTGTGCAGAGATCGATTGAAGCAAGCCCTGCTAGCGCAGGAAGAGCTCGAATCCGCTCGAGAACAAAGCGAATAGCGATTGTTGAGGCGGAACAGTTCGCGCACTTTCATTTCTAATGGTGACCCTCACAAGTCTACCGAACGTGTATCAGAGTTCAAGGTCAATCTAGACTCGAAGTTGGTCGAGATAATGCGTGACGTGTACCACCTTTAACGACCACCTTATGGCGTAAGTATGACGTCGTAGAACTTGTTGTGAATGATTTTCGTGACATGCAATAATTTTTGTCAACGAGAGAGTAAATCGCAAAAATATAGACAAATAATTATATAGCTAACCGATTTGTTTCCGCACACAAATCAGTCGATTATATTATTATTATTTGTGAATTGTTCTGTTACTTATTTTTAACTTATTTCGTATTGCAGGTGCTTGTCCCAGCAGCAGTGCAGGCGCTCCTGCGGTGTACAAGTAGCTCATGGTTGCTATCAAAAGCAACTCGTATCAAATCCATTGTGCCGAAACAAACCACATTGTTCAAAGGATGCAGGCATATAAACAACTACTGTTTGAAAACAAAATGAAAAAGGTTTCTATTAGTTCATATTGTAGAATGTAGATGCTTCGTATCATACGATACCAACTAATGATAGGTGGTACTTCCAAGCTATCACTTTGAAAGTTGTACATCTGTGGCTCATCAAACGGACTTTTTAGAGTCGCGTAAATTTCGAGTTCTACCATTTAGTTGTTACGTTACTAGTTTAAAAAGAGTTTTGTTTGAACAAGTAACTGTTGTGATAATGTCCTTCTGGTTAAAAAATGTTAAGATTCTAAATCAATTTTGACTTAAGTTTTTATCTCATTTACATACAAGTGTTTGCTTCCTTTAAATTGCGAAGAGGTTTAAACTTACTGCAAAAATCCACTCGTATAAATGATATGTTAAAAAGTTATTAAGTCAGTCCACTGTTCGCTGATGAGCTTTGAACGTTTGTGCTTGTTATATAACACCAAACCAACCACATTGAAAGTAGGAGTCGATTCGTCTTGTTAGTGCTTTACTCAATTTCTCAATATTTGTGTAGTTTTTTGACTTGTACTTTTAAACTGGTAATAATTTTCAAGAACCTATCAAGAAAAATAGACATTTTTGAAAAGCTTCACCAGACAAAACCACTGGAAGGAAAGCAAATGCGCCCGATTTAAATATTCAATGCTTGCTGCCATTTAACCGTATATGACAGTTGTTAATTGTGTGTGTGAGTATGTGTAATGTGTTGCGTGTGGCAAAACGCTTGTCGAGTTTTTAATGATTAGTTGCAGTTTTACACTGTTTTGCATTCCGCATCAACTCTTCATCATTATACTAACCAAACTTTTGCTCAGAGCTTGGAAGTTCGGCTGGAATTTGTGGAGCAAACTGTCTCATTTTCGCCTCCACTGGATCGCTCCGTGACGGTGACTAACGTGGAAGACGCCGTCTCGTCATGGTTGACGTCATTCCTTAAACGATCAACTCTGGTTAAACGCCTAGCAGTAAGGCCATACAATTATTGCTTATTGCGTGATAATTCATTTCTTTGGTGTTAAGTTGTCTGAAACAATTAAATTTATCTTTCAATTTGTTGTGGTTTGATGAAATCAGCGCATGCAAAACAACCAAACATCAGCTAAAAAAGGGCAAAATTCATGTTTTTATTCTCTATTATCGAGTGACGATTTTTGCGCACCTATTTTCCAAAGGCGTAGTATTATATGGTACCCACTATAGTTAACAGCTCTTATTGAGGCTAAATTATCAGTTATTGTTCAAACGCTACATTTTGTTAGATTTTATCTCTGTTCCCAAACGACAACTTTTTAACAGTTTTTCGTTTACTCAACTGTTATAAAATGCTATGCAAAATTGTTGGGTCCACGTCTTTTCGGCGCGACTATTTCCGCCCGGCCCTTTTCGGCACCAATTTTCTGTGCTTTTTACTAACACTAACCCAAACCCTAAATAAGTGAACTGTCAAAGAGCACCGAATTGGCGCCGAAACGATCTGTGTAGAAAACGTCCGGCAACGAAATAGGTGGCGCCGAAAAGACGTGATCCCAAATTGTTTTCTGAAGTCTCTAGCGACCCCATCCAACATCCTCAATATAAGTTATTTGATCCGATCTCGAACTAATCTCGAGCTGCTGCCCCCGTAACTCTCCCGAAAAAGCCTGGCAATGAAAAGAAAGAGATAACATAACTGACCGCTTTGAGGACCCATCGAGCACCTACGAGGACTTCCTAGCGAACTACAGTGACGTGTGGGAGGTTTAAAACGTGGTGCTTGAGAAAACGATCGAATGCAAGAAACACTTCTCTCTGTTCGACGATAACAAATGCGTTGTTTTTTCGTTTAAGCGTAAATTGCGTAAGGACGAGGCACTCTGCGTCTGTCTAACCACACCAAGCAGAGACCCCTTTTTTGAGGTTCTGAATGCAAGTCTTCATCTACACTCAGAGTGCCTGGTTCATAAGCATGAATGAATTACTGGGTACCTACATACCAATAAGTTTCCACTGGATTATTGGTCTGTAGTGATAGAGTGTCTGCTGTTGAAATAGAAAAGCGTGGAACGATTCGCAGCCGGGTTTAGAATTTGATGTTCACAGCTTCTCTGCTTCAGCACAAGTTTCTACTGGATTAGTTGGCAGCCTGACTCGAAGACCGACGTACCAATAAGTTATGTCCTTGGTAATTGACGTTATGATGAAGAACGATGCTATTGCAATTGCAATTATTTGCTACTGCACAAATACTGCGTTTTGTACTTGGGATATGACAGATCTTTAATGTTGGTTTCGACAATATGTAGCCTTCTGTCGAGTTGAGAAAGTTCCAACGTAGTGAAATTGTAGAAACAGCAACGCTGTTGTTTTTGAAGTAACTGGACGCTTTCTTGTGCATGCTCGGCATCGATAGTAGATTAATTAACGCTTGCTCGGATCGAAATGCAAACTTTATCAATAAACAAATGGCACCAGGAAATTGAAGCTCCAGCTTTGCGACAGTTTAAGTTCCTCGGTGATAATATTTTTAAAATGCTGCGTTCTCAAAAATGAGTTGAGTTTTTAGAATTGAAAATACGTTTCTCATTATCTTCGGCTTAATTTTTCTTACTGACTTTAGGTTATTTGGGTTCCTTTTTTTAGGTTTCTCTTAGTGCAAGGTGCTCAGCAATGATTTAACGATTCCCTCAATGGCTGCCCCTTCCCTAATCCTTTGCGGTCGCAAAAGAAGACCTACGCCATCAGTCGAACCACCACCACTACCACTGGCCCACGGTGAGCGCGTTACGTCACGGTGACGTCACTTTAACTACGTATCTACTGTATACATTCTGAGTTTAAACTAGGATATTACATTAGTTCTTTATTGGTGTGTACTTGCTAGGTTCACTATTTTATGACATCATTTACCTTCTTACCAGCTTTTGATGACGTTTTTGACGTTTAACAGGTCACGGATTTCTCTTTGAAGCCAGATGCCATCAACGAAGCGCAGCGCGATTCTCTGACGTTACATAGCCACTGTCGCAGCGGAAGTGGTAACCGTGGCAATCTGAAGCCATTGGAGGACATGCTGGTCGCTCCTGGCTTGTCGGATTTTGACGACAAAATCGGAATTTACAAACTGGCACGTGACAACATCTAGGCGCTCTGTGACATTCATCCTGTAGGATGAATTCTCTTCAACTTCCAACCAATCAAACAGGTTAGCGTGGTATGAGTTAGTTATGATGCAAAGCAGCGCAGTTAACCAGCCAATGTGGTGATTTTAGAATTTGAAAAAAAAACGGAACGTTGTAGGCCTGAACACTGCACCAAATAAACACAGTATTTTTTTGCGCTTCGAGAATCAGCAATAACAAAGCGAATGTTTGGCTGGTAGGAGCCCTGTTGATGAGCACCCGTTGGTCGCCGTTTGCCACCCCAGGGTGGGCGGCTTTTTCCAGCCAAAATGAAGCAGCGGAAACCGCAAAAAGAAACTCTAATCCTATGAGTTTGATTGTATTTTGCTCCGACTGCAAGTTCAACAATTATTCGAAAATTAACTTTAAAAAATTTACAGGTCTTGACTAAGTACACCAGCAAATGGATGTGGACGTTTATGAAGTACCTGAGTGTCCCGGTCACTGGCTCCATGGACACCCTGGCGCGCACAGAGCCAAAGATCGAGAGCATCACTGGGTAGGAGCGGGACACGGCGTCTTTCATGAAGATGATAAGACTTTTGAACGAAGTTTCAGCGCAACAGCAAGATATGGAAGGAAGGTTGGTAGAGTTTTGTGTTAGAAAAAAGAAAAAAGTTCAAAAACAAACAACAAAAAAAGAAAAACAAAACTGGACGTTGTCATACTAGTTCAGTTGGCTCCACGAGAAAACAGCAAACTGACTTTTTAGTCGCCAGTCAAGCTGCCACCTGCCCACATGGCTACCACATTGTGTACCTTTTACAAGAGGCTTGGAAATGGTGTTTATGAACTAAATCAGCACCTTTTCGTCATAAAAAAATATCACGGTTGTTATGAAGACTTTCATATAATAATAGTTGTGACCAGGGATGCGGAAGCGGCAAATTTTTGTGGAAGCGGAAGCTTAGGGTGTTTCAAAATTGCACCACTTTCAAATTTTTTAACGGCTCAGCAAATTTCTGATGGAGTTTTGGCCGCTGATTAGGAATTTGATATTATTTTTTAATTATGACGTCGTTTTGAGGGTTCACGCCTCCATTGTTTGCGTCATTTTTCGACTTTTTTGTGATATCTCACCAACTGCATATCGTAGAACCTTAAAATTTACTCCAAATGACGCAGAATCCACGATTTCCTGTAAGTGCTCTGTAGATAAAAAGAGCTTATCTGCAACAGAAAATAAGTTATATGCAAAAAACGGTTTTGATCAGTTGCCAGATAAGACGTCACAAGCCATTTGGGCAGTGGACACTTTTAGTTGCTTAGAACAGTTTTGGTCAAAACGAAACATATTTCTGATGTAGCCAAGCGTTATGTAGCCGAGTTGCGTTGTAATTACGGAGGGGTGTGGATGGGGAAGGGTTATGGGTGAGGTGGCGGGCTAAGGTGGCGAATTCAACATCTATTTTTCTGATCATGGACTTAGTTGAGCTAAATTTGCTGCACTGCCACAACAAAATGTTTCATAGAGTGCATTGAATTTTTTTGTACACTTAATTTCGCACTTGGCAACAAAACCGAATAGACAAGATAAGTAAATATTCCAAAGCTTTTTATTGAAATCACTGACCAGAAGTCAACACATAACAAAGATATTAAGAATTTTCAAAAACAATAACTGATCCATGAAGCTGAAAGATATCAGCAAAATCTGAAACGTTAGTATAACACCATTCCAGGACTTTTAAAACGGCATCTGCAAAAGATACGCAAGCATACAGTAAACTTATTGGGTAAAATGCTGTGTACATAGCAATTTTCTGCAACTTTTCGTTTACTGAAGGATGTTGCACTGACTACGTTAATCTCAACTTCGTTGCGTCGTTTAACTTTAATAGCTGCCTTCTGCGAGCGTTTATTGAAACTTTTGTCTTTTGGCGATGTCATCCGCCTTGAGATCTTTGATCCAGTAAAATTTAAACTCAGTTGCAGGGATCCTGTTGTCAAATTTGCATGAACTAAGACATTTATCTTTGTATACTTGGCAAGTTTCGCTAATATCACACCGGCGCTTACTGATATCGAATAATATTTCCAGCCAATCTCATCAACAGTCGCGCTATTTAATCTTTTAGATCTTTTACTTGCAGCATCAAATCTATCAACAACTCGCTTAATTTATTTTGAACACTTTTAGAATTTATGATGGGCAAACCGGCCTTTTTCCACAACCCTGCAACCTCAGCTTGAACTAAAACTTGCACATCATTTAAACCAGAATTTTTTCTGCAAAAAACTTAGGATCAGTATTCATCAAAAGCTGACGAAAGTAATAAAAGTGTTCCAAAACATCCCTTGTTGTCGGTAACGTGTTTCCTGCTAACTTGTTTTTGTACAATCAGAGAGCTTGCTTCAACTGACCGCAGCATTGTATCCACCCGTATTTAAACTCCAAAACTACTTTCTTACTTTGATAACTCAGGTTTTGCGGAGCTGAACCACTAGAACTGCTAGCAGCTAAGTAAAATTAAATAAAATTTCAGCAAATCCCCCTATAATGCCCTGCTTAATATTGTTTTAAAATAATCAGTTTTTATGAGTTTTTCAGATGCGATAAATATTAATGATCACGTCACAATACTTTTTTGATGCTGAGCAATGTGTAAATTCGTGTACTGTTAATGCAGCAAATGTGCGCAAAACCGTTTTTTGCGTATAACTTAGTTTCTGTTGCAGATAAGCTCTTTTTATCTACAGAGCACTTATAGGAAATCGTGGATTCTGCGTCGTTTGATGTAAATTTTAAGGTTCTACGATATGTAGTTGGTGAGATATCACAAAAAAGTCGAAAAATGACGCAAACAATGGAGGCGTGAACCCTCAAAATGACGTCATAATTAAAAAATAATATCAAATTCCTAATCAGCGGCCAAAACACCATCATAAATTTGCTGAGCAGTTAAAAAATTTGAAAGTGGTGCAATTTTGAAACACCCTACGGAAGCTGTATGTGGTAAAAGGGTACTGCTTCCACTTTGGCAAATCATATTGAACGTCAAAATCTTGAATGTGGTGCAATTTTTTGTGAAATATACAATAAAAAGTGAATGTTTTGTCGATTATCATTTGCAAAGAAACATTTTTAAAGGCTTGTGGTTCACTTAGATCTGAGTAGCCCCCACCCCTACCAACTTAAAGATGAACCATGTAACTAATCAACTCATAGTTATATGTGGTCAAAATTTCTTCATTTTAGTTCTAAAGTTTAATGACTTTCTCAAAAATATTTTTAAGCAGGGCTTTGCCCATTCTTCAAAAATCTGTGGCCAAACTCGTATAACACAGTACAATCATTTACCAACATAAACATAGCTTCCAGTTCCAGCATTTTAATTTCTTTTTATGCAATAATATATTCTTGAAAGGCAAACAGAGGAGAGCATTATAACGTCTCTCAAATAAAGTTTAAAGTTGGACGACTTTTAAACATGATGTTATAATGCTTGTCCTAATTATTGTTAAGTACCGTTTGCTACAAGAATTATTCTAATATGGTCGGCCTATACTGTGTATTATCGCATAATTCTTGCATTGTTTTTTAATACACGTTGCTGGCAAAATTTTGGAGTCAACCACATGTACAAACACGTTTGTAAAAAAAAAAAATTCTGCGAATATGGAAGCTTTGCCCCAGGGATACCTGATTATAGTCAAGCAAAGATTTGAGCTTAACAGGGCGGATGCAGTTGAAATAAGTTATTTTTTCGAGCACTTGGAAATCCGTCTCCAGACCCCAAATAATCGCTCATATATTTTTTAATTATTTTCTGGGTGAACGTTCAGAGAAATTTGCATCAGCTGAAACATAACGACCAGGTGATGGGACTTTTTGCTTTAGGGCTGCTCCAAATCCGAATTCCTGACTACGCCCATGCGCAGATCCTAGCGATAACAAACCACTGAATACAATTATATAATTTGCCTTGGTTCTATATATGATGCTTTTGAGATCATGATAACAATGCCGTTTTATCTTGACTAATCCGGAAAAAATTTTTGCCAAAAAATTTTAAGATCAAAAAATTTTAGGCAAAAATTACGTCATCAAGTGGTGGAAGCGGAAGCGATTCAAAAATTGCCGCTTTCACATCCCTGGTTGTGACACAAGCTTTTGTGACGCAATAGTCAAATATTTATGTCAAAATAATGTTGAAGTTTTCCATCAAGATCATTGCAGAGTAGGGCACACCAAAATTCCACTTTTTTTTCCAAACGTGGATATCAGTATTGCAATCCGTGAGGATGTCCGAAAAAACGCTTCTGTGAAAAAATCAGGGAGTTTCGTCAAGTATTCGCGCTGCAACTGCACTTTTAAGTTTTAGGGGGGTATTTTCTTGAAATTTGGGGGTGCCAATATCTAAAAAGTGCTATATTTTTATTTTTACGTAAAAAAATCGTTTTTACACGTGATTATATTTACGTGCCAAGGTTGACTTATCAATCTAAGCATAATTTGCCGACACTGCTGCTTAACAAGGACTTTTTTGGGGTAATTTTTCTCATTTTAGAGCAATTTTTGAACAAAATTTCAGGTATTTTTCTAAGTTTCAGCCATTTTTTGAGCATGAATGTACTGAACATGTTAATACTACACTTTGTGAGAAAGGTGTTTTAGGGCAAACTTTGTTTTAGAGCCTGAACACCACGTCAAGGTGTTGCCCGTCGTTCAGGTTCCTCTGTTTTTTATCCCGGAGAGGGCCCTTTTATACTATATAGTTTTATTTATTTTGCTCTACTGTAGGTTCCGATGATGAAGCAGAAAACGATTCTTGCGAAGCAGGAAATAGTGGATCTGTCATAGCTTTTGGTGAAAATGAAGAAATCGAAAATACAAGTACGCAACTAATTTTCAATTTGGTTCAAAAAAGTTACAGTACACCTTTTTCCAATAAAACCATGAAACTCACATTTTCTCAAAACTTAAGAACAAATTATAAGAACTATGCCTCATCAGCAGCAATAAAACAATTAAAAACAAATGAAAACGAGCACATTTTAAATTAAGAAAAAACATCTAAACTTTTGTCCTGATTCAATACCATAAAATTTTAAATGATTTACTATATTTACTACAAAATGATCGCAATCATCCCAATATAACAAAACGCACTTTGCAGGCAACTGTAAATATTTTTGACAGTCTTTCAAGTTAAGAAAAATCTCGCTTTGTTATGCCTTTTTTATGACGCATCAAAAAAGCATTTACTCAAACAGCCAGGACATTGACAAAGAGTATTTATATTGGAATTCATGGTTGCTGAAATTGACATGAATACTTCCAAAATTTAAGAACAAATTAATTACAAATGAAACTAAAGACTGTGAAGAATTAAGGACAACCAACCTCAACTCAAATTTACTAGTTGCTTTTGTTGCATTTTAAGCTTCAAGTTTGAAACGTGGACAGACCGAGATTAAATTTTTACTGGTTATACTCACCGTTGTAAGCCAAACCGTATAGGGCTAAAAGCAATGTACGAGTTGGTAGAGTTCAATTCCACGTTACTGCTCCTGATTAACAAAGCTCTTTTCAAAAAAAGTTGCGTTAGATGTTATCATGGGCTTATTTGAAGCGATCCATAAGCATCTGAACCCCCAAAACTACTTTTTGGTTTGGTAACAGGTACGTTAATAAAGTCCACTCTTTTTGAGGTCCACCATAACTAACCGCCACGAACATACTTACCTTTGGCCAAACTGAGCTCAAAAACATTTCATATCCAAATCGCACTTTTCGCATTGAGAGCAGTAGGTGATTTAGAGCAAACAAGTAATCAAGCTCTATGAAAGCTAAAAAACTGTCAGTCCGCCTCAAAAGTAAACTACGAAATTGTTTATTTTTTACCGTTTATGCTGTTTTGAAATTGCGTATTGTACGAGAAGCGTCGAAAATTAAGCACAGTAAAATATGAATATCACAGTTATAATAGAAGATTAAATTAACAGCACTGTAAAATATGCTTCAAAAAATAGCTACAGTAATTGTTTACTATACTTTTAAGATGTTTCGAAATTCAAACCACGTGACATAAGCAGGAATTTCAAAAGGGAGGAAGGGGCTTAATCAAAACTGAAAATTTGTATCACAGGTCGGGGGTCTGGCACAGGGGTCTCGAACGAAGGCAACGAGGTCTTGAACGAAGCGGTAAGCGCTTAAAAGGTTTTACGTTTTTTTTTCTGAAATTACTTAATTTAAAGACCTCTTTTTACGTTAAATTTTGATATGTAAGACATGTTTTAAGCAACGCATAACATGCACAAAATAAATAAAAACAACGGGAAGGCACAAGCTAAATTGGTATAAGCGTAAGACCTAATCATCTTTTTTAGTGATATAAGCGTAAGGCCAAGAAAGGAGGTAAAAAGTTTTTAGCTACTTGTGACAGATTACTGTTGCAATTTGCCGAGCAGCAAACCCTTAACTGTTTTGGCAATGACAGGAAAACATTTGAAATAAAACGTGCCCTCAACAGTTGGTTGAAATGTAACTTTATAGTAAGCTATGGTTAGTTAGGTATAAAATTATGTCTTTCTTGTTGCAATGTAGAGTGTGACAAAATTAAATTATAAAACTTTTAAACGGCAAAATGCGTTAATGCTGTAATATCGACTATTTTTTGATTTTGTGATATTTTACTTTTTATTTTTAGCTTCTTACAGTGCCGTGATGAAGCTAGCTATCATGGGCTGGTGAAATGTTTGAATAACTTAAAAAATAAAAATCAGCAGCAATTGCTCAAAACTAATTGAAAATTTTCGTTTATTTGGTTGCGGCTCCTCTCAACTTTGAGGTTTAAATTTTGGCTCTGGACCAAAAAAACGTTGAGAACCACTGCTCTTGACTTTGGCGGCTGGGGATTTGCGCCAGACATCCAAAATGGCTCCTCGCATTGCAATTTTCTGGCTACGCACCTGATTTAATCTGCTGGGTTTAACCCTTTTGTAAACTGATCATGACGAACATGTGGCGTAACTTACGCGGTGGTTCATTTATTTTTTGACATCTTTTTAAGAAATTCTCCATACCAATTGACAGAGGTAAGGGCTTGCCAGCTTGAAAAAATAAAATAAAAAAGTTGGCCGAGATTAATGCGTTTGCAGTGTTACTGTAAATCAATGCCGTGTTTTCTGGCCTAAATGCTACCAGCGCGCAAGCGTAGGAAGAGAAAGAGCCACCGTACTTTAGGCTAGAATTAAGCAAGCAAACTACAAAACATTAAAACTCGAGCCCACAGATATCAAAAGATGACAATTCAATTACAATCCTAATAAGTTTGCAGTGCTTGTGCTTACATACCAAAAAATATTTCGGTAAATAGTAATTATGTTTGCGGACCAGCATTACCCCTTATGTAGACTTGCGGTGGTAAACCACCCAACTATTGCTTTTCCTCAAAGCAAGCGTCCATTTGTATAGTTGCTTGGCTTTGATATCTGTTTTAAGGGGTATTCACTCATAAGAAGTTAGCCTCGCTTAGTGTTTTTAAAGCGAAAAAAGGCAAGTTTGAGCGTAGAAGTGGTGCAAATTTCAAAATTTTTTTGGTACATGCCAAAATTTTGTCGCTTAAAAAAGTTTTTTCTATGTAACTTACCATACCCTACTCTGCAACTAAAAAGCTATAGCACTTTATTTTTATATAACTTACTATGGCTTGTTATGAAGTAGCATTTCACCTATCCGCTGGGTGAATGTTATGTTTCAGATATTTTGCCAATGCCACAACAGTTTAGCGTTTGTTGCTTGGCAAATTGCAAATAATCTTTAATCATCACTAATAGCTCAAAAATTTTGACTTCATTTCTTAGCGTTGCGCTTAATATCACTAGAGACGATGACTTATAATTTAGCTTGTGCGCTCCAGTTTTTTTTTGCTTATTTTGCTTATGTTTTTCGGTACTTAAAGCATGTCTTTCAAACCAAAGCTTTAATCTAAAAAAATCTTAAAATTATTTTTTCAAAAACGAAAAATCTTTGGGAGCTGTAGGCTTCATCCCCAGACCCCCGATTTGAGATACAAATTTTGACTGAAAATATAAATACTTGGTAAAATTATCATCCCTTTTACAGGGCTCCCAGAGTTCCGGTTTTTCTGGTATTTCCGGTATTTTGAACTTCAAATCGGCACCTATCGATATTATTCCAAAAATGCACTTTTTTTAAAGTACCTACCCCTCCCCCCCAAGCACCATCTGTCGGAATTTGTTTACATTAGATATATGACGTTTCGCTTTTATTCGCACATTTTTGTACGAATTTCGTCACTTATTTCACAACCGATCTGTTGTTAGGCAAAGCTAAACGCGAAACTTTCTATAGCAAGTTGTTCTTATTGCATCACAAGACAAGATAATGGATAATATTTTGTGCATTGCTTTCTAGTGAAATTATAATTGCAAGTGCTTTTTGACGTAATAACAAAAAACTTACGGCTGAAAGTTTGATGTTTTCTTTTGTCAAATAACCGCATTCAGTTTTCGCACTGCGCAGGTGCGTAGTGCTTTTCGCGCCTCAAATCGACAGACTTGACTTTGATCACTAAGTACGACACTGTGAATCTGTTTTTTGGACGGAAGGATTTATTTCACTGGAAATTTTATCTAGTTTTTTATTAATTCTGACTCATATCTAACCCAAACTCAAATGCTTACTCTAAAACTATTCCCAAATCGTTCCCTAACCCAAACCCCAACCTAAACACTAATCTTAATCCCCAAAAAAGCAAATAAAAAAAGCGCGGATGAGTATTTCTCATTTTCGTTTTATTCTCTTAAAGTTGAAAATTTTCGGTGAAATAGTCACTACCTTTTTGGACAGTGTAGGTAAGAGAAAAAAAAAAGAGTAAAATTCAGTTGTTGCTAGCGTTTTGCCACGTGCAAACTTTAGCAATGTTGATGCTTCGATGAGCGATGAAGGAGTTTAACACGCTATGAACTGGTACCAGAATTTTTTATTAGCAGTTGCGATTAGAAATAGATCGCAGAGAAATCACTCTCACAGTTCTGTTTTCATAGAACTTTTATCACCAATGAAGAAAAATTAGGCAATATTTTTTGGATGTCGTTAGGTAAGCTAATAACGGCACAGCTTTTGGTTTGACTAGTTTTGGTCAGCATTGGTAGTATTTGGCGCTAAGATAAAAAATTATTTTACTCTGTACTGCGGAATAAAACTGCGGCTATATGTTGAGTTTTGGTGCTTTATGCTGCAGCTGAGTTTTGATGCCATCCTTAATTAAACGGGAGTATCTTTCTCTTTATCATGTGATCAGAGCTGCCTTTATGATCTTTCATGGTCCGCGAGTGGAAAGCTCTTTCAGCCTCATGCAAACGGTGCTCTCTTTTTCGAAACCCTGCACCCAAATTTCTACATTCAGTGCAATTCAAACAGTAAAGTACCATTTGTTGAATAACAACAAGCGTTCGATTGAATTATTTGAGTGGAAAGATATGAGCGCTTCTATTGATAAAATGATGTGTGCCGATATTCCGCGCTTCCCACAACCGCTACCAGCATTCTCTGTCTAAGGCCAGAAGAATGCACCCTTTACGAACTGTTTTATCTGCGGCACAGTATGATATGGCCGTGAAGAGGAAGAAGTCAATGTTCGTTGAGAAGGAGATCAGGCGAAAACGAAAATTGGCCATGCGTGACCTCATCGAACGTTGAAGGAAAAGAAATAAAATTAAAGAATGTCAGCTTTCTGTTCTTCCATCAATTTTCTTCACGAGCTTTTCTGGAAGGATCACGAGGGCAGCACTTCGAGATTGAGTCGCCGTGCCTCACGGTCCTCTACCACTTTTTCCTCGCTTGCATAAGCTTCTTAAGCTATTCCATACCAGGTCCTGTCTGTGTTATATATAGCTATGTACCGGTTGTACCCAAGGCCTGTGAGAGAGGGGTTCAGGGGGTACATCGTACCCGGACCGGGCCTAGGGGGGCCCAGAAGAGTTAGGTTTCCACGTTAAGTTTTGGTATCGCACCAAAACACCGTAATCAAACTTGCCTTCAGCAAAAATATCAGTCAGCCTATTTGCCTTTAGGGCATCCAGTAGTGGTCGATTTAATTAAAAAAGAGGAAAATGTATGAAAAGCCATACACTTGCGCCGAAATTAACGTTTTGTTGCATTTCTCTGACTTGAGAGCCCTAATTCTACGGTACAACAATGCACGAGGGCCCACATTTCCAGGGATCCAAAAGCATTTCAACCTCAGAGAACGGAGGCAAAGCTGACAATATACTACTATTATTTGGTACCTCACTCTATCTGTATGAGTTTAAGAGGTATTTGAGTTTGTAAAGTCTATGATTGCAGATGACTTTTTAAAACTTTTATCAGTAAAATATTTGGATTTGCAGTAGTAAAGTCATTATATTGTATCATATCGTGTCAATGTCATCATCCCCCACTTCACATACTTTCTTTCATGTATATCACGTTTTCTGCTTGTCAATTCAAGCAAGTTTAGTGCTGGGATTGGTCAAATGCTGTATTTTACCCTCAAAAAACATAAAAAAGGCTAAAGCTTTTGGGGCTCTGCCCCGGACCCCGCTGAGGGAGCTCACAGCACTCCTCCAGACCCCCTAGCTGGATTTTAACCAATTTTATGTTTAGTTGTGTTTTTCATAGGTCCTAACTGTATGCGAATATCGTTATCCTCTCACTTTTAAATGAAAATCTACACCCATCGGACAAAAAATGATTTAACGGCATGAGCCCCCGATAAGGCTTAGGGGGCCATGTATCGACCTTCGTACCCCCTGGAAACTTTTCTCTCTGAGGCCTTGGTTGTACCGCTCTATAACCTTCCTCAATATTAGTTGTAGCTTCATTGTTTTCCTGCTTGTGCTTCTTAGCTATTTCTTTTTACGATGTTGTGTTGGGTCATGACATGGTATCTGCTCTGGGAGTCGTATTACTAATTTTTTCCGAAACAACCGCCGCTGCTTCTATTTTCGTGCTAGCCGTGAACTCAAATACTTAGTGATTTGTTTTTTTTTTATCTTATTCGTCATTAAACAGAGCTGTATTTGCTTACGAGTGTGACTCTTTGCAAGGTTACCGTAACTAAGCTGTAAAGTTTGGGTTGTTCTACAGACTACAGTAGTATCACTTACATATCCACTTACCGTGTTATTAAACTTTTTAGTTTGGGCGTTATTAGCTTACGGCACTACCGGATGCTGCATTTTACCATGTAAAACTAAAAACGTCCAAGTCTTTAATGGGGAGCTTGCAATACTCCCCAGACCCTTTAGCTTAATCATAAAATTATTTTTGTCGTTAATAGTATTTTACTGCTAATTGCTGCTGTTTTTACTGTAAATGTGGAATTACGTACCTTACGCTGATTCTCAGAATCGGCCTAGTGTAATTCCGCCGTAAGACTTCTAACAGAGTATCCCAAAGTGAAGTATTTTGAACGTTAATCTTCTGGGGGCGGAGCCCCCAGACCCCCTCCTCAGCCCTCTCATTTCCGATTTTGGACTACTTACTTTTTCCGGTTTTTTCATCATTTTTGGCTGGGAGCCCTGCTTTTAAAGGTGCGTTTCAAAGAATATTGTGCTTATTGCTATTTGGACCTCCATTAAAAAAGATTGCACGCCCCTGATTAAAGGTGATCAACCTCATACAAAAAATTTGTTTAACAGCTATACGTTTCAGTTATAGTGTTTTTTGTAGTAGCGGTTTGACCATTGTAGACGATTGTTGGTATAGGCTAACAAAACTTGAAGCCTCCTTTTTTCCGCTTTACCGAGGGTAACGCTTAATGTGTGATTACTTCTTTAATGTAATTTGGAAGCGTGAGTTTTGCAGGCCGAATAAAAAAAAATTATGCGTTAGTAGACTTAATTCGCTATAATTCTGAATTATTGCAAGGCTAGAAATACTTCAGTAGTTTTATAAAGTGTTTCATGAAATGGCCTTTTCTGTTGCTGTAAAGTATTTTCACTGTATTTTGTTTTTTACAGCACCCGATGTTGAATCGAGAGCGGAAGAGAGTTTTTTTGACGGTGAAGCATCAAAGCCAATGGAAGAATGTAAGTACAGTTTTCATTTTAATTCTAATTACTTTTGTTTTACCGATTAACACTGTATTCGCTTTTTTACCGTACATTTTCAAAATCCAACATGTAACTAGTGCAAATACGACAATGCAATTCACATACAAGCGAAAGAATCAAGCTCAAAATAGGCCAACCGCCTATTTTGTCACTTGCTCAGTTGCTCAAAATAGGCCAACCGCTCATCAACAATTTTGTCTAAAGGAGGAGCAACCGCTTGCAAAGTTGGCGACCCGTTGAAATCTTTTGCAAGTGGTCGATGATGTCAAATTTCGGTTCCTTCGCAATCAGTGTAAACGCGCCTTATATTAGTATCAGTTCAATTTTTTCCGCAGCAATGGCCAGCACTATTCTTTACTATTTGGGAAGTTTAATCCCCGATTCATCCTGTATTTACACTAATAAACTTGACGCTCTGCAACTGTCTAACCCATAGGTGGGCAAAGTTTTTAAAGAAAGAGCTGCTAGCGACAAACATAAACACCAGCGAGCCACAAAATCAGTTTATACAAATAATATAACAGCAATAAAAACGCCTGGCACGTGGCCAGAAATCCGCAATGGGGGCTGTTTCAGGGGCCTGGGGGCAAAGCCCACAGTCGCTGGAAGCTAGAGGGTCTGGGTGCGAGCTCCCAGCACACACAAGATCTTGTATTTTTTTTGCAATTTTATGTTAAATATTAATGGTAAAATTTTAGCACTCTTGTTTCCATGCTGGTAAATCATAAAATCCTATAGATCAGTAAAACTCACTCGGAGTAGTCCATATTTCATAGAGAAAAATAATTGAGGGGGTCTAATGGAAAAATATTTGAGAGAAGTGATAAATAATTAACTAATACTGAATAGCCCCCCCTCTTTCTGAGTTTACATTACATTTGTTGATGAAACCTATGTTCAGCATTTTAATGGGAGGGGGTATAGCCCCCCCCCCCCCCTGGCTACGCCACTAAAAAACACAATTATTGTTGCCGTATAAGGCAACATTCACACTTGACTGCGCTTTTAGAAGTGTTTTACAACTCCGAAAAAATCATTCTACCTTGATTCTTTAAAGTGTTTTTACTGCAATTCGTCATCACAATTGGTGTAACCTTGGTTGACAGCGCTATGAAAACATATATACTTGTTTTATCACTCTAAAAAACATCGATAAATGAAAACAATTTCAAACATGAGATAGCAAATTTATAAAGTATAATCTTTTTTTTTTTGGAATGTTACGATTCAATACAAGAGCCACAAAATTTACGTCCGCAAGCGGCTCGCGAGCCTCAATTTGCCCACCATTGGTTTAACCACTCGATCACAAAGCATCTTTATTGGTTCTGTTTGCTAGTTTTTTGTCAAGTTGGGCAATACAACAAAGGGTCGTCTGACTGACCCAAATGGGAAATCAGCGCAAAGTGTTTTTTTCCAAGATCACATAGGCGCGTGCCATTTCGGAAATTAAAGCGGGAGCCAGCAAAGTGGTGAATAACAAACTCGATGATCAGCCATTGATCCATGCCGCCGCTTGTATATTAAGAATAATATACCCGTATCAGTGGTCAAATCGGCATTGGCGTTATTGGGTAAAAATAAATTGTTTGAAACCTACCAAAAAGTAAATTTCAAAAGACGTTAATGTTGATCTAGGTACCGGTAGTGTAGTTACGGTTGGGTGGATTGTTTAAAAAAAACCTAATCGAGTAAAGTTTAAAAACAAATGAAAGCTTAAAATCATATTACGTGCTCACTGCTCAGCGTAATTACGAACAAGAAGGTTTACCTACGTACGTACCATAGCAACAATCGATCGTATGTGGTATTTTCGGCCTCAATGCTCCCAGCGCGGAAACCCAAGTAAAAGGAAGAGCTACCAAAACGGCGACTACTTTAAACACACAATGTAAAAAAGTTGTCCTCCCACAGGATTTGAACCAGTTGTTCTTCAAAGTTTCGTGGAGACCCCATTTTTTAAAGGTGCAAAAAATTAAATCTTTATTATAATAAAACGTTTTGAAGCGTTAGTCATCGCAGGTGCGCAACTACGATTTTGTCAAGGGAAATCACAGATGGGGGTCTGGGGGAGGATCCCCCATCCGCCGGAGGCCATGGGATCTGCAAGCGAAATTTGAAGCGGATGAGGAATTTTCGTGATTTTTCGACAAAAAATAGCCATTTTAACGTCATTTAAATCAAATTTTACATTTTTTTAGAGCCATTTGAAAGAACTAAAGGTGAATTTACACAGTATCCGTTTTTCGTCCGTTTTTTTGCGTTTTTGCTTCTTCTTAAAAAATATATGCTTTTTCATCCGCATTTTTATTTGTCCATATCCGCACTAACCAGACAGTCACATACTGGATAAAAGTTTTCCGAAAAGAATTTTTTCTAAAGGGGTATAGCTTTATTTTGAAGTATCGCTCTTACCGTTCATACACAAAATTTTTGAACAAAATTTTTATCTATATGCAACAGTCTACATAGTGCGGATATGGACTTATAAAAATGGGGATGAAAAAGCGCATACTTTTTCAAGAAGAAGCAAAAACGGACAAAAAACGGATACTGTGTAAATTCACCCTAAATTGCTAAGATTTTAAATCCAGTCGAAAAATTAAGCCCAGCTTCTTCAAGTTTCCTCTTACTCAAGTCTTTCCACTGGTCAAGTCAAAACATGTTTAAACGCTCACAATTTTACGTAGGTTAAATTTTCAAAGTGATTTAGCTAAAAGAGAAGAATAAATCCTCCTTACCCTCTAATTGCGCCGCTGAGTTTTTTGTATAAGACGCAAAAAAAGTTGTTGCTTTGTCAGTCTGATGACAAAATTATTTCAGGCAACCCAGTTCTTGTTCTTTGAGTAAAGATGGGTCTGTGACATCAAAATGCCAGAATTAACCTATTAGGAAAGAAAGTGGAAGAGTTGCCAATCTATAGTTCGTGCAAGTCAATAGTTTCAAAACATTAATTTTTGCACAACACCGCGTAAATGTACAAGCTATTAGTGGTGGACAGTGGGGGCCGCTGGGCCGCGGCCACTTTGCCTCCTACTGCTAAATCCGGCTCTGGCTGTTCTGTTAGCTCTTATCTGTGCTTCCGCGCTGGTCAAAAGAGGGATCAACCATAAAAACTCTTCGCGGCAAATTCCAAAAACAGCATAATTATTATATCATCAACTGATAGTAATATTTTATATCTTGAACAGATCTGGCAGAAATCATCGCCAACAAAAAAAAAATTTTGACACTGCTCGAACACGGAAAAAATGAAGAAATGGAAGAAGAGGAAAAGTTGGAGAAAGCGGAGACAGAAGAAGAATTGGAAGAAATAAACGAAAAATTGAAAAGCTCAAAAGAAGTTCGCCGGATGACTGTGAGTCTTTGCTATAAACTCTAAGCCGAAGTTTATTTTCAATCCCGCTCCTGTTGTCAAGTTTTACTGCTATCGTGCGCCCTCTTGCGGTTATAACCACATCTTGTTAGGCACAATGTGCTCCACTTTTCGTTTGTGTTTTAAAGTATATGGAAGGCCGCAGGAAATTTTCTTGTGTTAAGTTTAGTTTAAAGCGTTACTTTAACCTGCAACCAGTTCATTGATGCAGGTTTTAGCAGGTGACACTAATGCCGCGAAGCCGTAGTAACAGATTTGGAAGACATGGCTTGCAAGGCAATTTTCAATTTGTCTGAATGAAAAGAAAAGTAGAAAAGATTGAATCATAGAAAAATTGAAAGTGAAATTGAACGAATAATTATATGCACCGTTGCTTAACTTACGGTATTATAAATTTTTTGAGCTACAGCTATTTATGCTACAACTTCTCAAAAGGTCATTTTAAATTACAGGTAAAAAACTTGACGCGGCTAGGAGGCGATACGCTGTCCATCCGAGTCAGAAAAATGCTCCATGAAACGGCCACACCGCAAGTTTGGCGAAATTATAGCGTTAAGGGGCAAAAACAGAAGAAAGCGTTCAAAAACTTAACTCTGTACAAGCTTATGTTTAGTGAGTATAAGTTGCAATTGTAGCAGCAGATAGACTTACCTTGCAGATATTATACCAAGTAATAGCCAACATTGCAATTTTTGAAAAAAAATTGAATTTCGGTCTAATGAATCACTAAAATTTAATAAACAGCAATTGTACCAGCTTGCTATTTTGTGGTTAGGCAGACATATGGTGTAACGTAACTTAGAGGTAGTCCTTTAGTTTAAAGTTTTTTTTTAAAGGATTTACAGTATTTCCTACTAATATGGGATGGTTAGGGCTATGATACTGCAAAATCATTTACAGTGTGACTAACAAAGATGAAGGTTTGGTTTTCAAAAATGGCACTTTCTGTAAAGGTTAATTAAAAAAAAATAAAGCAAACAAATATCAAAGTTTTAATTTTTAGTTTTTTCTGGCAAACTGGCCAATGGCAATTTCCCAGTAACTTTACGGAATATTAAAAAAATGTTAAAAATTACAATTCAAAATTTTTGCTATGGTTCTGCTTGGTAGCTTAAATCACTACTTTTTAGAAATTTACAGTATTTACGCCAAAGTAAGACAAAATATCTATCAAGCTTTTTTGAAACTTAGTGGTATTTCTTCTTAAGTCAAAAGAAATTAATGAAAAAAAATCTTTACAAAGCACCAGAAAAAGTACTAAAAATGAAGTTGTAGCAAAATTCGAAAATTACAATAGCTGCGATAGAGACATCAGGTTAAATTATGACAAAACCAAAAAACAAAAGGTCCTTATCACTACTTGGACCGAAAAAATAGAATAGAAAAAAGCAGGTTTGCAACTATTTATAAAGTCTGGGATTACGAGAGAGACATCAGGTGTGTCACGTCCGATGCATTCCTTTACCTGCTGCTAGAGAAACTTGAGGTAACGGGCCAAATTGCATTTTCATTTTTCCCAAATTGGATTAAGATTCTTCAAGGACCATAAATGGCCCGCGAGCCAGACTTTGGATACCCTTATTCTAGAAGTAGGTACAGAAAAATTAGAAAAAAAACTGTAAAGTTTCAGTTACATTTGCTGCATTATTAAAATTGCAGCTTTTTTCGAAATACTGTCAAAGTAATGCAGTTTTGATAAAATGTGATAATAAAATTAGACACAATTTTAATAATACAGTACAGCCAATGTAACTGAAATTCAGTCGTATGCACCAACATCGATTAACTTTGATTCGAGGATCACTGAAACTTTTGAGGAATAGCCGAGCAAGTTATTAAAATAATGAATTATCTAAGAGTGCTTTTGCGATGTTACAGATAGAAAATGGATAATCCTCGTATCATTGTTAATCTACATTATACGAACATTAATGTATTACAATTTCAAAATTTTGATCATGTAAATTTTGCAGGAGCTGTTTTAAAAGTTGACGGAAAAGCTGACTGTTTAAAGTTTGATTTAGCGTTGGGGAATCCTCTAAAACAATTTCCTTACAAATGCCAATTATTAGAAAAAAAGGTCAGTGATTGCTGTCGCTTTGTTTTGTAACAGTTTTGTAGGTAGTTTAAATTTTTTTTTCTGATTTCGCAATTTGATTTTAAAATTTGTCTTAGCCAGCGTAGCCAATTGTTAATTGCTGTCTTGTGATTTAAAACTCCTTTGTTTGAAAAGAAAATAAATGTTCTAAGCCAAAAGTAGTTCAAAAAGTATTGTAAGGATGATGCGTAGCAAAACTTTTTTAACAAATTAAAAACTATTGCATATGTGAATCCTCCCTTAAGTTTTCAATTAAAGATTTGCATGGTAAAGACTATGACCTTCTCTGGTTAGTGACATACCTTTAATCTTAAGCGGACTGCGAAAAGTGGTATCGCGACGCAATAGCTTGCTCTTCATTCTACAGATGATGTGTAAGAAAGCTCTGATGCTATCAATTTTTTTTTGATTTTATTTATCTAACAAAGCCTTAGCGCTCGCTAAAATATTTCTCAATGTTTTTTAGAGATCAGCAACTCCAGCAGTTGTAAATGTTTCTTCCGATGAAGAATCCGCATCTTGAACAATGATTTGCCACGTTTCTGTTCTCTTGTTGAGTCAATTTCAACATTTCTGTTCCAGTTTAGCCAGATTTGTGCTGTATTTATGCGTATGTTATGCTTTTTGCTACTGCCTGACTAAGTGGGTTACATACTTAAATGGCGGAACTCTCAAGAAATACTAATTTTTTCAGCATTTCCGGCCGGTTCTGCCACTTATGTATGTAACCCAATTTATCAGGCAAAACGCCGAAGTGTGCTCTAATTTACGTGTTTTTTTGTAGAATAATACCTGAATAAATGTACTTGAGATCGTTTCCATAGGTGGCAAAACCAATTGAAAGCGCAAATTGACACTTTTTACTGGGAGGGAGAGGGCAGTGGGCGTTATACTCTATGCACTGACTTTTAAGACGATCATCGCTTGAAATTAATTTATTTGTAGCGCGATTTCTTGTAATGGCTCTTCCACGAAATCGCTTCCATTTCGTGATTGTGATGCTCGTGGTATAAATTCGATGCCTAAGGTTTAGGTGCGATAGAGCAGTCAATTTAGCAATTTTGAAGTTTATGTTATTTTCTAAGAAAACCTTTGGTTTTACCTATCATGCTTTTTTCATGAGCAAGGTGTTTGTTTTTGCTGCTAAAACTGGTACTAGTAGGCTATTCGTTGATTTTACAATCTTATCGAATTTTACAATCATGCGATGAATTTGTAATAATTATCATGCGATATCATTTACAACCGCACAAATGATCACAGAATTAACTACTTAAAAACTAAGTCGGTGGTACCGAACTCGAAAATTGCTTTAATTAGGATGTTCATTTTTTTCGAAGCTTTTTGTCTGACATTGTCAAGAAGAATCGTCAGAATGGAGAGTGTAGGGAAAAAACGGCTATTTATGGGAAAAAGTCGAGCAGCCGTGATCGGCTGGAAAAGAACCTATATTTCAAAACAGTGTTTAAGCGGCTTTTACCGATAGCCCAGAATTTTTCCGCATGAGTATTTTTTCCGCAGGCACTTGGCAGAAAAAATGCGCTTGCAGAAAAAAATAGGACTACAGGTAAAAGCCGCTTTAGTGTGAAATTTTTAAATTATACACAAATTCTTTTTGTCGGTAGAGGGATGGGTTGGAAGTTTTATGAAAGTAGCTTTAAGGGCAGATAGATAGAAGAAAGAGCGGCTTTAAGGGCAGATAGATAGAAGAAAGTTTTATGGAACAAGGGTAGAAAATCTACTGTCATCGTAATGTTGTGCACCGGCAGGATTTTCTTTGAGATGAAATCCAATGGCTGAATCAGAAGCAAGAGCCTTTCAGCCATTAGACTTCATTTCTTTTAAAACGATTGCAGTAGATTTTCTATTCTTGCTCAATGCCGCTCTCCTTCGATCTATCTGCCCTTGAAGCCACCGTTATCAAAACTCCCAATCCCGCCCTCTGACGACAAAAAGAATTCGTGTATAGTTTGAAGATAATACCGCTTTGAAATATTGACTTTTCTACATCCAATCACGGATGAGCTTCTTTCTACAAATAACGGTTCTTTTTCGAGCACTCTCTATTCTGACAATTTTTCTTGAAGTGTCAGACGAAAAGCTTCGAAGCAATGAACATTCTGCTTAAAACAATTCTCAATAATCAACTGCTTTTGAAAGTTGTTTGTGGTGTAGCGTACTGTAAAAGAACGTTGATTATAAAAGGACATTTTTTGATGAAAATGTGATTAGTGTTCGTACGAAAATGCTAGCACCATCCTTAACATGATTCGCCGTGTAATGCTTTTGATTATCTTTACTAGTAAGCTGTGCAAATGGCACAATTATATTAGATCAAATGCTGTGGCCGTGCATTGTACTTACAATACGTATTCTAACAACGTATTAAATTTGCTGTCATTATATTTGTTGGTGTGATGAATATATGGACAATCCTATTGCTGAAGTTTTTTTTGATGATAAACTACCGTTTAGAATGATATATATGAAAATTATGAGCATATTGTATTAAAAATTGAAATGCATTGTTCCGGTAATCTTGAGCGACATATTGTATTATACATGTTCCGGTAATCTTGAGCGACAATAGCTGGTGCTAAAAACGATGAAAATAAGCTTTTAGATAAACGAAGTGATGCAAATAGAGATCCGAATCAATAACGTTTTCCAATCCTTTTAAAAGCAAAAAAAGTTACCAAAAACCGTTTCGTTTTTTGTTAATCATACGCTTTGAATCCCATGTAAATAACATCGCACAAAACGCTACAGAAATGTTATTCAGAGTCTTCAAAAACATTATTTATACGTTATTTAAAAACGTACTGGAAACCTTTCTAAAATTAACAAACAAACGTTTCCAAAAACGTTTTCGTTTTACGTTAATAACACGTTTTTAACACCATTCAATAAAGGTTGTTGAAAACGTTCAATATATGTCGTCAAAATATGTTAGTAATACGTTGTTCTAAAACGTTTTAAATACTTCTAAAAAAACAACAAAAAAGCGTTTTTTAAAAACGTTGTTGTTAAACGTCAATAACACGTTTTTTTTGCGGTTTAAAGATACGTTTCTGAAAACGTTAAATAAACGTTATTAGGAGTTCACAAATAAACGTTTTAAAAACATTTTGTTTAAACGTTTTTGACACTTTTCAGATACCAAAAAAAAACGTTTATTAAACGTTTTTTTGTTGTTTGGGGAGCTCCGATCGTCTGACGTTTTTCTCCGGGATTGTCCGATCTACAACGTAAACTCGACCATCGACGATTTCGTTCGAAGACTTCGGTTGTTGCAGACAGAAGCTTAAAATCTCATCGAACTGTAAGTGATTGGTTGTGAATTTTAGCTTGAATGTACAAAACAAAGACAGAGTTCATTTGGGTCTGTCGCGCTGTTTTTGTCCTGTGTTTTTAGGTTGTGAATTATCTCACGTGCTTCATATTTTTAGCAACTGCAATTACGTTAATTTAGTTAAACTCACCAAAAATATTTGGGGCATGAAAATTGGTCTTTTATTAAAAGCTTCAGAAAGAAAACAAGGGGGAAAAAGGTGTTATGCATTTTATTTGAAACGTTCTCATTCAAACATAATGTAATATTCTGAACTTGATAACGACTTTAGTGGTTCAGGTCCAAACGTCTTTAACAAAATGTGTATTACCGCTTTCACTTTTTTCTCAAACTTTTTTGCAGTACATTGCTTATGAATTTACCGTGTATGCAACGCAGTATTATTGCTTCCATTTTACTGCTGCGTCTGAGCAGGTTATAAGTCTGATTTGTTGTTATTTTGAATAAAAATACCTTTGACTCTGTATATGTCTTCTTCAACGTAGGAGCTGCTTGAGACGGCGGGATTGAACTTCGCGGTGCTGCGACAATACCAACGCGACTTGAAGAACCTGAAGCTGGTGCAGGACGAGCAGAGGCAGTGGAAGATGAAGCAGGGGCACGGATCGACTCAAAGCAGCTAAACAACGTCATCGCCAAGCAAAAAGACACGCTCTGGTCTCTGCCTGCTGAGGTAATCCAGTGTTAGTTTCTTGTAATGCTGAATTGTTGGCGCTGCTCTGTAGGCGCGGTCAATACTGGGCATAAAATCATGAGCGTACGAGCGAATCTTTAGCTTGTTTTAATCAAATGGCGGCTTGTACGCTCGTACGCCAACGATTTTACGCCCAAATGTGGACCGGGCTTTAGTTTTTTGTTCAATCGTTTTGCGTGCTTAAAGGCTACCAGCGAAAGCCTAGGGAGGTAGGGAAGAGCCACCAGAACGACAACTACTTATAACAAGCAATGCGAAAATATGGTCTTTCCGCAGGAGTCGAATCTGCAGCCTTTGGATTACGGATTTTTGTAGGATTACCGTACTTTTTTGTTACTTGTATTTTTTTTGTAACATTGCAGGAATTATGGATCTTTAAAGTGTGCGCTCTTTAGCATTAGATATCGTTTTTTGTGTATTATTTACACGTCGCATATTAACAGATAATTTAGAAGCCGTTTGTTTATTTGCATATCCTTCTGTCGTCGGACAGCGTCAGACGCTAAATATTGGACGATTCACACACTTTTCATTTTGATGACTATTTTGTGCTTGGGGGAATCCCCACCTGCTTGGGAGTTTCCAGTGATCCAATGTTCCTGTGGATTTCTTCGAATTCTTGTCCACTAAATTTGCTGCTTGTTCGAATCCTCCTAGCGGAGATAATTATCATAAAGCGTCTTATCCAGCAAGGACACAACGTGACCAGGGTGCGGGTTGAACCCAGATCATGCGACCAGGGTCGTCGGAAAAACGACATCTCTACCCTCTCGGCCACGCTGCCGATTAAGTGTTTTGCAAGCATTATAAAATTTAAGCTGGTTGTCCGCATCGTGGCCGAAACGGTAAAGGCGTCGTTATTATGACGTCTCTGACCGTATCCTGATCACGTTGTTGCGTCCTTAGATGCATTAAAATACTTTACGATGATTATCTCGGCTGGGTGGCTTTAAACAAGGAGCAAATTCAGCGGACAGATTCCGAAAAGCCCAAAGAACCTTGGATCGCTGGAGACTAAGTAGGTGCGGATTCCTCTAAGCATGAAGTAGTTATCGCAATGAAAAGCGTGCGGATCATCTAATAGTTAGCGTCTGACGCGGTCCGTTGAGGGTGGGATAAATATGCAACTGCAATAACAACAACAAAAATACGTATTTCTCGAGATATCTTTGTCGAATTATTTCTGAAAGGCATTTGAAAATTAAAGAGCTGCATTGATTATTATTGTGCATTTTTTCATTACCGTAAAATAAAATGAAAGATGGCGTTTTTGCTTTAAATCGGTCTCATTTTTACGATGAGAAAATTTTGCGCTTTGCTTTTCAATGAAGTTGCAGCCCATGAAGTTCATGTGTGTGAACCAGCAGGTACTCGGCGTCCATCTAACCACACCAACGCAGAGCTTTCTTTTGTTGGTTCTCTTTGCAAGTCTTTCTTCAGGCTGGGCCACCACAACTGGTGTAGACTGCTTGGCCCTGAAGGGAAATAAACGTAAAGTGTCTTTTCCAAGGACACAATAAGGACTCACTGCTAGTTCGGGAATCGAACCAGTAGTCAGCAACCTTTCGACCAATAGCACGACGCCCTACCAGCCTGCACCAACGTCCTGCCACCTCAACGTGGTGGTGCAGTCCCCTCCCCGATGGGGATGGGTCGAAATGGCAGGACAGATCTCCCTAGGGGCTCGACCGAAAGGTCGCCCCCATTGTCTCGGACTGTTTTTTCGCTGGGCCGCTCGTTGACCGGTCACAACTAGGCGGCTCCTCTACTTTCGGCGTCTCCTTATCCTGGCATTGCTCCTTATTAGTGGCAATGTCCACCCTAACCCAGGCCCCATCAGCAACCATCCTCACCCCAGGTACCCCTGCTCCATCTGCCATCTAGATGTGGGCAGAGACTCTCTTCAATGCTCTGCTTGCCTCAAGTGGGTGCATTTTCTCTGCTCCTCCCTCACCCGTGCTGACTTTCGCACAATCTGTGCAACTGGCACTTCAGTCGGCTGGCGATGCCCAGCGTGCCATCCCCAAATCACAACTGGCTCCCCCACTCAAACTAGTCTCCATGCAACGCCGCCTGCGTCCCCTCCACCCCCTCCCCCAGGGTTCCCCCCACTACCGCCTGGCTTTTACCAATCACGTCCACCTCGGGGCCCCCCACGTTACCCTCGCTCCATTTGCTCCCTCGAGGTTGATAAGGATTCTTTAAAGTGCTCCACCTGCTCCAAGTGGGTGCACTTTTCCTGCTCCTCTCTGACCCGGGCTGACTTTCGCAAAATCTGCGCAGCTGGCTCCCCCATGGGTTGGAATTGCCCTGTTTGTCTTAATGGGAACCTAGCCTCTCCCACCCTCCGGCCAGCGTCCCCCCACCCCTTCTCTCCTGCTCCGCCCCCTCCCACACCCCCTCCACTTGCTTGCTCGGATCTCAGGGATTCATCTCTGCCTTTCCCCTCACATCCTCCCCTCCTTAACACCTACCCTCCTTCCGCCTTCACCCTACCTGCCTCATCACCACTGCCCACAGGTTCACAGTCGGCCCATACCTTGCCACCCCACTCTCAAGGAAATCCACGCCCCTCACAAACTCTTCGTATTCTTCAATGGAATGCCGGCGGTCTTCCTTCCTCCCGCCGTGCCGAACTGATCGCTTTTCTCTCTGGCAACCACTATGACCTCATTTTCCTCCAGGAAACTCATCTTTCCTCAACTAAAAAGTACAAATCCCTGGTTATTATACCCTTCGCACGGACCGGACATTCGGTAGACAAGGCCCTGTTTCCTCCGCTACTCATAACACTGGTGGTGGTGTCCTCACTCTCATCCACTCTGACCTGGCTTTCTCTCCTGTTTCTGTCTCCTCTCTGTCTTCCCAGGACCCCTACTCAGACTACACCTGTGTTAAAGTCCTTCTCTCCAACCACTCTCCTCTTCAATTTCTTAACCTCTATTCCCCTCCCATCAGAAGCACTCCTTCTGACTATCGCACCAGGACCTTCTGTCCTGACATCCTTCCTAACTCCCCTGACACTTTTATCCTCGGAGACTTCAATGCTCACCACCCAACATGGGACAGACTCATTCCCCCTAACCCGCTCGGAAATGACCTGTTTCGCTGGATCACTTCCTCCGGTCTGGAAATTCTGAACGACCCCGCCTCGCCCACGCTCCTTCACCATTCCACTGGTAGCCGTTCTTCCCCTGATATCTCGTTAGCTCCTGCGTCTCTCGCTCCCCACTGTGAATGACGCACTCTCCCTGGCCTTGGCTCGGACCATCTCCCCATTGAAATTGTCCTCCCCCTCTCTCCAGTTCGTCACCCAAACACTCGTCCTCCCAAATTCAAATACAAAAAGGCCAGTTGGGATATTTACCAATCTTATATTGCTGAGCACCTTCCCTCTCTTGATTTTGACGCACTTAACATCCACCAGGCTGCCCACTCCTTTTCCCTTTTCTTAGTTGAAGCTGCCAAGGCCTCTATCCCTTTCGGCCGCCTTGGTCGTTCCCCCAAAGCCTGGTGGTCCCAGGAAGCGGAATCTGCAGTGCGGGAACGACAGAGGGCCCGCTCCGTAGCACACCGATCTGAGTCACACCGCCTCAGATACATAGACGCTTCTCGTAGGGCGTCCTCAGTCATTTCTAGAGCCAAATCTGCAACATGGCAAGCCACCTGTTCTAACCTGTCTCCCCGTTCTGATCCTCGTGCTGTCTTCAGGCTTCTCAATGCCATCTCTGGCAAAAAGAACACCTCCCATGACCCTTCTTTTCCTGATTGCACTTCCCCTCTTGATACTGCCAACCACTACGCCTCTTATCTTCGCTCACATCTATCTCAAGCGACACCCCGTTCCGCGCGCAGAGCTGAAAGACAGTTCATGAATGAACTCCGGAAAGCTAGCTGTGAGGATGCTTCTTCCCTCCACAATTCTTTCTGCTCCCCCTTCTCCTTGAATGAACTCTCCACTGCCATCAGTAATCTCTCCTCTTCCACTGCGTCTGGCCCAGACCAGATTGCCTACCCTTTACTAAAACACCTGCCCGAACCAGCACAGCTCCTCCTTCTTTCTCTTTATAACAGGTCCTGGCACTCTCACACCTTCCCCTCTTGTTGGAAACCTTCCACTATCATTCCCATTCACAAACCTGGAAAACCCACTTCCTCTCCGTCCTCTTTCCGCCCCATTTCACTCACCTCCTGTATCTCCAAGCTTTTTGAGCGCTTAATTCTTTCTAGCCGAACTTTTCACCTTGAATCTAATCATCTCCTCTCCACTTGCCAGGCCGGCTTTCGTCCTGGTAGGTCATCCCTTGACCAAATTCTAACTCTGTCCCAATCAATCTGGGATGGCTTCCAAAGGAAAAAACCTCCAGACCGAACCATTTTGGCTTCTGTCGACTTCTCCAAGACTTTCGACTCGGTCTGGCACTCTGCTCTTTTTCACAAACTCCTTTCGCTCAGGCTCCCCCCTTGCTTCATTCTCTGGGTGCGCTCCTTCCTTTCTGATCGTAGAGCTAAAGTCCA
Organism: Trididemnum nubilum; assembly: GCA_963965965.1. Classification (NCBI taxonomy): domain Eukaryota; kingdom Metazoa; phylum Chordata; class Ascidiacea; order Aplousobranchia; family Didemnidae; genus Trididemnum; species Trididemnum nubilum. The sequence goes on from OZ014469.1 coordinate 5,404,439, forward strand.
GGTTGGTGGTTCCCACAGCCGCTCCTTCCGCATCAGATGTGGGGTGCCACTGGGCTCGGTTCTTGGTCCAGTCCTTTTCATTCTATTTGTTGATGACATCACTAAGGATTTACCTCGGGACGCCCATGCCTCCCTGTATGCTGATGATCTGGCCATCTGGTCCTCCTCCCCAGACCCGCTCAAAGCCACCTCTGTTGTCCAATCCTCCCTCGCCGTCCTTGAAACATGGTCCAACTTGTGGAGACTTCCACTCAATCCAAAGAAGTGTGAGTCCTCCTTTTTCTCTACAGATCCCCATCAAGCCACTTTCCAACCCCGACTGAACCTCTTTGGCTTCCCTCTTTTGTTCAATCCCACACCTAAATTCCTTGGAGTAACCTTTGATCGGACTCTATCCTTTGGGGCCCATGTCCAATCCCTGTGTTCCAAATTCTACCCACGCCACAAAGCCCTTCGCTCAATTGCCACTGCCTCTTGGGGTCCCACAAAAGAATCTCTCTCCCTACTCTACAAAGCCTTTGTCCGTCCGGTGCTCACATATGCCTCTCCTGGATGGTTCCCGTTCCTCTGCAACACTGCAACCAATCATCTGGAAGTTCTACACAGAGCTGCATGCAGGGTCATTACTGGTTGCCTCTCTTCCACCCCCTCCTCACTACTCCTTCTCGAGGCCCAACTCCCTCCTCTAAAGCTGACTCTAGAGCATCAGACCCTCTACTCCTTTGAACGTGCTCTGCGCCTTCCCCCCGACTTCTCCAGCCTTTATGCCTTGGCAATCAAAAACGTTCCCTGTCGACTAAAGAAGAAACCCTCCTGGAGATCATCTTGCTCTTCGGCCACACTACCACTCCCATCCCCACGTGAGTCTCTGATCACGTGCCCCCCTTTTCCACCATGGTCCGCGGCCCGCTTCACTGTTTCCCCCTTCATTCCCGACTGCACGGGCAGCAGTGCAGCCCGACTCCAAATTGCTTCGGGCCGACTGTCCTCCCTCCCCCCCTCTGATATCCAAGTATGGACTGACGGTTCTGTCCCCTCCCTTTTCGGTCCTGGTGGCGCTGGAGTCTATGCTACATGCTCCAAATGCAACACATCCCATTCCCTATCCTTTTCCTCTGGTCCAATTGCCTCCAGCTTCACAGCCGAAACCTTCGCCCTCAAGCAAGGTCTTGCTTGGTGTACTAGCCATTTCATGACCTGCAAATTCCAGTCAGTTCTTTTCCTAACCGACTCTCAATCAGCCCTCTCTGTCCTTTCTTCAGCCCCCACTTATCTCCTGTCTGAGTCCCTATGGAATGTTTGGTCCCTTGCCTCTTCCCTCTCCAACAATACCACTTTGAGCTTCCAATGGGTCCCCGGACACGCAGGTCTCCCCGGAAATGAAAAAGCCGATTTACTTGCCAAAACTGGTGCCTCTCTGCCCACTGATGCGATCCCTACCCCTCTCCTCGCAGTTATTGCCAAATTCCGTTATTCCCAATACCGCAATTGGAGACGTCACATCTCTCACTCCCACCTGAACTTTCAAGTCCCCGAAGTCTCTTCGGAGGAACTTCTTCTTTCTCGCTCCATACGCAGTGAGCTCTCTCGTCTTCGCTGCCATGGTCACAGTCTTCTTTTATCTTCTTATCTTCACAGGATCAGTCGGAAGGAGAATTCTGATTGTAGTGCCTGTGTACACCCTCTACAGGACCTCAGTCATCTCCTCCTCGATTGTCCTGCTTCTGAACCCCTTCGCGGGTCTATCTTTGGCTCCTCTCTTTCTATTCTCGATCTATGGTCCAGACCTTGGGGTGTGGCCCGACTGTTGGGTCTCCGCGGAGTTCCTCCGCGCCCCCATCCCTCGGAAGGGGTCGGGTAGTACCACCACCACCACCACCACGCCCTACCAGCTGAACAATCGCTACCCTATAAAACTGCTGTTATTCTATTGATGTTTGATGCTGCTTTTTATATGAGTTGTATCTGTTGTTTTGTACGAGTTTTTATGCTTATATCATATATCTAGCTTTTATCGCGGTGTTGGATATTTTCTACGTTTATGACGTTGCTTACATTATTTTTTTTGCTTAACTGCGTAGACTGTTTGATTTGTTCAGTTGCCTGATGAAACCAATAATTCCGAAATATGCAGGTTGCAAAGTGCTAATCAGTTTTGTGATTTTTATTGCATTGCGCCGAAACGTGAAAGTATGTCAAAAATGTTTCGCGTTGTTTTGTGCCAAACCCTTAAAATTGAACTTGAACTTTTATGTGTTTTGCGAAAGATCGAGTTTCACAAATTACTAGATGATTCCGTGATGTCCATGTTTGCCTTACGTAGCAACCTATTGCTAGTTCTTTGTCTAATTGCCATGCTCCTCCTGTATTATTCAAATATATTTTAAGCACAGGCAACCAAATGAACTAAAGTCCGTAGCCAACACATTAAAAACGATACAAAAATCACTTGGTGATGCACAAAGCATAAATCTTAAAACTATTGGTTGCATGTGACAATAAAATTTTGATTCGTTTAAATCAAGCAGATAGCGTCAAAGATTTAATCAAGTTATGGGGCAAGTTTTTTCAATAAAGTAAATTTTTTAAAAAATTTTATGTCAATAAAAACTTGCACTATAGTTTGAAGTAACTTTTTTTTGCTTTGTAATAATTTTTTCTTGTTGTGTGGTAAAGTTTAAGCTCAAAACATGATTATTTCAGGTTATATTGTTGTGCCAATTAATATTGCGTCATAATTGTGCTGCTCTAGCTTTGCACTCCAGGAGATGACTTACGAATGAAAAATTGTCTTTCTGCGCCTATTGCTATTGTTTAGTTGTCAAGATAACTAGTCCTATTTTGTGATTTGTGCAAAACTTATGTGTTTCCACCTCGGGCCTTCAACAATAACGATGTTGATTATTGAGAAAAAAATATTTGAATCATAACGAAATTCGCTCATTACAAAAACTGTTGCTATGTGTCTAAAAGTAATTTTCTTGTTTAAAATTGTCAGATGGCACCATTACAAAGTTGTTGGTTCGTCTCTTTTAGCTTTTGCTGATTTTTGCAACTGCATTTACATAAAATGTACGTTATGAATTGAGTTATTTTGACTTGTATTCACAGTGACTTGAAAAATATTGTTTTTCAATAGCGCTATTAAATGTAAATATATCAATTTTTTTAAAGGATCTATTGATTGTCAGTAACATTATGTTAAAACTATAATATTAAGTACTTTGATTTTGAGCTAAAAAGCTAGTCGAATCGTCAACCCATACGACTCTGTACTCTGTAGTCTGTAACCCATCACGTGAAGTAGAACTGAGAGTGATCTTTTCGAATAGGTGCGTACTTGCTCAAAGAATATCGAAAGTTGGAAAGGCCATGATTCTTCTTATCAACATAAAACAGTCAAGCTCTAGGAGGGAGTTTATCCTTCCATTTTGACTCACAACTCACTTTGAGGCGGTGGGGCGTGGGTGCAGGCGTTGGCACGTCAGCTTTGACCAACAATTTTCTCACAGGAAACCATTTTGTGAAAAATATAAGGGCGTCAATAGCGTTTGGAGAAAGAGCAATGTGTCATATTTTCTCTCTTTGCATCATGGCTTAATATAAAAAATGCCCAAAAATTGTTAAAATCATGGTACAGACTGTTACACAAACAGAGAGTACGCATTAGATTTTACCAGTACGTGAGACTAAAAGGAACTGCCTAAGCAATTTACAATGCAATAAATGTTGTGGGAAAAGAGCCAGTTTAGTAGATTTACTTCATCCAGTTCTAATTTGTTAGATTCTTTTTAACTTTAATTCTTTTTGTTTTGTTTTTTTGCTGTGAAACAAACATTTTTATTTTACAACAGCAAGCACGTCACAAATAAAAATTTAAAATCTTATAGTTTTTTTTTTAATCTCTTATTGGGATTATCAAGGGTGTCTGTCAAAAGCAACACGAAGTTTGAAAATTAAAATTTAAGATCAAGGATTAAAAACTAAAATGATAAAGTATGAAAGTTTTTTTGTTGTTCCGGGGCCATGGCCGGCTTAGGGGCGACCCAAAGCGCACCCAACCAGCAACAAAAAATTGTACCTCCTGCGCAGTACTTGAACAGCCTTACCCATCTGTGAGTGGAACCCAAGGCTCAATATGAAAACTTAGGTAACAAGTAAATATTTAGCCTTGGAGTGATGACTGTGCAAAAGTAGAAGAGGATTAGGTTCGATTTTCGTTGCTGGTTGGGTTCGCTTTTATCATTTTAATATTAAGTCCCTGATTTTTATTTTTGAATTTCAAACTCACTGTGCACTTTAGTGTTATTTTTGACTGAGTCTCTGATTACCCTGTTTACGAATAATACAAACTGAAGCGTTGTAATTTTTATATGTGACGTGTACTCTGTTATGATATCTGCTCTGGCCGACGCTGCCGAGTACGTTTTTGAATCAGTTGAATTCAAACTCTTCTTACTGTAATTTTCACTTTATGCTTCTGCCTGTGTGTCAAAACATTTAGCTTACTGTGTTAACAAATAATCAATATATGAGGAAGTGAATACCTAAAATTAATACTTAACAAAATAAAAACGCCTTTTCAGTTTAGGAGCAAAGCAATCATATTAAAATTACAGTCAAGCAAGCAACAGCGTTGAATTTTAGCGCAAAATTAACCACATTCAGTTATATGAGATGGGAGCTTGCTAAAAAGGAAGCCCAATAAACAACTGACGCATGTTAAACTAGATGAGAGCTTGCTGAGTAGCAACCCCTTTGAACGACCGACGCAAATATCTACAGATTTCAAAAAGACTAGCGCCCTACCTTATGCCATAACAAATTGATTTTAACGGGACCCCCGGGGGGTGGCACCCCCAAGCAATTTCAAAATATTAGTCTCTTAGATATCTACTGATATTAAAAAACACTGGCACTCTAAGTTAAGCCGTGCAAAGAATTGATTTTCGGGGGCCTACGGGGGGTGTTGCACCCCCATACTATATCAAATATTTGTCTCGTAAATATCTGCTGATATCAAGAAAACTGGCACCTTAGCTTGAACTGGTCAAAAAATTGATTTTTGGGAAGTCCCGGGGGGGGGGGAGTGATGGTATACCACCAAATTATGTCAAAATATTTGTCTGTTAAATATCGATTGATGTCAAAAAACACTGGCACTGTAGCTTAATCAAAGACTTGCTTTGTGTGGGGTCTATTTGGGGGGGTCCCCGGGGGTGGCACCCTCAAACTATGTCAAAATATTTGTCTGTTAAGTATCTGCTGATATCAAAACAAACTGCCATCCTATCTTAAGCCGTTCAAAAAATTGATTTTTTGGGCCTCATTTTGAGAAGGGTTTCGGGGGATGGCACAAACAATTTCAGGAGTCAAAACTGCGTTTGTAGCTTAACAACATCACTCAAAAAATTGATTTTAGTGTTTTGCGGTTTAGAAAAAAAGGAAAGTACTTTAGGAAGAAAAAAGAATTTTTTTTTGCGTACTACCCTTATTTTAAACTTCAAGTGGCAATTTGCAGATATTTTTTCTGTGTACTAAAAAATTAGTCGTTTGGAACAGTCGGTATACGCATTGGTAAGAGAAAAAAAAACACTTCATTACAACTACAGGAATAGTTTCAACAAACTTCGGGACTTTGTCATGCTTCAAACAATTGGAAATTATGAGATAAGTATTAAGCTGGTTGAATGCAATTACGGCGGTCGTGTTGAATGCTCTTCAGGTACTATATAATATTTTATTGTTTGATGGTTATAGATCAAGGGTTCTTAACCTTTTTTCTCCAATTCTCCACTTTCTAATGTAGCCTACCAACTCTCCATTTCCCACAGCCATAGGCGTAGCCGGTTTTTTTTATTTAGGGGGAGGGAGAGGCAAACCACAAATTATTTGCAATGATGTCATCGGAAATTTTTGAAAGAGTAGAAACTTCTTGTGGGACAAAAATACCGTAGAATGAAACATCAGAAGCCGTGGCATGGTTTGGGACGTAACCAAGATTTTGCTAAAACTTAAACCAAAAGTCAAAAATTGAAAATAATTCAAAATATGTAAATTGGGAGATGTGTTGCGTAAACTAGTGTAACCAAAACGTATTACAGGCGGGGGTCTGGGGGCGAAGCCCCCAGCCGCTGGGCGATTTTTTGGCGATTTTTTTGTTACCCCAAAATGGTGACACCCGGTGCGGACCCAGTATTATTAAGGCGGGTTCACACAGAAGCCGTCAACGTCAACGTTACCGTTCCGTCGCAGTTACGTCTAACGTCAAGGTGTTCACACAGAAAATTTTAGCGGTGACGGAAGTGATTTTCTTGATTTCATCCGTCTTACGTTGAGTTAAAATAATTTTAACTTTACGTAAGTAACGTAAGCGATTTCGAGCATGTTTTTGGTGGTGGGGGCAAACTTTGAGCCACAAAAACTAAAAATCTTGAAAAAATAATTGGTTTTTGTTGAAAAGTAGCTTTCAGCAGGCAATGTTAAGTGCTTAGAGCTGTATGTAGTAGGCTAGGTCTAGTCATGTACCGATACTTTGTAGTATAGGTAGTGTACAGTAGCAGTGATACTGGTATCTAGCCTAGCGGTACTTCAGACTGGATTGCTTTTTTTTTCTGCTTGGGAAAAGAAGAGAGAATGAGATATTGAAACTACCGGTAATTGGTACTGGGTAGGCATGTTAAATCTGAGTTGGTTGCTAGCAGCCAGTTGAGAAAGCCAATTCAATTTGGCTTTCCTTGCTCTTGTTTCGGTACAATTGGCTAAAGTTCAATTTTGAACTTCAATTGACTTGACTCTTGAAAGCGGAAATTGTAAACTACTGGAAGCAATCAATTTCTACAGTAGAGACCAGTGATGGAGTCGAGTACTCAACTTCCGAGTACGAGTACGAGTACCGCAAAAAACTTCGAGTACGAGTACGAGTACTGATATTGAAAAATGTACTCGAGTACGAGTACCGTAAAAAAGTTCGAGTACGAGTACGAGTACTTTTACAAGTTTAGAAAAAGAAATTTTTAAGTCGTATCGGATCAAAATTTGTCGCAAAAATATAAACGAATACGTTTTTTTCTGTGAGTGGGATGTTAAGAAGGCGCACAACTGCAGGCGACAATTTTCTGACAAGTTACACGCAAAATTACTGTTATATTTTAAACAAATTAGGTACCTTGACGTTGAAAGCAAGTGCACGTTTTTTTGCGCGTCGGAAAAAAACTTGGCTTGCAGAAGCAGCAAATTGCTCATTGTTGCAAGAAGTTCTGTTGCAGCCGAAGAAAAATGTTTAACTCTAAAACTGAGCAAAGAATTAACTTTGAAATTTTTGGTAAGATTCAAGCTTTGATTGAGGTTTACGGCAAAGAATGCATGTCAAGAACTTGCGTTTTTGAATGGCACAAAAGATTTCATGAAGGCCAAACTGAAGTTGAAGATGATGAACGTTCACGATGCCCAACCATATCAAAAACCACTTACAATAACCGAGAAATCGAAAAAATTGTCCGAGAAGATCGTCGGCTTAGTATTCGACTGATAGCAGAGAGGATGTCCATTGACAAAGAAACAATGTGGCAAGTACTCCATGAAAATCTGCATATGACAAAGGTCTGTGCGCAAGATGTTTCAAAGCTTTTAACTAGCAATCAAAAAGGAAAACGCCAAGAGGTTTGTGCTGACATTTCAAAACAAATTGAAGAAAACCCTAAATTTTTAGACAGCGTGCTTACTGTACATGCGATGAGAGATAAATTTTCCAGTATGACCCAAAGACAAAGAGACAGTCCATGCATTGGAAAACTGCAAACTCACCACGAATTAAAAAAGCAAAATCAAAATTCAAGGCAATGTTAATTGTTTTTTTTATGTTAAGAACGTTGTCGTGTTCTTTTTTTTTGTGAAAATCCGAATGAAACGCTGCGTTGATGCTAAGGGAAAATACATCAAAGGGGAAACAAAATAAAACGACCTTTTTTCCTTCAATAAAATTGCTTTATGTCACCAGTTTTGTTATTTAAAAGCGACACCTCGTATACCGTATGCTTCTTTCAATCACAAGTAAGCTTTCAAAGTCCTCTACTCCAAATATGATTACCCACAACAATTTTTTGAGAACTTTTGCGATTTAATGTTATATTCAATTAACATTTAATCATAGGTAGGCAAGTTAATGCAAAACATTAGCTTCGCTAACCACTAGTCCGTTAACAAACTTCACACTTCCGTCAACGCTAATCCGTTATTTTCAGCTTTAATTAACGGAAGTCAATGAAGTCCGTTAATTCGTTAATATTTTGCGTGTAATATACATTTCTTTATGTTCACTCGGTTTTAGAGCACGTATTGACGTTGTTGAGCTGATTGTAAGGAAAAATTTTTTGCTATGGTGGTCTTTTTGTGTTTTGGAAGTTACGTTTACAGTCTAATCTAATTTCAAGACAAAAACAAGTTCATATGCACTAATAAAGCTGCGATTGGAAAATTTTTGGAAATTGCGAACAACGATAATTAATAGACCTATGAGGCTGCAGCTTATTATTTGCCACAAAAAAGAGCTTCTTTCTTCGCTTTCTTCTATAAAGCTCGTGCTAATACGCAACAAGTGTTACCAGTGTCAACTGGTTTGTACCATTATGATAAATGAATGGTGCAAGATATTAGCGATAAAAACTTTAACGGAAGTTAAAAGAACTTAACGGAAGTAAATTTAGTCCTTTAGCATGAAAAAACTTTTTAACGGATTAACGATTTAATGAAAACGTTAGCTTCGTAATTAACGGATTAACGATTAATGGACTTGTGCTCTCCTATGCGTTTAATTAAAGACTATCTAAAACTTGTAACACTAAACTGCAAATGACGTAGTAGTAAATGTTCTCGAAATAATGCTGCATTTCAAAGGAGGTGACTAAGTTAGTGAGCATAAAATAACAGAGGTGGAGTCGAGGACACGAAGCTCAAGGACACAAAAAAAAATCCGAGGCCAAGGCTAAGGACAGGAATGCTCGAGGCCAAGGACCAAGGACACAAATGCAAGTGTTTTCCTAAGAAAAAAGGCCTTAAAAATTTTTTCCGTCGATCTCCAAAAAACGGTCTAGAAAAACGTTTTTCAGCCGATCTACAAAATTTTAACCATTCAAAAAATAGTGCTGTCCTCGAGCCGAGGACAAGGCAATTTTCGAGGACTTGACGATTTGAGGCCAAGGCCAAGGACTTGAAAATGTGTCCTCGAGAACTCCACCTCAGTAAAATAATGCTGCCATTTAATATCAGCTACCAGCTACAACCAAGGGCGTACGCAAGGGGGGTTTAGGGGTTCAACCCCCTCCCCATTGGTCTGTCGACTAAGATGCACAATAAAGAAAATATCACGTTTTTAGCACTTCTGAGCCTGTTTTTTTGCAATGACACGGACTCCAACATGATTTAAAGCAACTTTTGAAGCATTTAGAGTTTCTTAGGGGGGGTTAATTTGTCAAAGATATACCTTACAAACCAATTTCAAAAAATTGGCAAAATTAGCAAATTTAACCGCTAAAAATGCTTATCATTGGCTTCATCAAAAATATAAAGATGGGGTTTCAGTATTAGTTAATTAATAATCCACTCAAATCTCGTTCCATTCGCCCCCCTCCACCTTCTCCAACTGTCTCACTCTATAAACTACAGAATATAAATGCTTGTGAGTTTTTCAAATCAAGATTTTATGATTTACCGGCTTGTAAATTAGAGGACTGAAATGTTACCATTAGCCACCGCCCACATAGCTCACTTATGCGCAAAGGCGTACACAGGGGGGTGGGGGTTTAAACCATCCTCCCTATTGATCCGACGTATATCATTCGAAATATCGTCTTATTAATCAAAACGAACAAGCTCCTTCTTTACTCTCATAGTAATACGAAATATTTAATTATATAGTAACTAATTTTTTGTTATCTAATGCAACAATGCAAGCGACTAAATGTAATACTGAAACTCTGGAATGCCGTGTTACGAGTTAGAGTAACTTTCAGTAACGTAGGCAGGGGGGGTTATAGCCCCCCCCCCCCATTGGCCTGTCAACTAAAATGCAGAATAAGAAAAATACCACGTTTTTAGCACTTCTGAGCTTGGTTTTTGTTCTGGAATGGACTAAAAGTGATTTAAAACATCTTTTGAAACATAAATTTAGAGGGGGTGTGGCAAATTTGTCAAAAATAAAACTCACAAAGCAATGAAAACTTTGAAAAATGTCCAAAAACAAGCGAGCAACTTTGATCGCTAGTGTAAAAATGCTAAACATAGGTTTCATCAACAAGCATATTATAAACTTAGGAATAGTAGTGGGCTTTTTAGTGTTAGTTAATATCAATCACTTGACTCAAATTTTTTTCCGTTAGCCCCCCTCCCAATTATTTTTCCCTGTAAAATATAGACGAAATAGATTGTGAGAGTTTTCCTAAACTATACGATTTTATGATTTACCAGCATGTAAGCAAAGAGAGCTAAAATTTTACTTTTAGCCACCTTCCGCATAGCCCGTTTATGCAAACAGTTTAATCAGGTTTACACTACCAATTTCTATGCCATGCTTTAAAAGCATTATTTTTTATCAATATAGCCCTAAAACTAAGTTTTTTTTTTAAAAAAATGCAAAATTTTCAAGCGCTGGGGGCTCAGCCCCCAGACCCCCAATAGCCTCCGGGGCTCTGCCCCCAGACCCCCGAAACAGACCCTTAATTGCGAATTTCTGGCTACGCACCTCCCACACTTTGCACTGTTTATAATCATATGAGTTTTCGTAGCTTTTGTTTTGAACAATTTTTTTCTTCATCGTTCCGTTGCAAAGCTTGTGATGTTAACTATAATAGATGTATGCTTAATGCTTAATTGTATTTGGTTTGAAAAGATTTATTTGCATTACGCACTGTGAGACTTTGATTCCATCTTGTTACATTGCGCTAAGTTATTTATTCGCCAAAGCATAGATCGCGAACAAATTTTTGATGACACTTTTGAAACCCCCCCCACTGAAAAATCCTGCGTGCGCCACTGGCTACAACAGTAATTTATAGCGGTAGATTTATTCCATATATTTACCTGTTTACAGTTCTATTATTTAATTTCAAATCTAACATCCATTTTTATAAAATAATCCTAATTAGTGCTTAGTCATATTAATATTTCAAACGCATTTTACATGCGTTATCAAAAGACTTGACTTATTATTTTATCAATTTCTTGCAAAAAAAAGTAAAATTTTGCCTACAGCTGCAACTCAGCTACAGAATAATTATGCAACTCAACTATCTCTATCTGACCTAAATTTAACACTAAAAATATTGCCTCCAAATCTAACTCTATGCTTTTTCGGATACCCCTTCCAATACCACAGTAAAACCATTATTTGGGATTGGGAGATTACAGTGGAAAATATTCTATCAACTGTAGAAAGTATTCTATCAACTCAATTATCTACTGTAGAAAATATTCTATCAACATTTGAGGTGAAACCGTAAAATGCTAACCCAACTGATGCCATCTTTGTAACACGCTTGGCTCGATTTCTGTGCTATGTAACTTTAATTGCTAAATAAGTTAAAATTTGCGGCAACTTTCACACGTGTTCTGCAGGAGAAAGGCGTTAGTTGTCAAACAATACTATGCGCTGTCGACCCAATCACTTTAACCACATTCCAACGCTTGATTTCGCTCGTTCTCACCATTAAAAAGTTGTTTGTTCAGCTGCGGTCTGCACGGATTCCAGCAAAAGCAACTCAATAAATTAGCGGGTTTTATTGGCTGCAGTTTACTATCAAAAATTCATTTTGTTTATTACTTTTAGCAAAGACCAAATGTACTCGTGTACTCGGCTCTTTTTTTGACCGAGTACCGAGTACATTGACCTTCGAGTACGAGTACCAACCGAGTACCTGGGGTTCCGAGTACGAGTACGAGTACTCAAAAAATGGTACTCGAGTTGTACTCGAGTACTGTACTCGAGTACTCCAACACTGGTAGAGACCTTTCTCATGTGTGAAAGTGGCTATTTTGCCTCTAGAGGCAAAATAGTGTTTTTCCTTTGTTTGAATTAGGGTTTGAGTTAGGGTTTGGGCTAGGCTTGGGATTAGGGTTAGAATTAGAGTTAGAGTTTGGGTTAGTTTTTGGGTTAGTGGGCTAGGCTTGGGATTAGGGTTAGGATTAGAGTTAGAGTTTGGGTTAGTTTTTGGGTTAGCATGAAGCTTACGTCTAATTTGGCAGTTGCGGCAAAATAGCCGTAAGGACTATTTTGCCTCCAAATTGCAAAATAACATGGGGCTATTTTGCCTCTAGAAGCAAAATTGCCACTGCCTTTAAATAAAGTGGCCACTTTTGACCATTTTGGACACTGTATCATCAATAGCCTAGTCATGATCATATACCGTAGTGCACCGGGGTACTTTGATACTGGTCGGTGGTCATGATTATTGCCATGATGCATATAAATACTGACCAGTGATTGCTTAGCTACCAATATCATAGACTCTTAACTTTTGTTTATTTTTAGGAACTCATAAGCCTATCTATTTGTTGATTTAATAATAGTCAGGTAGAGGCTACTGGTAGTTGTTGTATCTGTATACTCTGCAGTTTGTTTGTGTGAACGCTGAACAATCACTGAAATGAAATTGTATGATGTTAGAATCATCTTGTATTCTTAGCAGTGGATCACTAGATGCCAAAAAAATAGCTGGTTTACTTACACAGTGTTGGTACAATGCACATACAAAGTTGGCTGTGGTTTTGAATTGCATTGAGCTTTATTTGTTTTAAGCTTAATGTGGTTTGGGGTTATAGCTACTTTAGAAAATCAACGAACCAGTACCATACAATCAAATTGGAGTGGAGAAAACATACTGTACACTGGTACAGTACTGTACAAATCAAGAGTTGAGTAATGATAGTTTCCGTACAGTTCAATTGTCGCTACACTTCACGCATATGCTAGTACTGTACCAGTTTGTGATAGCCTACCAGTACAGTAGACCATCACTTCGCAATATAACAGATGCCGAATACGCGAGATCGATTTCTGACAGTGCACACATACCTACGGAACATAGCGGTACTGAGCCTGGACCGCATGGGTTTGGGTTGGGTTTTTGTGCTGCTGCACTTATGATTCTGTATGTTCTAGTACTAGTAGTATGCCATATGACAGATAACAAGTGTATGATATCGGTTACCGAAACAATTCGCGATACGGTAGCGTACAAAAAAATAGACTTCTTTAAGCGTACACATACTGTGATAGCAATTTTCAATTTGATTGCGCGATAACGATTTCTGATAATAAATGCCGTAATAAACTGCATGTGCTGCATTAGATATCTTTTTCCTCACTTTCTGACCTGCTAACTGTTGTTATCGATGTTAGTCAAAACTTGCAATCACATCAGATATTGAGAGTTGAAACATTTCAAAAAACTCAAACACTGATTTACCGCAATTTTGAGTATAAAAATTTCTAGTTCTGCAGGTTTTACCACTACTTTTCAGTTTTTAAAGTAATTTGTTTCAGTACTTTCAGCTTTTTAAAGTCTTCTACTTCTTACATTTACTCACTATTGCTGTAAGCCTACTGATTGACCAACCAAATCTGCCAAATTCAAATTCCACTTCAGTACCGTACCAACCTATATCTCATCTACAGATTATTTCTGAAAAACAAAATCTAGTGATTAGGCTATTTGAATTCATATCATATTGCTTACAGTAATTTTAAATTTAAGTTCTACACCACCTTAAAATTGTTCATGCAAATCTAATTTAAATGATATACAGGGTGGGCCATAAGTAAGTATACAGCCATCGCTCAAAAGTGCTTCAGATTTTTTTTCCATTACAGTTTTTACTTGACTTTAAGTCATATTACAGTTTCTAGTGCTGAGCAAGTAATGCAAAGTCTTTTGGAATGTGCTGCTTATTAGAAGTGATAAGAAATTTGAAGTGTTTATAATGTGATTGCTGTATACCTACTTTTGGCCCACCCTGTACTCTAAATGCAATTACTTACTAATCAGTTTTTTACTTTTGCAATATAGACGTAAAATCTGTGATCATATCAGTATTTGACTGTTAAAGAAATTGAATTATTTAAGAAATTCAACGAATATGTAAGCTGTAACTTAACAGAAAATCTCAGCAGTTTTTTAACCCAGCAGCAGTACCATGAAAAAAATTACTTGAGCAGTACCACTGTACAGTGTACAACTAAGTAAAACTAAAGTTAAAACTCATCACTTGTTTCCACAATTATCACTGATACTTGATAAATGTTTGTTGATGATTTTGGCAAGCACTTCAAAACCAGCAAGTTAACCCCACAGGATAAAGTGCATTAAATAGCCTGCACATATTATCAGTAGCTCTCAATTTAAGCATAGTTTGATGGTGTAGTGATTACTGATTACAAAACCCAAACTTGATAGGCCTATTGGTTTATTACGGTGACGGATCAGTGTGAACCTCTCACGTTCAGGTTACCGTCACCGCCAAATAACGGTAGAACGCTAAACGGTGACGGAACGGTGACGTAAACGCTGACGGCTTCTGTGTGAACCCGCCTTTACACCCGTGACCCAGCATTATTACAACAAAGGATTTAAATTTCCTCTCCCACCTAAATATGTCAAAGAAACCAACAATGTAACAACATATGAGAGTGAAAATCTTGCAATATCGCAGAACAGCGGAAATAAGTGGTATAACTGGTGATACGAAACACACGCCTTTAGCAAACATAGCGTGACGTTAAATAACTATGATGTTTGCAGAAAGACGTCAGCCAGGATTGAGCAGGTATCAAATAATGGCGCTATTCAAGTTTGGTTATGCGGAACTACAGTAACCACAACGAACAGCGATTTACTGTGTAATCAAATCAACGTATCATATACTTAGTCGAGCAAGCACTGTCCATACTGTAACGAGCGACTGAGACATTTAGCACTGAGTTAGTGAGTGGTGATCGAGTCGAGTGCTAGCAAAGTCATTTCACTGAAATAATTACAAAAGATTTTATTTTCAAGATCAAACTAGAAAATGACATAGCAAGCGACATCTGGAAACTTCGCGAAAGTATATAACTTCACTGAACTAAAGAACTTCACGATTGCGTTAAGCGTGTTTATGATCAGTGGCGTAAATCCGTAAAAATTATTGGGGGAGATGAAACAGAGCCATCAAAAGTTGCCCATATAAAAAAGCGTATAGTTGCGTAGCTGCAATATTAGCCGTACTGCGTCTTATGCGCATCACATCCGCCCAAGCCTTTGGTTACTAACAACCAGTGACTTAGCCAGGATTTTGCAATGGGAGTGGATTTACATTGCAGAGACATTCACAGCAAGGGGGCAAGCCCCCGTCGCTGAGAAAATTTTACGATTTTTAAAGCCAAAATAAGCGTTTTTGGAGCATAGGCCCATGATTCAATGCTTTATTAAAGTTGCCTAAAGGGTTCCAGTTGTGGAAAAACATGGTGATTTACGTAATTTCGACGTTACTTAGACTTATGAGAGGGAGGGAGGCTGGTCTGGCCCCAGAAACTACGCCATTGGTAACAACTTGTATAAAGCAGAAACAGATCCAGAGAATTTTGCAAGAGGGGTGCCCGAGGTAATATAAATGCCGGAGGGCATGTATTAAATGCCATTTTCGCATCATTTTACGTTTGCCTTGGTTAAGCTGGGGAAGAGGAAGAGGGTCTGGAACCCTCTGGACCTGTTAACGACTGATAAAGGCGTTAGCCACAAAATCTAAAATTAATACAAGTTCACTTGTGCTGAAGTTTAAAATTACGGTACTGGTATATAATATGCACAGGAAATCAGTAAAGATTCAAGACCAAGCAAAGAACGTTAGAATTGTACTGCACAACACCGACATTTAGCAATAGCCTACACATTACACAATACGACGAATTGAATAAACAATTGGGGAGCAAGCATTAATTGCTAAAAGAACCATGAAGATGAATCCGTAGCAAATTTAGCATTATTGTAATAACGTATAACAGCTGCGAAGGCAAGAAAAAAAGGCAGAGAGTTTCGGAAAGCGCTATGGACTATACTTTTAGATTTTACAGCCTACATAATTATGTTTGGCTAGGTCAGCCAATTTTATTATAATATACAGTATTTTGTTTGTGGCAAAGAAGCTCAAAGATTTTTTTTTAACAATTTCACGGCGCTTGTTTCTTTTAACAATTTTTTTACTATCTGCAACGCTCGTCTCTTTTTTTCTTACTGCATCTCTGTTCCGCTGCATAAAGAAAGCAGAGCTTTATCTTTTTTTCTGCAATGCGAACGATTGACGTTTGTACTTTATTGATTAAGTGCGTAAATAAAAAAAGGCTGTAGCAATCCGTAACCATATTAGAAAGAAACGGTAAGCCATTGAATCAGCAAGATAAACCGTCAAAAAAAGCAGCGTACGATAAATTATTGGGGGGATAATTGGGGGGTTGCATCCCCCCGCATCCCCCCTTCAAAAATTATTGGGGGGATGCATCCCCCCTCCCCGGGATTTACGCCCCTGTTTATGATTGTTGATAGCCAGATCTGAAATGCATTGCTTTCGAATATCATAATGTTCCGTTAACTTGATCAAGTTTGTGATTAACGTTTTCAAAATTTATATGTCAAGAAAAGGTATCGATAAAATGCGAATCAAAATTTTACAACTCTGCTTTGTTTTCGTTTCAACTTTTAAGGTGTTTGTTGAATTTTCACTTGGCAGCGCAGCGCAATTGCTAAAATTGTGGCTACAAACAAAACAAACCTTCGTTCAAACAAATATTTCAACAATATGATTTTTTGCCAATATGAATTTAGGATTTGCAACTAACAGTTTACATTGTCTAGACCAGAAATCTGACACACTATTCTAAATTTTAAATTAAATCTACACCCTAAACTAGCCCACAGCAAAATTTTTTTAAGAAGAATTTTATAAAAGCACATGTATGAATAATTCTACTAATTTTACTCAAAATTTAAATGCTAAATGAAAACAATGTCTGTCTTAGCAATTATCATGGAAAAACAAACGCATACAAACAAAATTTAGAAACAAAAAATCAAATTCTGATAAATTTTTATGTGATATTGCCGCGTCTAACTTTACGATGACATCACATTAAAAAGTTGTATTAATTTACTCAACTCTATGCTTTCCAAAACCTTAGGTCAGGGGTCAGCAATCTTTTGCATTTAAAGAGCCTTTTCAACCGATATTCAATAAAACAAAAATCCCTTGGAGCCGCAAAGCTAAAATGAAACAAAAATAAAAGAACAAACTGCATTTTTTTTTTTGGTTTAAATAAAAAAACTGTCATGATCGCATTTATAAAAGTAAGTAATGCTCTCAGACTTAATGTGGTTTTTGCTCTTACATCTCAGTACAAAGCATCTGCACCCACATGAGGGCTGTAGGCTGTCATCTTCACATGATTGTAAGTTGTTGTCTGTGAGACGTGAGCGATATCTGTTTTTAATGTATGTATAGTACAGTAAATAGTTCATGTTTAGGAAAATTTGCCCACATACGTATGTGGATCGAAAGATTGACAGATTTTCAAGCGCATGTTTTAACATGTTATCGAATAAGTTTAGAGAAGAACGATTCATATTTTGAAAATCAATTGGGTCGGTTTTGACATGTTTGCCCTTGGACGTACGTTGTACGTCATCACTCTTTGTCATCCGTTTGCCAAGGCATTTTTAACAAAATTAGGCTGTTTTTGTGTTATTGCTATATGTGTTCGTTTCGGGCAATGCAAACAAAATCAAACATTTGTTAGTTCTGGGATGTTATAATGATGGGTTAGCATGCTTAAACTGACTAGTGACGTCACTGATGATGTCATTGTTTTTAGTTTTGCTAGTGTATAAATACATTTTTTAGACAATCATTTTAGCGTTAATTTTTTCAAACAACTTTTCAAAAGCGCATATTAGTGATGCTTTGTGCATGCATTTTAGTAGCGTAAACAATGACTTCATCACTGACGTCATCAATTTTTTATATCACTCAGAAAAACGCTCAATTTCACAGTTTTTGAATTTATTGTTTTTGTATTTGCTCTTTCTAAATCGCGTAGATTAAAATTCTATTATGTTAGTAATGTCAAACTTAGTAATGTCAAACTTAGTTATTTTCAAAAGGTTTTCAAAA
The DNA here is from genome assembly GCA_963965965.1 of Trididemnum nubilum. NCBI lineage: Eukaryota > Metazoa > Chordata > Ascidiacea > Aplousobranchia > Didemnidae > Trididemnum > Trididemnum nubilum. Next base: position 5,422,631 of record OZ014469.1, read on the forward strand.
ACGTAGTTTGGTGATGTTATGTGCATGTATTTTAGTTACGTGAGCAATGGCGTCATCACTGACATTATCAATTTGTTTATTTTACTCAGAAAAGTTGCTCATTTGTACAAAAAGTTTTGTGTATTTTTTTTGTATTAGCTCTTTCTAAATCACGCCGATTGAAATTGCATATGTTAGTGATGTCAGGACTCTGCTAATTCTTCCGTACATCAGCATAAAGTGTCCTAAAAATGCCTTTTATTTGTAAGAAGCAGTAGTGCCAATATTTCAGATGCTTTATTCCCAATACAATAGCTGAGTGTGGTACTTCTTATAGCATCCCATCAAATGATGTACATGGGCGCTAGTTCATATTTTTTTCACCACCTATATCAAGACCTTCACTAGGCTAGTATCTACATCTCGCTATCACTGGTATCCATGGGCTGTGATTCGTATTCTTCTTCGCTATCTACCGGTATATCAAGATCTGATTCATCACTGTCAGAATCTAAGCATAGTCATTCATGGTGTCACTCAGGGAATATGAGCGCTGATGCCCTGCTTCATTAGCACGCGCTTGGTCACTTTTACAGGCTGTTCGTCGGTGGATTCACCTAAAAATAGGCTAAGTTGCAGCGCTGTATGTGGGCCATGTGGTATTCCTTTATGGTACATATTGGCAACCATGCCACAACCAATGTTATCTTGTACTTTTCCAGCTTCAGGCGAACCAACATAAATTTTACATGATTCCACAAGTACCAATATTTCGTGCACAGCTCTTACGGTATGCTACTGGTAGCCAAATGCAGATTATTTATTATATTCGCTATCTATAAGATTATCAAAAACAAGTTTTGTTTTTTACAAATCAATCTTGCAATATTTGCAATGTCACTGTGATTTATTTCAGTTTATTACTCTACACACCCATGAAGGCAATAACAGTATATTGGCCGCATAAGCCAGGTCGGCAATCTGCCAAATGAATGCCAGCGGGAGGCATCAGCATCAACCGTCAAAAAAAAATTGACAAAAAATAATAATTTTTTTTCTCAATTTTTTCTCATTTTATTTTGTACAATCAAGTACAGCATGTGCATGTTGAAAGAGCATTCAGACGCTCTTAGCTTGCCTTCGGACGTACGAGGAACGTCCAATTTTCAAAGACCGGTAAGAAGCTCGGCATACAAGTCGTCTTTAAAACGGACGTACGCCGTACGTCATAAGGCAAATGAATGGCAAATCTCTCCCAAAGCTCTGGCAGCGAAAGGGTTAGAAACAATTGCCCACATCAGAGATGGAACCGGTCAAGATTTTCTCGACCTGACCAGACCGGTAAATTTCAAAATTATTGCCGATTGACCAGCCGGTCAACGATTTCTGAACGGCCCGGTCGACCGGTTTTTTTTTACAAAAAGTTTTTTGTTCACTGTTCGATGAATTTAATGAAAATTTTTCATAAGAGGGGAGGCATGGGTGAGGTGTTAAAATTTGTGACTTTGGACAGGGGTTTCAGAAAAAAAAACAGCAAAAAATTTTTTGCGTTTTTTGCAAAAATAACTCAATTTTTAGACCTTTTTGGGTTAAGTTTCGGTTTGAATGACCTGTTTTGAGCAGCGCAAAACGTGTACAAAATAAGCATAAAAAGAACTAGAGGGCACAAGCTAAATTATCAGACGTTTTTTTGAATGATATTATGCGAAAGGCCAAAAAATAAAGTTACTATTTTTTAGCTATTGGTGACAGATTATTTGCAATTTTTTGAACAGCAAACACAAAACTGCTACGACATTGGCTAGAAAATATTCGAAATATAATGTTCCCCTGCAGTTTATAGAGATGCTGCTACTTCAGACCAAGCCAAGCCTAGTTAGATGCAAAAAATAAGAGCTATGTCTTTCTTGCCCACTGTAGAGTGTGGTAAATTTAAGTTGAAAAAAAGCTTTTTAAAGCGGCAAGATTTTAGCATGTATATATCTAAAAATCTGAAATCTGCGCCACTTCTACTCTCAAGCTGATTTAAAATAATGCTAAAATGCCAGGTAGCGCAAGCTTTTTCTACATGCATGCTTTATTATAATCTGATTACGCAATTTTAACTCACATTTTGCACTTGTTCGCTTGGTGACGTGGCCTAAAGGGGGGGGGGGGGGCATGGCACAATACTCCCACCATAAATACGCCCCTTGATGTGCATGTCTTAATGGTCACAGCATAATAGTCACAGCTTGAAACCATTCAACAACTATTTTCAAAAAATGTGGTTTGTTGATATTGTTTTTTTTTTTATGAAAAGTTTTATTTATAATAAGATATATAAGTATATTTAGGTTTGTGCTGAGATGTGTTTTAGTTGCAAGAAAGGAGAATTTCACCGGTGTTTCAACCTGCTTGACCGGCCGGTTGAAGAATCTCAACCCGACCGGCAACCCGACCGGTTTCCATCTCTGGCCCACATACGTATGTGAATCAAAAGATCGACAGATTTTCAAGCGCATGCTTTAACATGTTATCGTATAAGTTTAGAGGAGAACGATTCATATTTCGAAAATCACTTGGGTCGGTTTTGAGATGTTTTCAGTTTTACTCCAATCGTGACCTTGAGAAAGATCGGCCTTCTAACGGGCTAACTCTTCAAGGTAAAACATGAACTAAAACAGCAGAATCAGGCGCTTCGCTGAAAGTTTACGTTAATTTACTGCAAATAATTGAGTTGATATGCTAGATGAGAGGAACTTTTGAGCAAACATTTGATTTAATTAGGACTGCAATAGCACTGGTCTTCTGGTGTTGTTACTTGTGAAATGCATTGTTGTTACTAGTGAAATTATAATTGCACGTGGAGATAAGTCATGGTAAAGTGGTGTGTAAAGAACAGGAGCCTCCCCGTTTAATTTGTACAGGGGCCCCCCTTTCCTAAGGCCACCACTGCCTCTGCTGGCTATAAACAGTATGCTTCTTGCGGATGCTGGTTCCCCTTCCTATGCAACACGCTGATTAACCAACTAGAATTTCTCCTTTGAGCTACACAGGGTCATTACTGGATGCCTCTCCTCCATCCACTTCACTGCTCCTTCTTTAAACCTATCTTCCTTTAGAAAATAACCAAGAACTAACATGGTTTGAAGGTGTTTTGCGTCTTCTTCAAGAATCATCATTTTATTCTCAAAGTCTTTACTTCAGAATGGGTGATCAGCCGGTTAAACAAGAAACCCTTCCAAAAGCATTTGCATATCAGCGGAACCGCTTCTATCCTGAGCGCCAATCTAGTTCATCAAATCATCCTCCGTACCTAATTGCACTGGCCCTAGAGAATTTCGTCTTGCATCTCCAAGTAGGCGTTTGACCTTCCTTCCTCCTTCAAAGATTCATGTATAAGACTGATGGGCAGGGCCCCCGAGAGGGGGGGGCAGGGGGGGACAATGAACACGGCGATCATGGATTTTAGGGGGCCCATAAGGGGGCCCATGAGCTCGAGAAGGGGCCCATCCAAATGACATTGAGAAGTGAAAGGCCTATCGAAGTCGCATGCGAATAGCTTGAAAGGCCTATCGAAGTCGCATGCGAACAGCTTGATTTCGACCGGATGAAGCGGTGAAATTTCGGAGAAGACCTTTTTTTTTGGAGATCACTTGATTTCGGCCGTAAAAACCGTTAAAATTTCGGAGAAGACCTTTTTTTGGGGGATCATATCATTTTTCGGACCAATCAGCAGCATTTTCTCCGTCTATTTTGGACTTTACAAAACCACAATTCTGTCACATTTGAGCTGGCCCGGGCCCACGTTCGGCTCTCGGCGCCCCTGCTGATGGGTTTGTCTCTACCATCTTTAGATCGAATGATGCAAGAGTGTACGCCGTAATAATACTCCATATGCAATATCTATGACTCCCTTACCTTGTCTGCTGGACCATAGGACCAATCGCTTCCAGTTTAACAGCAGAAATCCAATTCTAGACTAGACTGGAACGTGTCAGGTGTAACAACCAAATGATATTCTTTCCTCTTTCTCACAATCTCCCACTCGTTCTTTTTCTTACTTTTATCAGCCCCCTCATAATCTCCTGCCGAAGTCACCTTGGAGGGTTCGATGGGCATGGTAGGGTGCAGAGGCGGGCAAAACGCAATTAGAAGCTCCAAACCCAACTTCCGCAACCTCCACAATTGCAGAAGTTGCGTTGCACGGAAATTTTTTATTTTGAAACATTGCGGAAGTTACGTTGCGGGCTAAAGTCTTTAAAATTTGTTGCACTTTAATTGCGCTGCGCTTTCAATTTTTTTTCCGGTTTCAAGCGCAATTCTATACATTGAACTTAATTTAGTTCCATTTGGATAGTTTAATATTGATAAATATCGGCCTTTTTAACCAATTATTTACTCTTTTTTCAGTCCAAAATCGCAAAAAGGGCGGTGTGTAAATTTTGTTGTGAAATTTCGATTGCGGAAGTTAGGTTGAATTTTAACTTGGTACGAAAATGCCGTTCCGCAAATGCGGAATTCCATAGCGCTTCAACTGAACCAAAAACTTCATTGCGGAAGTTGCGCTGTGCTTCAGAAATTAAAAAAAATTAAATTGCGCATTTTGCAATGCGCTTTTTTGATATCTTGTTATTTGTGCCCACCTCTGGTAGGTTGATCATGTTTTTACCACTAAAAAGGACAAAATTTTCCAAGTATTATAATCGACGTGCCAATTTAGCTTAAGCTAGCTTAAGCCTTTAAATTTAGGTGTAGAACAAACAAAGGTTTATATCAAGATTTCTTAGCTTTTTTTTGTCAAATTTGAATGCAGACCAAAAAATGGAAGCGGAATCGCTTTTTGTTAAAAAAGGAGGCCATCTCCTCCAAAAAGAGGAGATAAGGTCACCAGAGTGTCTAGTCCCACGCCTCATCTTCACTCTCTAGTAACGTCATTTTAACCTTTCAATGGGTCTCTCCCTAGTCACGCTGGTATCCTAAAAATGCGCATGCTGATTTCCTGGCCAAAGCTGTTGCCCAACGCGTTGTTTGTACTTTGTAACCTAGTAATAAACATTTTATTGCTGAGCTAGGCAATGATTTAGACTGAAATGTATGTGACAGCTTGATTTTTAGTGAGATCGCTAGGCTACTAAACAGTCAACTCTTTTTACCAGCTTGGGATCTGTAGTGCTGACAAGATCAAACTAATTAGTGCGCTGCGACACGACTCAATGCAGTAGCCTAATAGCGGCGTTGCTAGATAAAAGCTACAAAGGCGTTACTAACAACGCTAACGCTATCAATGTCAAGGTTGCCAATAAAATATATTAAAATTTAGGACTTTAGAGGCCCCGCCGTTGTATTTGAAGTAGAATATCTTTGAAACGGTCGGGTCCAGAAAGATCGAGTCAAGGCCAATCCAACTTAATGCGACTGCCTAACTTTAGGTACCTCCATTGCGTTTGCCATTAGTCCACGTTTAAAGTCAAATTGAATCAAAGTAAATTTTTTTCCTAAAGAGATTTAACGCGGAAAACCGAAAAAAGAAGGGCATATCCCCCTTCTCCCGAATAAAAAAGGGTTAAACAATTTGAAATAAATTTTTTTCCACAAGAAATCTGAATTAGAGCCATTGACCTTTGGAATTGCTTTTTATTTGGTAGTTATGTGAGTTATAAACACAGTTAGCTTATCAATTGAACAGAATGGGTTGAACAAGGCTAATGCACACTATTTCGGGCTTCTCTAAAATTAGCCCCAGAAAAGATGGAAGTTGTGTTGAGAAAGCATGAAGCAATGAGAATTTGATGATCGAAATGACGTTCAATACCTCAAAGAAACTGATTTAACATGAGTAGGGCTTCTTAAAGAAGTTGAAGTCAGAAAATAATCGTTTGGAAACCAGCAATGTTCGCTCAGGTTTATTACTACTACAGTACTTAGAATTGATCTATAAAATTTCTAGCTTGTATAAGATCACTTTAAGTTGTTTTCAACTAATAAAAAGCAGTAGTTGTAAAACTATTTGGAATCGAACATTTGTAACTAGAGCTCGACCGATATATCGGTCAGTCGATATATATCGGCCGATATCAGAGCCAAGCCGATATATCGTATCGGCTATCTACCATCGATAAAATATCGGCTAAGCACAATTACGTTAAACTGTTTATTTTTGAGAGCAAGCACGACTGCTCTTGATTATTGAATACCAAATCGTTGTACTTTTGGTTTGTTTTTTTATGAATAGTTCTGGAGTGTGACTTGTGTTTGCAATAATCTTTCTTTGGACGGGAATTAGCGAAGCTTTTAGAGTCAAGTTAATTGAAAAATAGTGACAAAATTTCGTTGTTAGTAAGTTAATATATCGGTATCGGCCGGAAAAAGTCATATCGGTTGAGCTCTATTTGTAACCATTACCAATCTACCATCAACGTCTTGCAAATACTTTGTTTCGCCATGTTATGTTTCGCCTGGCAAAGAGTATTTCCGATTTGTCTTTATTGTTTTTCTCTTTTAGTGACTTGTTTGATTTTATTTGTCGGTTATTGCAGGAACAAATCGGAAAAAAATCAAAAACGGCGAGAAAAAAGGAACGATCTCCAGAACCTACGTCATCACTGTCGTCTACGTCATCAAACATGTCAAGGTAGTTAGGTAAAATCTAAATCCAACAAGAAGTGCTTTCATGGTGCAATACACATTACTGTAAAGAAAAAATAATGAACTATAAAGAAAAATTAAAACAAAATATGAACCACCCCGTTTCTCAAACCGCAATAAATCTTTCATCTTATGTTTAGAGATATCTGCGAAGCAAAAAATGTTTCTCATGCTTCGCTAGCTGCACGTTCCTACCCTAAGCGGTCAAGATATAGTTCCGAGAAAGACCAGTCAATATCGCGTAAAGAGGAACCAAAACGCAAGCGTACAAGACTGGAAACGAGCCAAAAATGGTCTCCGGAACCTAAAAGTGCCAGGTTTGTGCCTCAAACATTCACGAACTTTGCGATTTCAACTCAAGTTTCATTTTTTAAATTATTGATTTCGAACTGCTTTAAATAACTCGAGCGATTTTGCGGCAAAATCTTGCGTTTGTTGTTGTTATTACATGTTGTTGTTGTTATTGTTAGATATATATTATAAGATTTTGTTTTGCGACAAAAAATTTTGTTTTGCGACAAAATCTTGCATTTGTTGTTGTTATCCAGCGTGCTAAACATGACTTGATGTACTCCGGCAACGGAAGAGATGTAAAAAAGTTGAAATACAGTGTTTTGGATTTTAATTATGTTTTTTAATTTCTCATTTTAAGATAAAGACCTAAACTAAGCGTCAACAGCGATTTTATTCTCGATGTAACTGGCCATCATTAATCATTTTTCAAATATGTACTGTAGTAGTAGTAGTTGCTCAAAAAAGTATAATATTTGTTCTTTTTTAACTTTTTTTTAGCCGGTACAGCGACTCATCTCTAAATCGCCCTCAGGACAGCAAACGATCAGATGATTTTTTTCATGAGCACCAATCTTTCTCTTCCCATGATAAAGGATGGAAGAAAAAAAAAGAGGATGATTTCAGGGGTGATTGGAGAATGCGTTCTTTTGATGTAGGCCAAAAGCTCAGCGAAAAGCATCGTGATTATATGGATCGAAAAGAAGAGCATTCGGGGGCAGAATATCATCGCTATCCCGGAATTGATTCGAGGTACTTTTTCTATAAGGCATCCAGAAGAAAAATATTACGATAAAAATTACTCCAGATAGAATGATAACCCACTGATACAGTAAATTAATCGAATAAAGTGCTTCCTTCTGAAAGATCAGAGTTTCCATGATAAAAAATCTTGTCGTAGTGACAAAATAAATTACAGATAACATATTCCCGGTCGAGTCTAGCCAAACAACATAAAAATTATTGTTGACAGCTTTCCTGCTTGACGATCAGCAGTTAAAGGGACAGCATAAAGCATCAACCAAATAGTAGATAGGCATAGATATAAGTGACAGCTTGACTCAACGACCGAAAGGTCCCTTTACTGCCTCCTGGCCAAGGCAACTTGGGCAATTAATAATGAAATTACAATTACAGAGACAATTCTTGTTCTATTAAAGAGCGGAAACGAGATCCGTATTCTACTCCTCATTCATTGAAGACTCTGGAAAAGAAATCCTTGACCTACTGCCACGACCCCTCATCATGCAATATGTGGAGTATAAAACATGCCAGACATTCCGTCTGCCAGAAGGAGCGGATCAAGAGTCACAAAGATCCCGCTTCTGGATTCAGAGGAAGTTTACAGCACACTTCTTCCTGTGGAGAAAGAAAAGAAAGCTCTAGGATGAGAATAGATGAGGGTGGACATCGTGGAAGACAACATCCGCCAAGATTGGAGGAGCAAAACTACAGAATGCCCCAAAGCGACTCTCGAACCTGTAGAAATGAAAGTCAAGAAACGAGAAGTAGAAAGCCTGAAAGCCGGGACCATGTCCAAAGTCGGGATTCTTTTCGAAAACAGAAAAAATGGGTTTCCGAGAAGCGTCCGTATGAGAACCAAGCGGCGTCAAGTCGAGGAGAAACACGATATAGCAGTAGTAGGGGCACATCGCAAGAAAATCTCCAATATCAGGAGCAGAGAGCATCTTCCTTTCACAGAAAGCCTCAGAAAAACGAGAAAAGTTTGAGTAGCAATCGCGAAATTGACGCATCTGGACAAGATTACAAAAGAAACAGGTAGTTTTTTTAGGCGATATTCATTATAAGTATTTCTTCAAGTTAAGAAATAAATTCTGGCAAGTTTCTTTTTCATTTATTGATACAGTATGATGTAGCGAAATTCATACTTGCGCACGGCTAAAATATAACTTTTAATCTCCAAAAATAGTCTACGCCGACTAAACCTGAGGACTACTAAAATGTTAATTAACGAATCGAAAATAACGGTACCGGCCAGTTGGTCGAGCGGTAACCCGTTCGTCTCTGGAGCGGGAAGTCTGTGATTCAAATCTCGGGCAGGTCAAATCGGGCACAGTGTTGCCAACGGCTCGCCACCGTTGCGACATTTCTTCGAAAGGAGCTGTGTTGCCCGGGCGCAATGACCCGGAGATGGGCCCCGCCAACTCGTTACACGCTTCGGCGTATTACAGCGAGTATAATAAAAGATTTGATTTGAAAATAAAGGTTTATTACATGCTCGGTTAGCTTCTAGAATTGTAGAAAGCAGTAACACCACTCCCAAATTGAACAACTGTCTATTTGAAATTGAAAAGAAGATAAATCTCTCCGAGCATAGGCGTCGATTTTTTGTTGATTAAGCAAATTCCGAGGTAGCGAAATATTTTTGCTAAGTTTGGTTAAACTTAATACTTTTATTTCAGTCCGGAATTTTGCCCTCAAATTTAGGTGAAGACCAAAAAAAAGGTCTTCGCCTCATTCTGGTTCTATCTCAGTCCGGAATTTCGGATTTCTTGTTGCCAAGTGGGTATTACTTAACTGAAAACCAAGGGGGACAGACATATTCCCACCTTCAGTGTTGGAACCAAGGGGGCGCCGCCCCCCGGCTCCCCCCCCCCCAAAAGCGACGCCTATATCTCCGAGTAAAATTGCTCCACTATAACTTTAAAATCACGACTAGTTTCCGTCGCACAGTGCACTACGGCTACAAGGCCAATCACAGTTTTGTCCTTTCGACTTTTCATACTTAAAGGATAATGCTCCAATCAATTTTATTGAAGAAATGAGAACTACTTGAGGTATTAAAGAGGTGCCCTAAACCTTGTTCTACGATTCCCCTTATTCACGAAAATACCATTTAATCCGTTTGAACCAGTACCATTAGCAACCCCGCATTTCGCAGTTTTGTCTCATCACAAAAGGCGTGATTTTGCAAAACTTCTCGCAGACTAAAAATCGCAATGTTCGGCGAGGAAGGTAATGAAATACTGCTTTAGCCAACGATTCCAATTCAAACTAAATTGACCAGTGACATTATACGAGTGATATAATACACTGTATCAAAGTTATATAGGCCAGTTTTGATGCTGTTTTTACCCTAAAAATAAATGATGTACAATTCGAAGCCAAAAGCGATTATGCTGTAGACCAGTAGGCGACTGCTAGCCAATAGATCGATCTACACGTACTAGTAGCAGTCGCCAAGATTTCACATTTGGTTAGGCTACCCGCTGCTACCAGTTGGTAAGTTATCTGGGTTTGAGATCAGGCTTACTTCATTATAGCGCTAGTTTTGCGAAATCAGCTTTTTGTGAAAATACAAAATTGCGAAATGCAGGGCTGTAAATGGTACGGAGTTAAACGGATTAAATCGTGTTTTTGCGAATAAGTGGAATAGTGGAACAAGGTTTTAGGCACTTCTTTATTACTCCAAGTAGTTTTCATTTCTTCAAAAACGCCAATTTTGAGCGCATCTCTTTAAAGCTGCTGTCACACGAGCGATTTTTGGCTGTGAGAATCGGTATTTTGCCCTTTTTCTTTCTCAATTGCTCTTGTTTTTTTCTTTCTCGATTTTAGAAAGAAAAAAGGCAAATTGCCAATTCTCGCAAGTAAAAGTCGCCGGTGTAACTGCTGCTTAACAACGATTTACTGTACATAAGCAAATAACTTTGTGCGTATAATGCAAAAGTTGCTGGTTCATCTAAACATGAAACCAAAGCCACAAAATAGCGTACTTGAATTATCAGAAAATTATGCCTCTATTTTTGAAATGGTAAAGAAAAATCGAACTCTTTTTAATGAATCGTGAAAGATATGCAGGGTGTCCATAAAGTCTTTTTACAATTTAAATAAATTACTACAACTCCAAATGATGAGATAACACAATGAGGGTTGTTTCATGTTAACCAGTATTTCATAAAGTTTTTATTGACACTAAAGTTTATTGTTTCAGATAAAATTTTTATGTGTTTCAGTCAAAATTTTTACAAGTGTAATGATTGAGTAATATGACCCCCTAAAATCTGAAATGACTACTCCTCATGAAAAATCGCAATGCGTATCTTGGTTTATTGAGAAAATCAGAATGTTTAGACCCATCGAGACTACAGAACTAAGTATGGAAAGGACCAACCATTACGTCCTTCAATTCGCTTATAGCACAAATTTATTTAGACAGGGACCTGTCGGCTGTCAACTCACTAAAACTCAAAGCCTTTTTTTCTGTTCAACCAGCTTGTGATACAAACACCAACAGCAACGTGAGGTTGCTTGATCAGCATCACAAGCTGGTTGAACCAATGACATAAAACTAGATGATCCAAACCTGCGCGAATGCGCTCATTTTATTCTCTACTTGGTCACGCTTGGCTGCAGGCCCCACTCTTCTGCTTTTCTCTGGCACTGGCGATTGGTGCGCAATTTGAAAAAGGTCGGTTGAAGCGCTAATAATGTGCTTGCACAGTAATTAACGGTGGTTTGGAGTGAACTAATCTGTATTCATGTTTATGTCATTCGAGTGAAAGCGATATCTTGAAAATTGGAGCTGATTCTACAGGTCTTTGGTAGCCTATTCAAAGTAGGATCGTGTCCGTTTTTAATCGTTTAACGAGTGTGAACAAAATGGTCGATGTCTTACTCATCCGCACCAACATTTTTCATAGGTCATCACTTTTGCTCTAGTCACTCAATCGATCATTCGTATGAACCAGGCACTTTGCGTCTGTCTTACCACATCAACCCCTAGCACAGGTGTAGCCAAGGGGGGGGGCAAATTAAATTGCCACCAATGATAAAAATAATGACAACATAGCCTTTTTCAGCTTAAGTTTACTTTAGCACTTTTGCATTCAACACTACAATATTAATATCCAACCAATGTAACTGTATTATCCGGAAGAAACTCGGGCTTTTTGTCCTAAAAGTTGCAACCTCAGTCCCTCATCTAACTTTTTGTGAACATAATGCAATAACGTGACTCATAACCATCTACTGTACCAACTTTGAATAACAATTTACCTCCATCTCAGCAGTTTCAACACGACAAAACACTTTTGAAAAAAAAATTAGCTTGGGAAAATGCTTATTGAACAAATTATTGAATTTGAATTGAGTGAGCGTGGTCGTTTATGTACTCCTAAAACTGGTTGTTTTTACAATAAAACCAAAATCTCCAGAGCAAACCTTTGAGTGAATTATTATTTACAAGCTGCTAAAAATATTGCAGGAGGCATTGCATCTTGCTTCACCCTACCTGGACCAAGCCACTAGCAAAATTTAACCTAAAAATGCAAGATTTTAAACGTGTTTTGGACTTGACCTGCAAGTAAATGGAAGATTGAACAATTTAAGTTTTTCGGTTGGTTTTGAAATCCGAAAAATTTAGTAATTTTAAATAGATCTACAAACGTGCAAAATGTGATCCAAATGGCCTTAGAATTGCAATTTTTTCTAAAACATTACAAAAAATTGCCCAGCGCAAGGGGAGTTGCCCTCAAACCCTAGTCTGTGATACGTTTAAGTAACACAAGTTTAGGCTACTAGCCATCTCTCCCAATTTACAATTTTTTGAAAACTTTTCAAGTTTTGGTTCAAGTCCTGACCCTGTTTAGCAAAATCCTGGTTACATGGTAACTCAGGCTTTTGCTTCTGATCCTCCATTTTACGGTATCTTTGTCCCATTAAAAGCTCTTTTTAAAAAGTTCTGATGACGTCATTGCTTTGCGGTTTGGCTCCACTAATCAAAAATCCTAGCTACGCCTATGACGCCGAGCACTTTTTTGGGTTCTGTTTGCAAGTCTTTCCTCTGGCTGGGCCTCCACTGCAGGTAGGCTGCTTGGCCCTAATGGGAAATATGCGTCAAGTGTCTTTCTCAAGTACACAACGATGCATTGCAATTACTAATTCTGAAAAAAAGGTGCGTTGACGATTTTTCGCAAGAACGTGGTAAAACATATGAATCTTCAAAGGTAGAGGGTTTAAGTAAGACATCAGACGACATTTAGAGTTTTGATCGTATGCTATAACTGATGATTTATTTTTGCTTTATCCTGCTGTCATGAAACAACGGTGGCGCTGTATATTAGGCAAAATCGCGTCTGCTTCGGAGTTACTCTTCGATCAATTTCAAAACATACCCTTGATTTTTCCATAAATTATTTTGATAAATTTAAAAATTTTTCACTAAAACGTCTCAAAATCGACAGTTTTCTTAATGAGAAAAGCAAAAGTTTCTTGAGCGGCGACCCTCCAAAATAAAATTTGCAGCCGAAGTTTCACGCAAAAATATTATACAATCATTCTTTTTTGCAAAAAAAAAGCAAGACTTTTCAGCGGCAAAGACTCCGCATTCCAACGTAGAAGTTAATGTTTTTTGTAAAGATACTTCACCACTGAATAACATATCTTAAAAAGAAGAAATCAAAAACGCACAAACTAACTAATCATATACACTCTTTTCTAGAACAATTTTATAAGAACACTAGGCTCATTTTTGCTCAAAATTTAAGAACAAATTAAGAAAAATTCCAACCTCAGCAGCAAAAATATATTAAGGACAAACAAAAAAGAAAAAAATCCAAATTAATAAAAGAAACTAATATCTGCAATGATTCAAAACAATAAAATTTCAGTGGTTTTCTAGTATTTGCGATCAAAATTGCAACTATTACGAGATTAAAGAATGCTGTTGCGCTCTATGCGAGCAACTGAGAAAATTTTTGGCAGTCGTTCAAGTCAAAAAAAGAGCAATTTTGCGTCGCGGCAAAAGCAGTGAAAAGCGTTCACTCAAGCACACAAAGCTTTGGTACTAAACAACTTAAACAGTAATACATATATGGTCGCTAAAATTAAGACCTTAAACAGTTGCACAAATGTGGTCGCTAAAATTAACATTCGTGTTTTCAAAATTTAAGAACAATTGAAGGTAAAATTCGGCAAAAAACTTTAACTTAATATTTATTGGTTCTTATGAAAAAAAAGTATACTACATGCCGTAGAAAACTACGGCAAGTTTTTTTGACATTATTCAATTCAGTTTATTTTTGCCATTTCTGGCATGGAAGCAGCGAAAATTAACATACGCTCTTGACTCTTCAAAGTTCAATGGTACCGTAACAACAACAACAACAACACAAAATGAAACAAAAAACTGACACTTACATATTTAGAGTAGTTCAACCAATTCAGTGTGAAACATTTAGCATATTTTGACTCAGAAAAGCAGAAGAAATGAGAAACTACAACAATAAACAAAACAAGAACGCTTTTCATATTTACATTAATTTCAGTGACGTCGTAACATTAAGTTGTGATAGCACATTGATAATTATGTATTTTACGCAAAACTTACTCGAAAATTGAATTTTGGGGGGTAATTTAGTAGTTGATAAAACTTTACGTAAATTACGCCAACCCACAACTTCCAGAGACAACGATATTTGTTAGAATCGCTACCTATTGTCAGTTGAGCAAGGCAAAGGCTGTACAATACAGTCACTGTCAGCAGATCAGCGCGGGCAAAGACAGAGCAAAAATCCGCACAATAAACAAAGAGGAAAAAGAGTGGGAAAAAGAGTTGCGTATCATCTAGTTTTTTGTGATTGGTTGAACAGAACAAGGTTGTTATGCTAATTCTATTTAACTAGCTTGTGATGCTAATCACGCGACTTCGCGTCGCTGTTGTAGTTTGCATCACAAGCTGGTTGAACAGGTTTTTTGGTCGGGTTTTTCTTCTGGAGTAGTCATTTTATGGGAAATCATTAAACTCAATCATTAACCACGTTGAAACTTTATCTCAAACAAAAATTTTTTTGTCAAGATAATTTTATGAAATGCTGATCAACATAAAACAACCCTCATTGCGTTATCTCATCATTTGACGAATTGTCGTAATTTTTTTTAAATTGTAAAGAGACTTACGGACGCCCTGTATGTCTGTTGAGCAGCATTCACACACGCGACTTTTAGTCTACGTTTACATGAGACCCGATGTGAAAATCAGGCGAAATGAAAATTCCAGTTCAATCCGGTTTTCGCCAAGGTTTTCATTTCGCCCCGAAAGCAACGGGCATATAAATGCTGGGTTGCTATCTGTGATGTCATTATTTCGCTCAGATCTCTTGCACTGAACAGAGATGAAAGCTTTTGCATTGGTACCAGTACTAGTGGCTTATACACAGTATTATCATTAATCATCCTAAGTAATTGCACAGTATAATAGTAAGGTCCTCTGATATATTATCATTAATCATCGCTAAGCGTTCAACTTCTAAAAAATATTAAAAGTTATTCTTGGGATACAAATCTCAAGGACAGAAAAGAATACCGGTCTGCTGTAAAAAGCATGTTTGTTTTTTGCTTCATAACCCAGACTAGTCCTACTGCTGCTTTTATTTTGGGCCTATCTTTAAACCTTGCCATAGTCCAAAGTTTGGGAGTTAATAGATGTGATACATTGTAAGAGTTATTGGTCAAATTTATTTTCGTTAACAGTATCATCAAATAGCCATGTTTAAGTTGAAGTTAACTAGCAGGAAAAAGAGCTAATCTAGTCTCTTCTTGCTGCAAGTTAACGTGGTTTTCATTGCCTGCATGTCACAGTAGGCTTATTACGTAGGAATTTCGGCAAGGCCTACGCTGCCATTCTGCACGTTACGTTAGCTGTAGATTTTACGGCTGGCTGTTACCTACGCCTGTCATTCTTTAGATATTTTTTGTTACTTTACTCATTTTGCTAAACTAGCAGTGGGTGGTAGCCTATTGGCTATTGCTTGTCCTGTCCACAAGTACTGTTAATCTAGTTAAGCCACAAGTAATAAAAAATGAGCTTTAACAGCTTTTTTAAATCTGTAGAATGAAACTTCTTTTATACTGCTTGGAAAAAAAAACAAAGCAAGGAGGTTTTTTTTCACTCCAATTGTCCACTTTAAATTCTATAAAACATAAATAAGCATTATAAACTTTATTAATTTTATTTTCTATCCAATCTGTAGTTACAGTATTATTATTTTTATATTTTTTAGAATGCTTAGAGTTAGAACAATTCTAATGTTGCCTTGCATTTTCTTTACATGGTGACTGTGAGTTTTGTGTATACACTGTACAAAGTGTACATATCTTTGCAACACTTTGTTTTAATTTTGCGTAAAATTTTTTATCATAGAAAGTAGCAGACTGAGAAAATCTAGAAGCTGCTTTTTTAACCTTAACTTGGTGAGGCGGCAGTAGACTTAGATGGACCTTTCGGTCCTTCGCTGTCTCCTCATCAAGTGACTAAATATCGCTTTGAATCTGCAAGTTTGTGTGTTGGTTCTAAAGGAATTGCATATTTCGATGCTTTGGTGATAGACCTAGAGGAAGTTGCAGTTTTTTCTTGTGATATGACGTCACTTGGTAAATAAATAAATATGATGATGATGATGATGATGTTAACCTACGAGCTTATGGCCGCTTTTTAGCTATCGATACCTGTACCAAATTACACTTCTACATTGAACTAGTTTGCAATGCGCCTACCTATAACTTTATGAGTACAGCAAAGGTAGGCTAGGTAGTCTCATTTTTGTCCCAAGCTACCTAGGTTCAACAGTATGTTACCATTCTTTAAACTGTATGTTACTTTGTACAGTGATTTATTTCATTCACCCCGCCAATTACCCTATAGAAACTGTTTAATTTGTTCAACTTGCAGTTTTTTGAAAGCTGGCCTACTTCAGTTTTGGGTTGCTTTCAAGTCGTCTGCGTTCACGCAGCCGAAATGGATATTCATTTCTGTCAAATTAACCGAAATGAAAATTGCACGAAATTCAATTTCATTGCGGTGCGCTCATGTGGACACTTTTATTGTTTGCAGGCTTAACCGATGCGAGTTTTTTTGCTTGCGGGCATGACGTATCATGTAAACGTAGCATTAGTTGCGATAATCGGTATTTTGCCTTTTTTCTTTCTTGAACCGAGAAAGAAACAAGAGCAATTGAGAAGGCAAAAAGGCCAAAATGCTGATTCTCGCAACTAAAAGTGGCCCGCGTGAATGCAGCTTTACTATGAATATTCGATTGCAACTTATGTCAGATTCAGACGCGTAACCTGTTAAAATTTTGCTAAGCAGGGGTTTTGAAACCCCAGCTAAATTTTTTCTGCGTCTTACTGGTTAGAATTCGAGTGGAGCTTCTAGCCGCTGGAGACTACAGGAGTTTAGGGACGAACATCTTATTCCCTGGGCGATTTTGGTAATAGTTTGAAAACATAATTAATTTAACGCCATTTGGATGACGTTTTGCACATTGGTAGAGCTTGCTGAAAGAAGTAATTTCAAAAATTTTAAAGCTTTTTGACAGAATTAAGTTACTTATCTACTCTCCTTCTGCCTCCCTTACATCATGGTCAACGTTACTCCCACCTCCTGTTTACGCCACTGGTCGGATCAGTTTGAACATTCGTCGAAACCTATAATTTTGATCTGAAAAATGATTTTTATTGAAAATTGCTAAATTTTAGTGCGCGGAAGAAAGACGGAAAATTTTGCAAGAAAGAATCGGCTTGCTTTAAAGATGACAGATCACGCAGTTCGCCTACCGTCGAGCGCACTCGATCACGTGACTTTTCAATGGTCGGTCAAGATCGATCATGCGATAACAGAGTGCGACAAAGCTCGCGCAATCGCTCTCAAAGAGATGCGTCGCCATCGAATTCCAGCTCAAGACATTCAAGAAGAAAGTCGAAAAGCAGCAAAGGTACTATACAATTTCAAATTTTCTTTCAGCTGTATATTGAGATTTAGAAACTGATAACTTCTAAAGCTTAGAAATTTAATTTTCTACGAGGTTTTAAAATGCATGTTTTGGGAAATATATGTAGTTATGTATACAGGGTGAGCCAAAAGTAGGTGGACGGCATATGGAATAGATTTATGCCTCAGTTACTTTAATCTAATTCTTCATTTTAACGTTGTTACAACTATGTTATTTGTAGTATATAATTACAATTTTAGTACTAAAAATTTGTTTTAATTTTACGTGTTTTCTATTACTATGTTACACCTAATTTTTTTTACTGTCCACCTACTTTTGGCTCACCCTGTATATATGTATATTTTTCTTTTTTGTTAAGCCAATAAGTTTTCGTTTTTTAATGAATAATTTTCTCTATGCACATCAAAAGGATCATCGAAACATCGCAAAAACTTTACCAAAACATCTGACAAAAAACCGGGTAAAGAAAGGGGCAACAAAAAGGAGAAAAAAGAAAAAAAAGCACCTGGTATAAGTTTGGTATTTTATTGAAGAAATGCTTATTTTAAATCTGAAAATCAAAGGATTGATTGTCTAAATACGCCATAATAGCATTTTTATTCAGAGTTTTATTCGCTTGAATCTTAATACACTTGCACCCAAAGGCTAAATCATGGCTAAATTAACCATTGGATTGACGAATATGAATAAAAAAAGTAAAAAAATAACAATAAACAGACCCATAGCGCATACGGGAGATGAAGTTTTTGCAGCTCAACCTCTTTTGGTACCGGCCTGTGATCTACTAGAAATTTACAATTTACAGTACGTCAAATTTTTGTATTATTGCTTTCATTTATCAAGGGGAGGTGGAGGCTTGGACAAGCCTTTTTTCAGTTGACTTTTCCGGCCAAAAACGCTTTCGCGCTCACTCAATCTAAAGTTAATACCCAGTGTAATTTACAAGTTTTGGTAAAGTTAATTTGCGACATTCAATCTACTGTACATTAAAAGCTTAAAACGCATTAACTTTCGGAGTTTTGTCCTCGTAGAAATATGGGTGTGGTGAACTCCAGTCTTAACTAACTTATTGTTTTTCGACTTCTCCACAAAGCACTACAACTTAAAACTTAAAAATTTACTTGTTGTTTAATGACAGCGAATAAAAAAAATAAAAACTTCTTAAAATCACTGACGTCCTTTTAGGACAACGGCAAATTTCGAAAAGAGACAGCACGCTGTTGAGCCAGTTTCACAATTGCTACAAACTCACGAGATAAACAACGAAAGATCTCATGAGGGCAAGACTTGCAAGGTTTACATCAGCGCGCGTTAACAAAAAATGAATTCTTTGCGCGCTGAAAAAACGATTCTGCACTACACCCTGGATCTGCTTCGGGAGCTTACGTCGCTCCCGCGGACTCCGAACAGCTGGAGATTAGTTGCAATTATTAATAAGGTATTTTGAAACAAATTGGTTTATCATTTTTTTTTTTTTGCACTGAAGTTTAAATCAACCTAAAAAGTGACGAAGGCATGCAGGCTTGCACTTAAACAAATATTTTACAGGATATTTTAAGTTTTCTTGAATCCGACACTTTTATTGATTTTGTTCTTCTCATTCATTTCGGGCTGCCGCCTTAAGATTATAATTTGCTTCAATATTGATTACGCAAAAACATTAGCAATCGCATATAGTCGACACTTTCTACGCCATCAGTGTTTGTAGTTGATATGAGCATAGCGCTCACTACCATGGATCTGAGCGTTGAAATCAAATATTGCTGGTGTCACGTAAGTTTAGTAGGCAGTCACAACGAACAGCGCATTCAGCCGTGGCCACAATTCAGCGTCACTTGTTTAGAAAATTACTGCACTGTGGTGTACCGTATTCTGTATTATTGGTGGTGAGATACAATCATATTTAGCAACTTAGTTGAGCGGAAAGTTAAGTTGATCGGGTGCGATAAATGTTTTTTAATGCTTATAATTCAAAAAGAATTTGGGATCTTTAAACTTTTAGGATTATTAATTTTAAGAATATAGGATCTAGTAAAAAACTTGTGATTAAAAATAGGCAATTAATATTTTTGACACCAATTTCAGCTCAATTTTATTGAAAACAATACAAGCTTAATATAACTTTCATTTTAGACGCTTCAAACTAACGTGATTCATTATCAGCAATAATCTAAAAACAATAAAATAAAAACTCCAAAAACTGCTGGGCAATTTTTTTCTCAAGAAAAAAATAGGCATTTTAACGCGATTTGGATCAAATTTTGTACCTTTTTTGATTCATTTGAAAGAACTGAATTGCTAAGATTTGAAAGCCAAAGGAAGAATCAAATTACCCAATCCCTTTAAGCACCTTCCTCGCTACTCACTGGTCAAGTCTAACAAATATGTTTAAACGCTTGCAATTGTAAGTTTCATTTTCTAAGTGACTAGGCTAGAGGGAAGGGAAAGAATTCCATAGTTTTTGCTTTGATATGTTTATTTTGCGCAGTATATTTGCGCAAAATAGAAATTGCGCAATATTTTGCGCAATCCAATAAATTTTTATTTTGTGCAATAGCGCGCAAATGTACAAAGCTCTAATGGTGAATAGTGGGGGCCCGGCCCCCCTAAAATTGGCTTTGTAAGTAGGTGTGTTTACACAGACATTAAGTGTATACAGTCGAATCCGGTTAATTGCATAGTCAATTTGTCAAGCCTTTTTATGTGATTAACCGAATTATGCGTTTAAACGAAAGTGCGCAGTTCACATGATGCGCGACGCTCGTTACGCACAAAAACGTCACACGTCATACCTACAAGCGCATACGGATGCGATCATCTTATTCTTACTCAAAAACGAACGCAATCGTCTAATTCTTACTCAAATAGTAAACAAAAACAAGGCAATGAAGGATTACAAATTTGCTTATTAATTTCAAGCAAAATATTCCGCGATAGTTGTTTGTTTAATTTTATTCTGCATGCTATCTTGCATTTGTCTTTGCAAACGATAAAAGTTAATAGATACTAGCTGATAAAAGTTAAATGAAACAAAAACAGTGCAAAGTGCGAAAATTAGTGATTGCAAAATGGCAGCCACGTGTTATTGTTCCTTATCGGTAATTGTCTTCAAAGAACATTAATCACATCGCACATTGCCTTGTTTTGATCTCTAATCGGCGGCGGCTTTCATATTGCGATGTTGGCAATCGGCGAGCTTGTTTTGCGCTTTGCTATGGTTTATTTCCGTTAAGACTTTGAAACTGTCCGTTTCTGTCGCATATATTTTGAAATGTTTTACACAGCTATTGAATAAACCCTTTATTTCTATTCGTTTAAGCGGATTATGCAATAAACCGCTATGCGATTAACCAAACTATTTTCTTAACAAATGGTTGGCTATGGTTTAAGATTTACGATCTTTATGCGATAAAGCGGATTATGCGATAATCCGGTATGCAATTAACCGGATTCGACTGTAGTTCATACGCACGAAAAATCGAATGTCTATTTTTTCAAAAAGAGACATTAGTTAAATGATGTCATTAAACTTAATAGCATTTTTGAATGACCTCATTTTTCAAAAATATGGCTCTGATGTCACTATGATGGCGCTATAAAAATAATGCCAGCTTTCTTTTAACATTTTAGTGAACACCAGCCCGCAATCCAGCATGTCAAATTGGGTGCTTCCATAAATTTTAAATCCATAAATTTTAAATCCTTAATTCAAAAAGGAGTTAGATAGGGGGCATTTTTGCCCAATATTCCTGGTCAATTAACCCGTGTAAACTAGGGTTTAGTCAAATAGTGAAAACAAAAAACAGAAATATTCATTCTTTTATTTTGCATTTGCATTTTTAACAGTCAAGGTTATGGTTTGAGTCAAGATTTGGGGCTAGCTTTAGAGTAGGAATTTGAGTTTGGGTTGAATTAATATACCTAATATAAAAGTAAGATGGAAATTTTGAATGAAATGGAATCTTACTCTTGAAATTTTATCATAAACTGTCTTGTAAAAGTACAACACTTGTTTTTAACCGTTTTTCTGTTGCATAAATTATCTGCTCTTTTGAAAGCATTTCATCATTTTTTGTTTACGTTTAAACTTCTGCCCCATTGCGTAGCACGTTTTCGATGAAATCTCTCAAAGTTAAAAAAAATACTTAACAGTAGATGCTTTAATCGTTTTGCGTGTTTTAGATGCTTTAAAGTAGATGCTTTGCTAACCTATTTCCAAGCAGCAAAATTATAGTTTCATTCAACTTGATGCTGTTAACTGCATTTTACGCGAGGGGGGATTTTTGTCTCCTTTCGTTTTTTTTTGCAATAAATCCATTCAACAAAAAGATTGGTATTTTAAGTAAACTTAACTTTGAGTCAAATTTGATCATAAATTACCTCTGAGAATTTGAAGTTGTTGAGAGAACGAGAAGTTTCCTAATTTTGAGGTTTTCCTAAAGTCACATTCTAAATCTGTGCATTTTTTGGCTAAAATTTAATTTAAATAACGTCATAATACGCTTTTGTGACGTAAATACTTTGACTCGGGCTTTTTATGACTTAGTATTAAAAAAACCGGTGTACAAAATTTAAACCTCATCACAAAAATTACGTCCCAATTCGAAAATGTGGCTGTGACGTTATTACAATGATGACAGCATCAACTCAAAACCCATTTTTTTGAAAAATTTCGGTAAACACCAACCCGCGAGCCAAATTTGGTGTTTCCATGATTTTTGGAGGAAATCTTTGCCGCCCTCTTTGTGAAAAATGCGTTGGTCAAATACCCCATGTAAAGTAATAAGAATAATTGCAATTTTTATCATCCTTGAGATAACACCAACAAGTAAGTGTCAATGCATCTGACTAAGGGGCCATAGTAACATTTAAATAGCTTTACAGAAATAAAATTAATACACAACAGAGGTACTAATTGAAGCACGTTGTTGCAAAAACTGATAAATGACATTTTTCAAAAAATGAGTTTTTCATAGATTTTAATTTATTTACTAAAACTAATTTTCTTGAGAAAAAAATTGTTTTAATTTTCGATCAATTTTCGGTAATAAATAGCTTAACATATCGCACTTGACAACAGGGCCAAATGGAAATTTAAAACTTTAAACGCGATTTACTCGAAACAGCGAAATGCAACTTATCAACTTTTGCCAAAACATGCTTCAATTCTACAGCAATAAGCAGCAAAATACTGGCATCAAACAGTGGTAGTATTCTCAAAGGCTAAATTAAAATAATATGCTTTTAGACGTTTCTTGAAAAGGTACAAAGTTTCAATTTCATGCAGAGATAGGGGCAACGAATTCCATACCTTGGGTGATGCATACGAAAACGTATTAGATTGGGGTCGAGCAAAGTTTAAGCTAGTTACCGTTTGAAGTAGCCAATTATTACACTGGCCAACACATTTTTTTTGGTCCAAGGTTTCTAAGCTGATTTAGACTAATTTGGGGGTGCTGATTTCGAAAATCATACCAATTTTTTCTCATCAGGTCAAGTTTTTGAGATATTTGCTATTTTATACTTTTTTTCTTTTAAAATTAGAAGTGTTTCTATGTACATTGTTGCGTTGCAATTACAATTGTAGACTGTTATTGTGATGTATGTTAAATGATTATGACATCACAAACCTTAAAGTAAAACTCAAATTCGATGTACAAGAAGATATGTACTTCGTAAGAAGTGAAAAGAAGTAAACACTGAGTAGTAAATAGGCTTACCAATCGTAGCAAGTTTTTGTTGATTTCTGGGTCAAAGTAAGATTTATTCTTTTAATGTTAGGAATTCTTTATAAGACAGGATTGGTTGACACGCAATTTATTGTTTAGCATTTTTTAATCGATTTAGGATGATTTTAATGTACTGAATCTAAAAATAAAAATGATGTTGGTTTTTTAATCTATTTTAGGTTCTGAAGATTTCACACGTTTTGATTTGGTTGCATTACTAAATTTTTTTCTTAAAAGAAGGTTTTAAAGTGATTAAAATGATGTCAACTAGGAGATCTTGTCGAAATAGGCCTAACATATTCTGCTATATCTGCGGTGAATACCCACTTGTTCCTTATAGGAATAGGCCAATAGGGTCACAACTTTCATAAAGCAAACTTACCATGCCCATTTTGGTATGAAACTTGGTGATTAAGACAAAGCTTGGGCTCCTCTCATGGTGTGCAAGTCATGCACTGAATGCCTGCGTCAGCGGTGTAACGGTAAAAAAACTAGTCTAAAATTTGGAATACCCATGGTATGGAGAGAGCCCAAAAACCATGTCTCGGACTGCTATTTTTGCGCTATTGATGTGACTGGGATTAATAGAAAGAACCGTAAAGTTCTCAAGTATCCTGATCTTGAATCAGCACGTCATCCTGTTGCTCACTCTGATGAATGCCCAGTACCCGTCTTTGTAATGCTTTCTGACGATAGTGATAACGGTTCTACTCCAGCTCAAGAGAGCCAAGAGGATGAAGAAACAGATTTTAGCGATGATCGTCCACATCCTTTTTCACAAAATGAGCTTAATGATCTTGTTCGTGATCTTAATTTGTCAAAGTCCTCATCTGAGCTCTTGGCATCCAGATCAAAGGAAAAAAAAACTTTTGTCTAATGGCACAAGCATCACATTTTATCGCAACAGGCATCAAGAGTTTCTTCATTTTTTCTTTGAAGAAAAAGATTTGGTTTACTGCACAGATATTGTTTATCTTCTGCAACAGCATGGAGTGCCACATTATGAACCCAGAGATTGGAGACTATTTATCGACAGCTGCAAGAGATCATTTAAATGTGTTTTGCTTCATAATGGCAAGCAGTTTGCTTCGGTACGTCTTACTCACTCGACTTCACTAAAGGAGAAGTATGTGCTGGAGAAAATCTCTTCCTTGTCAGCACGAATGGCATATATGTATTGACCTTAAAATGGTGAATTACCAAGTACCCTTGCTTTTTGTGCATGTGGGATAGTAGGGACAGATCTCAGCAGTATACCAAGAAGGACTGGCCAGCACGAGATGAAATTGTGCCGGGTAGATCCATAACATCGTCAAAAATCCTCTGGTGGACAGAAATAAAATACTCTTTCCACCGTTGCACATCAGGCTTGGCTTGATTTAACAGTTCACCGAAGCCCTGGACAAGGATGGTAGCTGCTTTTCCTACTTGTGCCATGTTTTCCAGGATTATCTATTGAAAAATTGAAAGGTGGCATCTTTGATGGCCCCCTAGTTCGTTTGCTCATCAAATCAGAGATTCTGAGTTTGAGAAGTCAATGACGGAATTTTTAATCGGAAGCATGGAAAGCCTTTGTTCTGGTTGTGAAGAATTTTTTGGGTAACCACAAAATCAGTAATTATGAAGAACTTATCAGTAACAGGATTTATGCTTTCAAAAACCTTGGATGCAACATGAGCATAGAAATGCACTATTTATTCTCACATAGCGATCGATTTCCTGAAAACCTTGGCGTTATGAGCAGAGGGAGAGGTTCAATCAGGATATAAAGGAAATGGAAACCAGGTATCAAGGACGTTGGGATGCGGCCATGATGGCTGATTACTATTGGACTCTGAAGAGAGATATTCCCTCGGCTAAGCACTCAAGAATATCGAAGAAACGAAAGTTTATTCCTTGAGATTTGTTCAACAATGATATAACTTACATGTTCTTGCTTTTTTATTGTATGCTCTTCATTCCATTTTTTAAAGATTTGTTAAATACATCCTATCAGATACATACTACATGAGAAATGTTTTACATAAATCAACTACGAATATCCTCAAAGTTCATTTGTAGATAGAAGGCTACAATAATATGATCGATAATCATAACATGATCAATAATCAAAAATACGATTTATAAAAAACAATTTAGAAAAAAAACCTGACCTGATGGAGAAAAGTGAGTGTCATTTTTGGATTTAGTGGAGTAAAATACTCCTAATTCAATTAAAAAATTACAGACAACTTTCTACTTGATTTTTTTTGTAAACCAGTGTTATCATTAACACGCAAGCTATATCTTGTCGATACAGAAGGTTAAGTTTTACAATATTTTCTATACAAAACTGTGGTTAAAATTAAAAATCAATACGTTTTCGATTAGGCGTATCTCAATAGTCGCTGATGTACTTACTGTTTTGCCTTTCACAATTTTTTTATTAATTGGACTTAGAAGTTGATTTGTGGTACAGAACTTCAGAACTGCTTCGGTTAAAATGTTCATGCTTTCAAAGCAGCTTTTTGTCTGACACTAGTCAAGAAGAATTGTCAAAATGGATAGCGGAGGAAAGGAGCGGCTATTTACAGAAAAAAGCCAAGCCTTGATTGACTGTAAATATACCAATGAGAGATCGTCATTACTGCACAATGTTTAAGCTGTACACGAATTCTTTTTATCAGCAGAGGGTGGGGTAAGAGAAGTTTTGATGAAAGTGGCTTCAAAACTAGATATTGATGGAAGGTATAGTAGAGCAGACTTGGAGGCAAGAATAGAGAATCTTACGTTGTCACATGTTATATGAGCACAGACAGGATTTTGCAAAAAAATGAAGTCCAATGGCTGAATCAGAAGCAAGAGGCTGATTCGTAGTAGGTTGGTTAGAGGATTTGCACTGACCAGCAGGAAGTATGAGTTTCTAGGAATAAGAGAAAGCGCGGATAGATTTAAGGACGTGTTGTTTAATTTTATCTTCAGCCTTTGAGTTGTAAGGACTACTTACCATCGTCGCAGTGGCATGAGAACTGATAAATCGCGATGCTTTTTTGTAAAGCAGGCAGGACATCTTTGTTGGTAGCGTAAAGAAGCTCGTTAGAAGAGAAAAAGACGTGGTTTCACAGCGGAAAAGCACCGTTTGACAGCAAATTTTGCTTGCTTTTCAAACCGAGTAGAAGCAGAACCGAGCCATGGAAGACGTAAACAGACATCTTTCCGGTCCAAATTTAGGTAGAGCATGAAATTGCTTCATCTTCTTAGCTGTAAACGACTTGACTACGAACTCCGGGTATCCATTGGTCTACAATATGAACTTGATTTTGTGTAGCTCCAATGGCAATCTTTTAGGAGAACAGATGGCAAGAGCCCGGTGAGTTAAGGTTAGGATTAAGTTAGTTTTACGCTTTGGCAGACTGAAGGAAATCTAGCGTAGATATTGACCGGTGAATGTGGGTTTCCGCTAGATGGTGGTGATAAACTTGGAAGGAGATTTTTCAACCAAAACGTCCAGAAAAGGGAGAGGCAGGTTAGATTCTATTTCAAAAGTAAAGCGAAAAGAAGGGTAAAGCGATTTGAGGCTAAGTAACAAAAGATCAAAGTCATCGTCGTTGCAAAATATTACAAAAAAGTCATCCGTATAGACGTGATCATCTCCGGCTTGGAAGTGGTTTAAAAAAATTTAGATTCATAATAGCCAAACAAATATTGACTAGGGCTAGTCCTAGGGGTAATCCCATGGCGACTCCGTCGATCTGGTGATGCATGATGTCATCGAAGCTAAATTCGACGGAAAAAGTAGCCACCTCCAAAGTTTAACAAAAATTTGCCGAGTAAAAGGTGCAGGAGGGTACTCTGAACTGTAGAAGTGTTGACTGCGTCAGCGGAGATTTGAATAGTATCCACTAGAGGGACGTTATTGAATAAATTTGAAATGCTAAATGAACAGAGAAAAACGGAAGAACTCAAAAGGGTCCAATTTTGAGGTTTTAACCAGTTACCGCACGATTAATTTGAGAAATTCTTTTTTACAGTGCGTGATAAATTTTGAATATTTGAAGAAATTTTACATATTATTGATTCGTGACGTAAATGAGCGCCTTTATACGTCATAAATAGTCGAATGACTATTTGGAACAAAAAGTTAAGAACTATTTTTGTAACGTCATATTGATTACGTCGTGCATGATGTCACCGTAGAATTTTTTTCCATTTATTACTTACTTTTTTGGTTAGTTTGCGTTTCTTGTTGAAAAAATAAAATTACCGGTACCTGATTAATTTGTTTTGATTTTTTTTTTTTTTTGATATCATAAAGAATTGGTTAAAATGCAACAAAACCGCATGCAGTGTCGTCATTAATGCCGCAATTACAAATTCTTTTTGTGATTTGATATTTTTTCACGATTAAAATTACTTTTACTCTCTCAAAGGTTGCATTTACATTAGCGACTTTTAGCCGAGAGAATCGGCATTTTGCTTTTTTGCTTTTTCAATTACACTGTTTTTTTTTTTTTCTTACTTGATTTGAGGAAGAAAAGTGGCAAAATTCCAATTATCACAGCTAAAAGTCGCCGGTGTGAATGCAGCTTAAAATGCATTAAAACTAGAATCCCCAAAATTTGCATGGTGACGGCTTGCTACAGATGCAAAGATAATCTGAGTTATCAACCCTAACTTGATCTAAAACAGTAACCGCATAGGAAAATCAAACTAATGGGGGCGGAAGAAACCAGTAAAACATAGGGCCACATGCGAAGATTTTTGGTGTAGTTGCTCAAAATGTTGGAAGAAAGGCGCAAGTTTGTGGCAAAGGAGCACAGTTTGGTGGGAAACGCGAAATACGTAAGTTTTGGATTTTCAAACAAATCCAACATTAAGTTTGCGATAACCGATAGCATAAGCAAAATTAGCGAGAACACTGGAGTGAGGTTTGAGCGTATAGTGTTTGTTTATCAATCACGCAAAAAATGGCGGGACCTATTTCCGCATCATTGCGTGAGGGATACATTGATGCTTACGTCATATAGCCATAGCGAACCTTTCTAAGACTGTCATATATGTGCCGACTTTTAGTTATAAAGCAACTAAAGAAAGTGTACCGCAAAAAGCGATAAATACGTTCATTTATTCAGTTTATTAAATTGTAATTTGCAAGCATCCCGTTTCTAAGACGAGGGCAGTAACCACCCCTTTAACTATTTAGTTGAAATATGTATAATGATTTAGGTAAGATTGATGGTGACAACGCACAGCTGGGAGTAACCCGCAACAGGGACGAGAGGGATGTTGATATGAGCAGCGGCAAAACAACTTATGGTGATCATAGTCGTATGGGTGGAATTCATCACGATCGTAAGTCAAATAAAATTAGCAACACACTTATGTTTAGTAAAGGCACCGTTGACCATCATTACAAACCCGCCCCGCAAATCTATTACCGCCTTACCATGTCCACTTATGGCTACATTTTATGACGTACCGGTGTCTAGGAAAAAACGTTTTACTTATTGATTTAAAACCTTGTTATTTTGCGTCATAAAACTTAGTCATTGATTAAACCTAAAGCACGGTATATGAAACCATACCCATAGAACCGAAAAGCAAACCTGCCAAGAGTCCTAATTATATGTTCCTTTTTATAAGCAAAGCCCAAATCGAACTGCATCTTAGAGGCTCCTTAAATGATTACAGAATATGGTGCCAAATTTGCAAAATTACTGCGTTTCTACCATGTACTTACGGCTGAGCTTTATGACTTGTGTAGAAGAAAACAATTTGTTTATTTAATAAAATTTTGTCCTATTGATGTGATAGAAATTAGCCATAGTTGGGACAGATAAACGCGATGAATGTTACTGCCTCCTGAGTTACCCACTTAGCACAAGTTCCAGCAGTAGTGCACCTAACTTTTGTTACCTTTTACAATGTCCTATTTTTTTAGTATTGTTGAACTGAATTTGTACTTTAAAGCGCCTCTGATTTTTTACCTTGCAGGAAGTGGCTCTATACAAATGACTGTATTAGTGTTATTATTTTTATTACCGACCTATCAGGTACGTGGATAAAAGGTCTGAGCACCGCCATAATATTGCACTGAGGACTGCGTGAATCGATGAATCCACAGTAATTTTTCTCGTAAAACGTTATGTTGTTATGTCACTGCACGTAAAACAATAATTTCCGTTGCCAGTTTTAATGTTGATACTTGATACAAAGCTGCTGTGCGGGTGAATAAGGCATTTTTGTTGGGAAGAAAAGGATGGAGTTTAATTTTATCGGGAAAAATTCTCGTACAAAAGCAGTTTAGATTTTACAGTAGGAAATGGCAGCCTCGATGAAAAAAACTAACCATTAAACTGTCACTCTCATTTTAACCAGCTTTTTATTTGCTTCTTAAAATGCTCTATGACACTTGAAATAAAAGCTTATATGGCATGGTTGGAGAATG
This sequence comes from Trididemnum nubilum, assembly GCA_963965965.1. Taxonomy (NCBI): domain Eukaryota; kingdom Metazoa; phylum Chordata; class Ascidiacea; order Aplousobranchia; family Didemnidae; genus Trididemnum; species Trididemnum nubilum. The sequence goes on from OZ014469.1 coordinate 5,452,435, forward strand.
GCTGCCACAATTTACAATGATTAACTGAGGCGTCTTGGTTGTTCATTTTGGCACTCTAAGCAATTGAAGAATTTTCCAGGCACGTTCAACGCCGGACTAGGTGGTGTCATCTATGTTTATGAAAACAGTGGAAAGACATACTCTGGCCATGCCGTTCAAAGTCAAGGTAAGATAAAACCGAAGATGCATGCATGGTTTTGAAGTAGTCAGATATACTGTATCAAGGGCAACAAAATAACTTATTTTAACGTAGTTACATAATGAGCACACAAAAACGTTTAGAATCATTTTGTAATAAATGTTCCAAAGCAAAAGTGTGTTGAGTTTTTTTGTATATGGAAACCGTTATTATAGCAGTACGCCGTGGTTAAGATAAATGAATAAGTGATGAATCAGGCTGATTTTTGTCTTTTTTCCGGAGTAAAGAGACGTGGGTCTTTTATTTGAACGAATCCGCACGTCGTTTAAGTGCAATGAAGAGAATGATTGTCAAACGTTATATTAGAGTGAAACGCATGTGTGCTGCATTATGTAAGAGCACAAGTCTATGACTGCTATACTTGTCATTCGCAGTTTGGTGCATTCAAGCTCAAGACAAAACAACTCGTCATGCGCACGTAAATGGTTAAAAAGAGTCCCGTATCCAGCTGCTTGTGTAAAAAAAATCCTCCATCCCGTCAGTGAAAATCCTCCAACCAGCCTAATTATTCTGCCTGTGCTCAACATTATGATGTTAGTAGATTCTCGGTTCTTGCCTAAGGCCGCTCTACTTTTCATCTATATCTGGTCTGGAAGCCACTTTCATTAAACTTCTTTTACCCCATCCTATGCCGACAAAAAGAATTCGTGCACGGCTTAAAGATTTTGCGCTAATGACGCTCTTTCATTGGTCTTTTTCTAGCCAATCACGTCTTGGCTTTTTACTATAAATAGCCACTCCTTTTCATGCGCTCTCCATTCTGACAATTCTTTTTGACAAGACGTGTAAGACACCAAGCTGCTTCATAGACATGAATATTTTAATTAAAGCAATAGGTCTTATTAACGCAGTTATCTCATAAATCGAATAGGATGGGATAAACAAGGGTGATGTAACTCTGAATTTTCCAGCAGTGGCGTCACTAAAGGTGGAGGCCCGCCCCGGATGTCACCATTTGAGAGTGTCACCATTTTATACCAGTCGAACAAAAAACAATAAAAAAAAAATCAACAAGCTCTTTAATAACATGGGAAATATGTAGTACACTGGAATGGACTCAAAAATGATTTTAAGCATCTTCTAAAAGATCTATTTAGGGTAAGGGGGCTAATTTGTCAAAAATAAAAACTCACAAATCAGAAAAATTGGTGAAAATTTTCAATCAAATTTGATTGCTGATTGAAAAATGCTGAAATAGGTTTCCAAAAAATTACAGTATATATCAATATGCTTAGGAATAGTGGGGAGGGGGCTATTCAGTAGTAGTTGACTACCAAAACTTTTTTCAAATTTCTTTCCATTAGTCTATAGTCCACCACCCCTATTACCTTTTAATAAAAGATATGAACAAAATAGATTTCTCCTTGTAAGTTTGAACTAATAGCCCAAAGACACATAGCAATCAGCGAGAATAAAACCGACGTACTGTATATACGGGGTTGGCCAAAAAAAATTGCACCCTTGGACAAAGTGTCATAACTTTTTTTTGGAATGAGATAACATTTTAAAATTTTTACCATTTCTTTACGACAATATATTGCGTAGCTGTGTAAAATTTTATTAAAAATTTTCATGAAATAACAAAATTACAACTGTTTAAATAGTGAGTATCGCAAACTGCAATTGCATGAAAATTAACACGGCACAAATAGTAAGCAATCGTTCATTCGTTTAATATTTTTCGATGTGTTGTCCGTTTTCTGCAATCATCAACCGCACACGAGATCGAAACCCATCGATGGCGTTATCATCGTGGAGCTTGGTATTTCAAAGCTATTATCATTTGAAAAAAGATTTGTAAGCATTCAGGCATTGTTACGTCACATTGATTATAGAAAGGCCAATTATTAAAAAAAAGTTACGTTACCTGCAAAAAAACCTTTGAACGCACTTTGTGAAATGAGATTGCAGTCTTCAATGTTTAAATGGACGTCATTTTATAACTTCTTGGAGTTTCATTGTAAAATTTTAAACAGCTACGCAATATATCGTTGTAAAAAAATGGTAAAAATTTTAAATAAATTGTTATTTCTATGCAAAAAAAAAAGTTATGGCACTTTGTCTAAGGGTGCAATTTTTTTTCGCCAACCCTGTATATTTTGCTGAGAAAGGCATCTTCTGTGTATTATTAAAATACTTGTGAGTTTTATTCCTGTGAGTTTTATTCAACTATACGATTTTATGATTTACCAGCTTGTAAATAAGAAAACTGAAATTTTATGATTAGTCACCCCCCACATACCCCATTTGTGTAACCAGTCCAGTCATGTTTATATGCACTTCTAATTTTTATGCCCCGTTTTAAAACAATAATTTTTACTAAAGTAAGCCTAAAATTAAGTTGTTTTTACAGAAAGAAAAAATACACAATTTTTGAGCTCTAGAGGCTTTGCCCTCAGACCTTCAAATCAACCCTTCCCTTAGTTCAGATTTTTGGCTACGCGTCTAATACTAAACGTGTGCTGCTCATACTTTCAAGTTTTAGAATCTTAGCTTGATAATTTATTAAGCTAGGCAAATAACAACCGCTATCTACCGTAATGAAGTACTGTAGTACCAATATCTTTGAAAAAATTGTTTTGCAGCCTATCAGTGGCGCAACTAAGAGAGTGCTAAAAAGGTTTCAACTCCCTTTAACCGGGTCACTTAGAAAATTTAATATATTAGAATGACACAGAGCTGGACAGCGCTGTTTCGAGCTTTTAGCTCTCATCGGCAGCCCTCAGCTATCTTTTCAAAGGTATTCCCAGCTGAACAAACATCTTGGCCTAACTGGCAAACCTTAATGGCTTGCAGAGAGGCAGATGCTTAGTAGGGAATAAAAGGGAATAAAGGACGTCAAGATGTTGCATATTAGAATGATTAGCTTATTTTTAAAATATCTTATATCCGCTGCTGATGTTTTTGAGAAAATCACAAAAAACGGTGTTGAAGTTTTTTTCTGCAAATATTTTGTAAATTTCACTTTCTGGGTATTGCAGACATATACCTCTTCAAAACCGAAAAGTTTGAAAAGTTAAGGATATTTAGTTAAGGTTTTATTTTGGTTTACTTAAATTTTAAAAAGTGAATATAAATCGTTTTGAAACTAAACTTAATAAAATTCTTAAAAATGTTGTTCCATCTAGAATTAATCTAAATCTAAACCTAACGGTTTGTATAAGCATGTGTTGCAATGCCTATAAAACCTAGCTGTTTTTACTTAAAATTGTACAAAAAATCTCTTTGGTGAGGATTAGGTGGTTGCTGTCGTCTTTAAGCTTAACGCTGCTTACAACCATAACGTAAGAAATCCTAGAGTTTTACAAACTCTTGTCATTAAGAGTTTATTTACCAATGTCCCTCTAGAAGAGACTATTTAAATCTGTGCTGACGCTTTTTACAGTTCGGAATACCCTTCTTCACCTTTTCCCAAGCATATTTTTGTTGAACTTATGGAGATCGCTACTTCTTCTGTCGTGTTTAGCTCTAACCTCACTATGCATCACCAGATCGATGGAGTTCCCATAAGATCGCCCCTTGGACCAGCTTCTACCAATATTTTTGTTGGCTGCTATGAATGCAAACTTTTCCAGGCCACTTCCTAGCCGGAGATGTATTACTGCTATTTGGATGGCTCTTTCGTAGTATTTAGCAACAAAGATGAGTGTGATCTTTTCTTACTCAACTCGCTTCACCCTTTTTTTCGCCTGAATTTTGAAAAATAATCTAACCTGGCTATCCAAGTAGCTCTCTAAAACGGTCTTCTTCACTGGAATAGACTCAAAAATGATTTAAAGCAACTTTTAAAACATTTAGTTTGGTGGGACTGATTTGTCAAAACTAAAATACACAAATCAGTAAAAACTTTTAAAATGGCCAAAAATATGCAATCAAATTTGATCGTTTGTTGAAAATGCTGAGCATGGGTATTCACCAAAAAAAAATATTAAAGCTCAGAAATAGGCAGGGGTTAAACGATAGTAGTTAATTACTAATCCTCTCTTTCAAATTTCGTCAATAACTTCTTTCAAATTTCGTTCCATTAGCCCGCTCCTCCCTCCAATTATCTTTCTGTATAAAATATAGACAAAATAAATTACTTTTTGTTAGTTTCATTAAACTAGAATTGTATGATTTATTTGCTTGTAAATAAGAAAACTAAAATTTTACCATTTATAGCTACCTCCCGCATAGCCTGTTTCAGCAACAAGTTTAGTCAAGTTTTTGCACTCCGAATTTTTATGCCTCGTTTTAAAAGCATTGATTTTTATCAAAATATTCCTAAATTAAGTCATATTTGCAAAAAATACAAAATTTTTCGGCGGTTGATGCGCTTTTTCCTGGAGATACTTTAACATAATTTATTGATAAAGACTGAAATCTTCAGCAAGCCCTGTTCTCAAATACACAAGCAATTCACTAACTTCAAAATCTAATAAGCTACAGTTTAAAACTTAGCACTAAAAAATAAATGTCAATATTCCCAATGAAAATTACAAATCGTTATAAAAGAAATCATGTTACTCAAACCTTTTTGCAGACGTTATAAATGAATTTATACTCCATATAATCACACTATCAAATATCTAAATCAAAATTGAACCGATCGTTTTGCACCTGTACTAAGCCAAATGGTGCAACCAGAGAGAAGATATGGAGGTTTCTGCCCCCTTAGTCAAGTCACTTAGAAAATTTAACCCAAAAACACAAGTGTTTAAACGTGTTTTAGATATGACCTCTGAGCAAGGGGGCTGAAGGAATGGAACAAGTAATTCTTTCAAATTACGTTGAAATTTTAGCAATTTGGTTCTTTAAAATGTTTTGAAAAACATTAGAAATATGATTCAAACGATGTTTAAATGGCAATTTTTTTGAAAAATCACTAAAATTGCTCAGCGGCTGGAGGCTCCGTTCAATGTCTGTGATATGCCTGAGTTGCACCAGTTACTCATTACACCGCCTAAATGAAACTGTTTTCAAACAAAAAAATTTAACTTTTGGTTCAAGACCTCTCCTTTCAGCAAAATTCTATTTGTGCGCACCGTATGGCCAATAAATCTTAAATTGGTGCACTTCGTTAAAAGTTTTTCGCTTTGTTTTGGATCTGTATGGGGCGCCAAATGTATATGTACATTTGCAGTACCTTTTTGTCACTACTTAATGAATAAAAATAGTGTTTATTTAGTAATGACTGTTTAAATAGTGACTATTTAACAAATAGTGACTATTTAACTAATAGTGATTAAATATTATTTAAGAGTGACAATTTAATAAATAATGACTATTTGATTATAGGCTAAACATGCAAGAAAAAGTGCCGCAAATGTAAATATACACTTAGCGCCCCATAGCTCTGTTACAAGTATTGACAAAATTTGCTCTCAAGACTCTACTACTGTATCTATCCCACATATTACTGTCTATTGTTCAACAGCAAAACTTGAATGACAACTAAACACTAACCAAATATGCCAAAGCAAACATAAATCTTATGACGTAACAAAAACCAGTTAATACGAGCTCGTACTACATCAAAACATGATTTGCCCACGTGGGAGAATTCTCGCTGAAAATCACTAAAATTTACGCGTATTGCGCAAAGCTTTATGTTTTTCTTATCACGAATAAATTTTTGTACACACATTTTAAGACCAAAAACTTCATTTTAGTTGGGGTTGCAAACGAATTTCATGAAGCAAAAAAATAATTATACTCTTAGAAAAAATGTCAAAATACATGGATTTGTTACAAAAATTTTAAACGTTAAGCTCGTTGCGCGAAGTGTTCCCAATGTTCTAGGATGCCAAATTTTTACATGCGTGTTATTTTATCATTTAGCACATTTTGCCGGGGGTTGCAAAAAATTCCGAAAAAAATGTATTTTTGATCCGTACTACTGTTTATGGTACCGTTCATTTATAATATGGTCTATTTGGAGCTGAGGAAGTGCATTATCTTATATTACTTTGCTTTCCACGCTTATTAACAGTTGAGTTGAGATCTACAGTATTTTAATTTTATGTGCAGCTGGATCTTCGCATGCAGACGCTAAATCGAAAAACCAGGCACAAGAAGAAGAAGATATAGACAACCTTTGTGAGTAATACCGTCAGGCATATTTAAATTTTTTTTTTTTTGAGATTTTGATACAAAGCAAAAAATTTTATAATCATAATATAGTACGCGTCACATACAAAATTAAATAATTTAAAATCCTACAGACTGTTTCACCCGTAATCAGAATCATCAGGAGTGTCTTATTCAAATAGCTGCTTGAATCAATAAGTAAACGTATTTACGTAAACTGCTTGTATCGATGCATGTTGCTTTGAAACATTCCAGCTACTGCAAAAGAAAGAATTAGTTCGCAGTTTTAGCATTGTCTTGAAGCAACTGAATTCCCTCCAAATGCAAAGTGGAACACTAATCTACTTATGTTTGTCTAATCTCGCATTTCTTTGCAGGGGAGGAGGAATCTCTTTGCTTTAACGAGGGCTGTTGGCTAAATGATGCAGTTATAATATTTTATTCGTACTTAATGAATTTTTTATCCTAGATGCTGTCGAGCTCAGCGTGGGTGGTGAATACCTTTCACTTTCTTGGATACAGCTTTGGTCTTTTCTGACTATACATTTTTGTTAAATGTCGGCATCACAAACATTAGCATCGCATACATATTGTACATCAGCTCTGTTTAGTTCATTATTCGACTCAACATGCATCTATAAACACTCTAGTAAGTCATTAAAAAAAAAAAAAAGAAACCAGTACTTTAAGTGGACACAATTACACATGTAGCAGGGATAACCACAAATACATCTTTCGGTCTTCAAGTGAAGTGCTGCCACCCTTGAGGATCCACCAAGTTCTAAAACTACTGTAAATCATAAAAATATGATGGATAAGAAGTCACAAATTGCTGTGGTACTGAGTTATCAATTATAATGTAGCTACCAAAAATATATTTTTTAAGTTTAATTTTGAATAACCTTAAATTTTCAGTTTGGATATTTGCTTAAATTTCATTCTACACTTTGACGCTTCTATATTTAATGGATGTTTGAAGTTTAGCAGTTTAAAGTCTGGGTATGTAGGTAGATGGACAAGTAGATCTGGTTAATCGAATCGAGATTTCAATTGTTTTGGCAAACTTAAGGTGGATTTACAGAGTATTCATTTTTCGTCCGTTTGTGTCCGTTTTTTCACGGTTTTGTTTTTCCGTGAAAAAGTATGCGCTTTTTCATCCGCATTTTTATAAGTCCATATCTCCGCACTTAGTAGACTGTGACATAATAAATAGAACTTCGTTAAGAAATTTTGTGTTTGAACAATAAGAGCGATATTTCAAAATAGAGCTGTACACGTTTATAAAAGATTTTTTTCTGAAAACTTTTTTCCAGTATGTGACAGTCTGGTTAGTGCGGATATTGACACATAAAGATGCGGATGATGAAAAGCGCATTCTCTTTCACGGAGTAGCAAAAACGTAAAAAAACGGTCGAAAAACGGACACTATATAAATTCACCTTTATTAGACTATTGAGAAGGTAGTTTGTGTTGAAAATGCAGATGCACAAATTTAGCAGTTTCATGATTGCGTAAGTCTGATATTTAATTAAGCAAAGTTGTTTAATTAGCGCAATAACATGATCTGTTAGCTGCCGCCGCAAGACAGTTTCATGGCTTTATTCTTATCGTTACCCAGTTTTATGTTTTACATTACTGTTTATTTCACGCCAAATTACTTTTTCTTACTACAATACAACTTTGAAGCCTGCTCAGTTTAGTTAAATATAAGAAGGAAAAGTTTTCCTCCGTTTCGTTAAGCCATGTAATAAGTGAACGAGAGCTAACTTGATCGTGGCAGATTGCGGAAGGAATCGTTTGAGTTTGGACATTGTTCTTATACCGCTATAGAAATTTTAAGTTTAGTTGCTGTAATATGATTTTCAAAGCTTAACTGAGAATTGAGGTGAACATGCACGTGTTTAACACTATTTAAGTTGCTAAAGGGTATGCTACATTAGGCCAAAGACATTCGAGATGTGGTTTCTCTTAATTATCGGTAATCAAATTTTGTAGGACTACAAGACCTAATTCTATAAGCCATACCGCAGTTGAATATGGTTTGTAGGTCTTGATTCATTTTGTGTTCTAAGCATTCTGTGGTATTATCGGTCAAGGCGAAGCAGGTTACATCAGCAAATTGTAGGAATACTGCAAGATGAGTCGAAAAGATCATTGATATGAAGAAAAATTAATGTAGTAACGGTCCAAGAGTTGATCCTTGTGCAACTCCGTATTTGACTGGCTTTATTTAGAAGCAAATACTCAAATTAAATCTTTCCTTATATAGGGTTGGCCAAAAAAAATTGCACCCTTGGACAAAGTGTCATAACTTTTTTTTGGAATGAGATAACATTTTAAAATTTTTACCATTTCTTTACGACAATATATTGCGTAGCTGTGTAAAATTTTATTAAAAATTTTCATGAAATAACAAAATTACAACTGTTTAAATAGTGAGTATCGCAAACTGCAATTGCATGAAAATTAACACGACACAAATTGTAAGCAATCGTTCATTCGTTTAATATTTTTCGATGTGTTGTCCGTTTTCTGCAATCATCAACCGCCCACGAGATCGAAACCCATCGATGGCGTTATCATCGTGGAGCTTGGTATTTCAAAGCTATTATCATTTGAAAAAAGATTTGTTAGCATTCAGGCATTGTTACGTCACATTGGCTATAGGAGCTACGTGAGTGCCGAAGTTATATAGTGCAGGTTCATGTATTCAAATAGCAACTGCTATTTGAATTTTATAGAGAGTTAGTCTGATGTTTTGTTAGATCGTTTTGACCGCTAAAACCTTGCAAAGTAACGAATTAAAATAGGGCTTTAGAGGAAGTAGGCCTGTATGAATAACCTATCCTAAAAAATGATGAATGTTGTAGACTAGAGCTTCGTAGCTGATCAGGCCTTGGACTAAGGTTGTAATTTGTTGCAAGCGAGTAAGTTTTGTGCAACTACTGTAGGCACCACCTTGGGACCAGACCATTTTGGTCATAATATTCGAATCGTTATAATCACACTTGAATCAAAGTAAAAACAGTTTAAGTAACGTTTAATCAAAGTAACATATCAAAGTACCCCCAAACAAATTCAAAATGTTGCACACTTGCGTTAGATAGTTTTTGGAGCAAAAAACTTGGTAATGTTCCGCTGAACAAGACCTTTTCTTAAAAAATGACGAAATTGTCCAGTACAGTATCAAACTCCAGCGAAAATACTGTACTTTAAAAAAAAGATGAAAAAATTCTGGACCGTACCAGATTGGTCATAGTAAGCGGCTGGTCATATTATCCGTGGTCATAAAACGCGGCACCAGCTGCATTTAGGCCCGTTTATGCACAGTGCAAACGCGGAAAGCGGCGCAAATGAAAAGGTGGCGTTCGCGGAAGAATAAAATGAACTCGTTTATGCAGAGCGTGAACGCAAGGACGAACGAAATTTAGTTCGTGCAGAACACAGCGTAAATTGCCTCCAGAGCAAAATTTTTGACGACGTTCGCGACCGCTTTTGCGTTCAACCAATCAGCGCTCTCAATTTAGGCCACGGCACAATGTTTATGATGCGCCACAGCACTGATATACTAACAGACAAATAAATGTAATTTAACGCAGCTACAGTATATCACGTAATATATGCGTGCTTAGAAATTTACTGAAAACAATCTTCTTGAAACTTATTGCCGAGCTGTTTACTGCAATAAACATTTGACATTGCATAAAGTTTGCAATTGATTTCAGTCGGCCAGCAGCTCGTTTTCTCGACCCTTAATTCCAGCTGAAATTAAATTTAACCGATTATGTTAACACTTTTTTACTTTGATGGTAAAAAAAAAAATTGCGCTATTATCTCATAATATCATTTGTACTGTTTTAAAATCAATAAACCTTTTCCTGTCGGCCTTAGGCCCGTATTCTAAGAGAGGACTTGAGCAGAAGGTACAGCTCAAGCTCTGCATGGGCTCAAAATCGGTATTCTAAGAAAAATTTCAAGTAGCACTTTTAAGCTCAGCTTGAACAGCTGTGGTATTCTAAAAGCAAACTTGAAATGAAAATTTGTCAAGCTGGACTTGGAAATTGCCAAAATCTCGAGCCATCTCAGGGGTGGGCTTGAGCTTACGCTTCAATGAAAAATTGGTGCTAAATCTTTTGATTTCGGGTGAAATTTTTATAGCATAGGCCTAGAAGGTTTCAGAATAGTGGTTATGTTTTGGCCAGGCCGAAAATAGACTATGATGGTTTTGAGACCTTAACGGGACGTAGGCTACCGGTAACCTAATTTAATCAGTTGCGGTAAAAGTTTGCAGTGACTCGGTACGGTAGTCTAACCTATTAAGCTAGCATTTAACAGCAGAGAAAAATAACTAGTAGATAGTTAAGTTTACCAATAAATATAAATCAATTTATTAAATATAAAATAAATATCAATTGATTAAATATCAATAATGGGATACAATCTTTTTCTGTATAAGAACCAGTAAAATTTAGATCGCGAGGGACAGTTTTTAAATGCGTATAAACTTTTATAACCGGCCAGTCGGTCGAGCGGTAACGCGATCGTCTTTGGAGCGGGAGGTCCGAGGTTCAAATCTCGGGCCGGTCAAATCGGACACAGTGTTGCCAACGGCTCGCCACCGCTGCGACATTTCTTCGAAAGGAGCTGTGTTGCCCGGGCGCAATGACGCGGAGATGGGCCCCGCAAACTCGTTACACGCTTCGGCGTATTACAGCGAGTATAATGAAAGATTTTGATTTGATTTGATTTATAAACTTTTATTTCATTTGTTCCTTAATTTTGTTGGAGTGACGCAAGCTCATTTTAGCTTGGTTAAGCATTACTTTTTGTTATTGATCTTAATTATTGAACAAAACAATACTGTACAATCTACTGACTATTATAGTTGAAACCTGGTTACCATTTTGTTACGATATCATACACTAAAAGAGAAGTTATCGCTTTGTTTTTGCTTTTTTAAAAATTTGGCTCTTGCTTTTATTGAATTGTTCTTATAAATAGTGCATGTTAAAAATAACTTCTTCTTCTTTCTTCATTGCCCGCTTTTCCGTGAGGGTTGCGGGGGCAGTAGCTCAAGATTAAGCCGCCACACCTCACGGTCTTCTATCACCTATATCATTTCGCTTGGGCGAAGTTCCAAGCGATTCCATCCAAGATCCTCAATGTAATCTGTCCATCTAGTTCTCGGTCGTCCGACTGGTCTTCTCCCATTTGCTTTGGCATGTAAAGCTTGTTTGGGGAGTCTTTCCTGAGGCATTCTGCTTACATGGCCAAACCATCTAAGCTGAGATCTTTCAATTCGGAGAAGTAACGGCTCGATGTTAAGAGATTTTTGAATCTCAGAGCTACGCACCTTGTTAAACAGTGTAACTCCTTCGATTCTTCGTAAAAACCTCATTTCGGACGCTTGCACTTGTGATCGCATTCTTTCGGTCATTACCCAAGATTATTAAAAAAACAATAAGATATTAAGGAAATAAAGAGTCGATTTTTTGAATGAAATATAAAGAGTTGTTCTCTTCTCTTAAATGACATTTAAACAAAAAACAGTGATTACTCTCCAATAATAATTAGTGTTGTTTTTTTCACATGTCGTCAATATTCTCAAAATAGATCAGGATCAAAATTTCAAATAAGCTACAACTTCTGCAACATGATGGAATTTCCTGTGACAGAGATGCTGTCTATATAAATCATAATTCGTGTATTATAATAAATCACGTTGGCAAATAAGTTAAACGGATTGCTGTTTTTGCGCGGAAATCCGCTTTCCATTGAAACAGCAATTAGCGCGGAAAATTGTGCGGTTTTCTGCGCAGTTCGTGGCGCTTTCCGCGTTTTTGCTCTGAGTAAACAGGCCTTTATACAGAACGCGAACTTGAAAACAAAGTAGAAAAACGCGCAATTTTCCGCGCGATTTGCTGTTTTTATAGGAAGCAGTTTTCGGCGCGGAAACCGCTATTCGTTTTGTATTAAACATTGATTATAAGTATTTGCCGTTTTGAATTATGGTAAGCCACGATTTGTTAATTATTTTTGTCTGTCACAGCGAATTATGCAGAAGTTGTAGCCTATTTGAAATTTTGATCTTGATCGATTTTGAGAATATTTCAATTGACGACGACATTAGAAAACAACAACACTGTTATCACTAAAAAGCAATCACTTTTTTATTCAATTTCATTAAAGAGAACTTTTTATATTACTTTTTATATTTCATTGAAGACATCGGCTCTTGTTAATGTCATAACTTTTTTTTATTGTGCACTATTTTTTACAAGAACAATCATTCAATAAAAACAAAAGCCTAATTAAAGAAATAAAAAAAAAACGTTAAGTTTTGTATTTTACAGTACCGTATCGTAATAAAATGGTAACCTAGTTTTAACAATCCTAGGCAGTGGATTATACTGCTTTGTTTGATAATCACGATCAATGACAAAAAGCAATCTTTAACCAAGCAAAAATGACCTGGTGTCACGTCAATGAAATTTAAGAACAAATGAAGTAAAAATTTGCGAACATTAAAAACCCGTCACCCTCGATCTAAATTTTACTAGTTTTTACACAAAAAAAGAAGATGGTATCACATTATTGGGATTTTTCGCGAGCGCGAATTGGTTTTGTTTTTGTTCCGCGAATTTCGGCTGATGAGGATTGATTTGCTCATAACTAGCAAAGGATAAAACCTAGAAAGTTGAAATTTGGACTCAGAATAAGAATTCATAAAAGCGTCATGAGTGCCAATTTTTTGGTTTCGAAGTCACGTGATCGTGAATTGAGACACAAAAAAAACATTAAAAAATGGCAATTTTTGGCTTGAAAATTTTTAAATTCGCTTATGACTCAAAAACCACTTGATGTGCAAAGCTGAAATTTGGACACAATTCAGTAAACCGAGTTTGAGGGCGTCCGTTTGCGTGACCAAAATTTTACAGGCTGACAATCGGAAAAACTTGACGACTTTAAACCGATATATCTCGGTTATTACCAATACTCATGAAAAATGATTCGTAATTTTTGAGCACACTATCAGCCACCTTTCTTTTAATTATGTTCGCTTACCCCACCTTGAAAACTATTTTTCTTGTTTTGCATCTTTTTTCTTACTTTTTTTTCCTTTTTTTTCTGGCGCTATCTGCTTTTAAACCGCTAAACGCACTTAATGCAAAGTTTGAGCGATTGAAGATATCAGGAGGACTTTTGTGCGACAGAAATCGGGAATGCCAGGTTGGGGTGATCCTCTTCAATCGAGTCCTCTAAAATTTTGAACTTTTAAACCGTTAAAGCTAGATGAAACAAGTTTTCGGAATGAGTAGATATTAAAAACAAACTATACCAAAAAAAATTAAGGAGGTCACGACGGGGGTTTCCCGCTTAAACGGGCCCTCCAAAGTTTAAACTTTTTCACTTTTTAAGCTGGACACATGAAATTTTGGAGATAAGTAAATATAGAAAAAAATAAAATTTGACAAAACTTGGGACTACCAAAATGGGAGGTTTCCCTCTTACGGGGCTGCCAAAATTCAAACTTCGTAACCACTCACGCTGGACACATATAATTTTTGGGGTTGGCAAATATTAAAAAAGAAAAAAATTGACAAAACTTGGGAGTAACAGGTTTGGAGGTCCTCCTCAAGCAAGGCCGCCGAAATTTTAAACTTTTAAACCGCTTGAGCTAGATCAATCAAAGTTTTTTGGATGCCGCAAAGGGGCGTTCTTCCCAAACGAGATCTCTAAAATTCCAACTTTTAAATCTTTGAAGCTAAACACATAAAAATTTTAAGGTAAGTAAATATAAAGCAAAAATAAAATTTGACAAAATTTAGGGGTAACAAACTGAGGGATTCCCCACAAGCCGAGCCGTCAAAGTTCAAACGTTTTAACCACACACGCTAGACACTTGAAATTTTCAGGGTTGACAAATATGAAGAAAAAATAAAATTTGACAAAATTTCAGGGTGCCAAAATAGAGGCGTTCCACTCAGACAGGGCCACCAAAATTCAAGCTTTTCAACCACTTACGCTAGACACATTAAATTTTCAGAATAGATGTATAAATAAGTAGAAGATATTATATTTGACAAAATCTTGGGATACCAAAATGAGGATACTCCATTTAAATGAGGCTACCAAAATTCAAACTTTTTATCCACTCACGCTGGACCCTTGGAATTTTCAGAATATGAAAATATGAAAAGATAAAATTTGACAAAATTTGGGGTACCAAAATGAACGGATTTTCCTCAAACAAAGCCGCCAAAATCGAAACTTTAACCACTTACGCTACAGAGATGAAATTTTCAGAATAGGTAAATTGAAAGGAAAGATAAAATTTGACAACTTTGGGGGTACCCCATTAAGCAGTCCCTTTCAAAATGAGGACACCCAAATTCAAACTTTTTAATTGTTTAAGCAAAACACATAAAATTTTCAGGACACGCAAGCAAATATGAAAGAAAGATAAAATTTGACAAAATTTCGAGCACCAAAAAAAGAATCCTTCAAAATTCAAACGTTTTAATCATTCAAGCTAGACACACGAAACTTTCAGAATAGGTAAATATAAAAGAAAGATAAAATCAGAATAGGTAAATAAAATATGACTAATTTCAGATGCCACAATTAGGGAATCCTCTCCCAGCGGGTCCTTCAAAATTTTTAACCACTCAAACTAGACAAATGCAATTTTCAAGCTGGGTAGAAATGTAATGCGAAAAAAATTGAGGATCTCATACTTAGGGGTTCTCCAATTACGTTGACACCTCCCTTCGTTAACTACAAACACTAAACAAATGATATCTATTGTATAGAGTAACAGGAATCAAAGATAAAAGATAACAAAATTTGGTTGGCTTCATAATGGAGATCATGTGAAATGAGCCCATTAAAATTTTAAAATCTTTGTTACGAAGTATTCCAGCTAGACATACCAAATTTTGAGAGCTAGATATTTCAAATTTTAGACATCTCAAAATTTGACAGTAGGCTATTATAAGAAAAAGATAAAACATGCCAAACTTAACAACGCCATGTTAGACAATTAGCCTTTAAATGGACCTTCAGAAAGATGAATTCTTATAATGAATCGGTATCACAGAAAAGTTAAAGAGTCAAACTTATGGGATTACTTTAACATTTAGGATATTGAAGTATTTGAGTTCAGTAGCGTAGCCAGGGGGGGGGGGCGAGGGGGGCTCGAGCCCCCCAATTGGCTTGTGAAGTATACAAAATCGCATGCTTTTAGTGCTTTTGAGGCCGATTTTCTGTGAAAAATGGAAAATAGCCCCCCCCCCCCCATTCGAAAACAGCCCCCCTCAAACGTCTGAATTTGCGAAATTGCACGAAATAGCAGCCTCAATTTTGGTGAAGACCTATTTTTTTTTTTTTTGGAGATCACCTAATTTTGGGCGGAAAAAAGCTTTGAATTTCGGATTTCGGCTAAAAAATCACTCTGAACTTTGGCGAAGACCTTTTTTTTTTTTTTTTTTTGGAGATCACCTGATTTTGGGCGGAAAAAACCTTTGAATTTCCGAGACATTTCGCCTCAAGTTTCGGACAAACCGTCTGAAATTGATTCAAGATCAATGAAAATTCGAGTCAAGGTCGTTTGCACACTTCTCACTCTTTCAAAATAGCCCCCCCCCCCTTTCCAAATCCTGGCTACGCGCCTGTTTGAGTTTAATGGCTTTGTTACATAAAAGCTGGATGGCCGAGTTTTTTTTACTAAACTGTCACTTGTGACGTTGAAAAAATCTTTTACTTGCTTATCAAAGTTTTTGAACAATTTTATTAAGAAAGATTTTGTGCTGAATAATGGATGTAATACAATATACTGAACAATATTTAATATGTTGGCCGTTGGGTCACACTGCTAAATAGCGTTCTCAAAATGCCAAGAATAGCTGTAAAATGCGTGCATATATCTGGCCGCGATTAGTGTTGAATTTGGCTGGTGTAATAAAGTCGCTGGAATTTTAAAGATCGCTCTGCTAGTTCATAATAAAGATCGCTAGTTCATAATAAAGAGAAAAACTGTTAGGATCTCTTAATAGCTTAATACGATTTCGATTATTAAATAATCCCAATTAAATTTCTTCGTCATCTCTCGAAAACGATCAAATTTGACTGACTGACAACAAAGGAGTTACTGCGCGAACGTCCAATGAAAACAGTTTTTGAATGAGTTTCCCACAGCTAATTGAGACTTTGCGTGAGCGCGTAATACGTTGGTTTTTGTTTTTGATTTTTGCAGATGAAGATTGCTTTGCTCATAACTAGCAAACAGTAAAACTTAAGAAGTTGAAATTTGGACACAACATAAGAATTAACGAATGCTTCATGTGTACCAGTTTGGGTGATGCTAAGTCACGTAATCGTGAATTGAGACACAAAAAAAACATAAAAAGAACGGCGATTGTGTGGTTAAAAATTTACTAACTCCAAAAACCACTTGGGGTCCAAAGCTGAAATTTGTACACAATGTGGGAGCTTATAACTGGTTTATGCAAACCGAGTTTGGGGGCGCCTGGTTACGTGACCAAGATTTTACAGGCCGAAAATTGAAAGAAAGTGGACAATTTTGAACCGATATATCTTGGGAAATACCAACTTTGATGGAAAATTATTTGTGGTTTTTGGGCACACTATCAATCGCCTTTCCTTTGATTATGTTCAGTTACTCCAACCTGGATACTATTTTTCTTCTTTTTTTTTTCTTTTTTTTTACTTTTTTTATTCTTTTTTTATTCTTCTCCAGCTATCATCTACTTTCAAACCGCTAAACGCACTGTATTCAAAGTTTGAGCGATTGAAGATATCAGGGAGGACTAGTGTAGTACTGAAATTGGGGTTGCCAGGTTGGGGTGTCCCCTTCAATTGGGCCTCCAAAATTTTGAACTTTTAAACCGTTGCTGATATATAGATCAAATTTTCGGAATGGGTAGATATTAAAAAATAAACTAAACCTACTAAACCTAACAAAAATTGGAAGTGCCAAGATGAGGGTTTCCCGCTTAAGCGGGCCTTCCAAAATTCAAACTTTTTAACTTTTCAAGATAGGCACATGAAATTTTTACGGTAAGTAAACATAAAGGAAAGATAAAGTTTGAAAAAATTGGGTGTACCAAAATGAAAGGTCCCCCCATACACGGGGTCGCCAAGATTCAAAGTTTTTAATCTCTCAAGCTAGACACATGAACTTTTTTAGGGTAGGTAAATATGGAGAAAAAATAAAATTTGACAAAATTTGAGGATACCGAAATGGGGATCTCCCTAACACAAGGCTGCCAAAAACTTCAACTTTTGAACCGTTGAAGCCAAGTGGATCAAAATTTTGGAATGGGTAGATACCAAAAATAAACTAAATCTAACAAAAAGTGGGTGTACCATAATGGGGGTTCCCTCAGACAAGCCCTCCAAAATTCAAAATTTTTAGTCTTTTAAGGTGGACGCATGAATTTTTCAAGATAGGTAAATACGAAGAAAAGATAATTTGACAGAATTTGAGGGTTCCAAAATGGGAAGTTCCCCAAACGGAGCCTCCCAAATTCAAGTTTTTTAACCAAACACGTTAGACACATGAAATTTTCGGGTTTGGCAAATATGAAGATAAGATAGTGCTCAATTAAGTACTTCAAAGTTTAAGCAATCAACCATTCAAGCTAGACCCATGAAACTTTTGAGAATAGTAAACATGGGCGTCGGCAAGGGGGAGCAAGGGAGCGGGACCCCCCCTGGATTTTCACACACTCTCTCTAAAACTTTCCAAATTTCAATAAATTTTCCATTTGTAGTAGTTAATACTGGCTCTATTCTTATTGCCCCCCCAAAACATTTTTTTTCTGCTGCCACCCTTGTAGGTAAATATAAAAGAAAAATATAATCAGAATAGGTAAATAAATTGTGATTAGGTGCTGCAAATAAAGAGTCCTCCTCCATAGGGTTCTTCAAAATTTGTAACCACTCAAGCTAGACAAATAACATTTTCAAGATAGGTAAAAATATTATATGAAAAAATCTTAAGAATTTGATGCTATAAGGGTCCTTCAATTATGTTGACACTTCCCCCATTAACTACAAAAGCTAAACAAATTAAATTTATTGGAAGGACTAATGTAAATCAAAAATAGATAACAAAATTTGGTAGGCCACATTGAGGAGACCATGTCAAATGGTCCTCTTAGAATTTTAAAATCCTAAACACTGAGTAATCCAGGTAGACATCAAATTTTAAGAGTACCGGAAAGCTTATATTAGAAAAAAGATAAGACAATCCAAACTTGGCAATGCCATGTTGGACATTTAACCCTTAAATGGACCTTCAAACTATAAGATTAATTTTCACAATGAAATTGGGATCCGAAAAAGTAAAAAGAGTCAAACGTTTGGGATTACATCAATATTTAAGACGTTGAAGTACTTTAGCTTAATGGTTTCGTTGGATTTAAACAGGATGGCAGGGTTTTTTTACTAAACTGTCACTAATGACATTGAAAAAATATTCCAGTTGCTCTTCAAAGTTTATGAAGAATTATATCAAGAAAGCTTTCGTGCTGACTAATGGATGTAATACAATGTAATGTACAATATCCAAGACATTGGCTGTTGGATCGCACTGCTAAATAGCGTTCTTAGAATTGCAGAGTGCATGCATATTTTTTGCCGTGGTTTGAGTCAAGTTTAGCTGAAGCATTAATATTTTTTGCTCAAAAGTCGCTAAAATTTTAGAGATCGCGATGTGTTATAATTAGGTGAAAAGCTGTCAAAAACTCCTGGTAGCTTTTTGATTGACGTTACTTGATTGTTTTGATAAGTTTTTGAGACCTTCAAACTTAGAGAGCGAAAAATCTCAAAGCTGTTAAAGTGAACTAAAAAGAGCGTAATGTGCAAAAGAAGTAGATCATGTTTAGTAAATAGTAGTTTGACTTTGAACATTACACCTAGGTTCTGGAAAACATAGAGCTGAGTAAATTAATATAAGTTTTCAGTGTGAAGTTATCGTAAAGATAGACTCTGCAAAATCACTAGTTATGGATTTATAAGAATTTGTTTTTTTTTTGTAAGTTTTGTTTTTGTACAGTAGGTATCTTTTTCCATGCTAACTGCTAAGGCAGGCATTGTTTTGATTTTGCTGTTAAATTTTGAGAAAAATCAGTGGAGATGTTCATACGAGTGCTAATATAGAATTTTTTCTTAAAAAAAATATTGCAGTGGTTTAGCTGAGGATGTCGATTTGATATTTAGGATATAGTGTGTCAAATTTCTATGCAAGATTATGTAAGTTACGAAATTCGAAAATCTTATTGGCATTTTTAGATCAAAAAGTTTTGTTTTTGTAGTTTTACTCGAAGCAAAAGTTTACTGTCAAAATATTTGTTTTAGAGAGGGTTTTGTTTGTAACCGCAGTTTAACCATTGGGCTGCGAATTGAAAATTCAACTTACTCCTTTAAAGTTGAAACGAGAACTTAGCAAAGCTGTAAAATTTTGATTGACATTTGAAAGATACCTTTTCTACACATTTAAATTTTGAAAGCCGCTAATCACAAACCTGATAAAGTTAATTGGGCATTATGAAATTTGAAAGCAGTGTATTTCAGATCTGACTATCAACAACCATAAACACTCTTAGCGCAATTGCGAAGTTCTTTAATTTAGTTAAACGAGGACTAAAGGCAAAACAAATGGGGGTATTTAAAGTTAGGCCAATTGCATAAGACTAGATTAGCTTTGACTCCATCCTTTTTTACCCATCCGTTGCAGAGATATTCGACTTCAAACACGACGTCGGTGACTCCACTGTAATGTTATAAATTTTAATGATTTTTATTGGCAACTCTGTCGTTAATAAGCATTTGCGTCTTAGCTACGCCTTCCCAGTTCTAAACTGAAGCAACAATTAGGCTATTGCACTGACTCGTTTCGCTGCGCACTAATCAGTTTGATCATATCAGCACAACAGATCCGAGCTGGTAAAACGAGTAGACTGTTCGGTAGCCTAGCGATTGCAGTAAAAATCAAGCTGGCAGATACATTTCAGTATAAATTTTATTACTAGGCTACACAGCAGTACAAACTCGTACCTGATAATAAGACTACCATTACTTGAGTAGGCTTATTGTATATGCTGACGGTATTTTGTGACCGCAGAATGAACTTTTCCATCTAAGTTGAAAACAATGACCTCCTAGCCTACTCTAATAACTCTACTAGCCTTACTTTTGCTTGTTCTTAGACGTTGGTTACCTAGACTATCGTACAATCTATTCATTTTTCTAGCTCGGATCTGTTCTGCTGACAAGATCAAACTGATTCGTGCGCAGCGAAACGACCCAATGCAGTAGCCTAATCGTTGCTTTAAAATAGAACATGGAAGGCGTTGCTAAGACGCTAATGCTTATCAACGACAGGGTTGCCACTTGCCAGTAAAAATTAACATTACAGTAGAGTCACCGACGTGGTGGTGGTGCTGGTACTACCCGACCCCTTCCGAGGGATGGGGGCGCGGAGGAACTCCGTGGAGACCCAACAGTCGGGCCACACCCCAAGGTCTGGACCATAGATCGAGAATAGAGAGAGAGGAGCCAAAGATAGATTTGCGAAGGGGTTCAGAAGCAGGACAGTCGAGGAGGAGATGATTGAGGTCCTGTAGAGGGTGTCCACAGGCACTACAAGCAGAATTCTCCTTCCGACTGATCCTGTGAAGATTAGAAGACAAAAAAAGACTGTGGCCATGGCAGCAAAGACGGGAGAGCTCACTGCGAATGGAGCGAGAAAAAAAAGTTCTTTCAAAGAGACTTCGGGGACTTGGAAGTTCAGATGGGAGTGGGAGATGTGACGTCTCCAATTGCGGTATTGGGAATAACGGACTTTGGCAATAACTGGGGGGAGAGGGCATGAGATCGCATCAGTGGGCAGAGAGGCACCAGTTTTGGCAAGTAAATCAGCTTTTCATTTCCGGGGAGACCTGCGTGTCCGGGGACCCATTGGAAGCTCAAAGTGGTATTGTTATAGAGGGAGGAGGCGAGGGACCAAACATTCCAGAGGGACTCAGGCAGGAGATAAGAGGGGGCTGATGAAAGGATAGAGAGGGCTGATTGGGAGTTGGTTAGGAAAAGGACTGACTCTGACTGGAATTTGCAGGTCATCAAATGGCTAGTACACCAAACGAGACCTTGCTTGAGGGCAAAGGTTTCAGCTGTGAAGCTGGAGGCAATTGGACCAGAGGAAAAGGAATTGGATGTGTTGCATTTGAAGCATGTTACATACACTCCAGCACTACCGGGACCAAAAAGAGAGGGGACAGATCCGTCAGTCCATACTTAATATCAGATGGGGGGAGGGAGGATAATCTGCTTGAAGCAGACTGGAGTCGGGCTGTACTGTTGCCTGTGCAGTCGGGAATGAAGGGGGAAACAGTGAAGTGGGATGTAGACCATGGGGGAAAAGAGGGGCACATGATCAGAGTCTCACGTGGGGATTGGAGTGGTTGTGTGGCTGAAGAACAGAATGATTTCTATGAGGGTTTCTTCTTTAGTCGACAGGGAACGTTTCTAATTGTCAAGGCATAAAGGCTGGAGAAGTCGGGGGGAGGCGCAGAGCACGTTCAAAGGAGTAGAGGGTCTGATGTTCTAGAGTCAGCTTTAGAGAAGGGATTTGGGCCTCGAGAAGGAGTAGTGAGGAGGAAATGGAAGAGAGGCATCTAGTAATGACCATGTGTAGAACTTCCAGGTGATTGATTGCAGTGTTGCAAAGGAATGGGAACCATCCAGGAGAGGCATATGTGAGCACCGGACGAACAAAGGCTTTGTAGAGTAGGGAGAGAGATTCTTTTGTGGGACCCCAGGAGGCAGTAACTATTGAGCGAAGGGCTTTGTGGCGTGGATTGAATTTGGAACACAGGGATTGGACATGGGTCCCAAAGGATAGAGTCCGATCACAGGTTACACCAAGGAATTTAGGGGTGGGATTGAACAAAAGAGGGAAGCCCAAGAGGTTCAGCCGGGGTTGGAAAGTGGCTTGATGGGGATCTGTAGAGAAAAAGGAGGACTCACACTTCTTTGGATTGAGTGGAAGTCTCCATAAGTTGGACCATGTTTCTAGGACAGTGAGGAAGGATTGGACAATAGAAGAGGCTTTGAGCGGGTCTGGGGAGGAGGACCAGATGGCCAGATCGTCAGCATACAGGGAGGCATGGGCACCCCGAGGTAAATCCTTAGTGATGTCATCAACAAACAGAATGAAGAGGACTGGACCAAGTACCGAGCCCTGGGGGATCCCACGTCTGATGCGGAAGGAGCGGCTGTGGGAACCACCAACCTGGACTTTAGCTCTACGATCAGAATGGAAGGAGCGCACCCAAAGAACAAAGCAAGGGGGGAGTTTGAGCGAGAGGAGTTTGTGAAAAAGAGCAGAGTGCCAGACCGAGTCGATTGCCTTGGAGAAGTAAACAGAAGCCAAAACGGTTCAGTCTGGAGGTTTTTTCTTTTGGAAGCCGTCCCAGATTGATTGAGACAGAGTTAGAATTTGGTCAAGGGGTGACCTACCAGGACGAAAGCCGGCCTGGCAAGTGGAGAGGAGATGATTAGATTCAAGGTAAAAAGTTAGGCGAGAAAGAATCAAGCGCTCAAAACGCTTGGAAATGCAAGAGGTGAGTGAAATGGGGCGGAAAGAGGACGGAGAGGAAGTGGGTTTTCCAGGTTTATGAATGGGGATAATAGTGGTAGGTTTCCAACAAGAGGGAAAGGTGTGAGAGTGCCAGGACTTGTTAAAAAGGGAAAGAAGGAGGAGTTGTGCTGGCTCAGGCAGGTGTTTTAGTAAAGGATAGGCAATCTGGTCAGGGCCAGACGCAGTGTAAGAGAAGAGATTGCAGATGGCAGTGGAGAGTTCAGTCAAGGAGAAGGGGGAGCAGAAAGAATTATGGAGGGAAGAAGCATCCTCACAGCTAGCTTTCCGGAGTTCATTCATAAACTGTCGTTCGACTCTGCACGAGGAACGAGGTGTCGCTTGAGATAGGTGCAAGCGAAGATAAGAGGCATAGTGGTTGGCAGTGTCAAGAGGGGAAGTGCAATCGGGAAAAGAAGGGTCTTGGGAGGTGTTCTTTTTGCCCGAGATGGCATTGAGAAGCCTGAAGACAGCACAAGGATCAGAACGGGGGGACAGGTTAGAACAGGTGGCTTGTCAGGTTGCAGATTTGGCTCTAGAAATGACTGAGGACGCCCTACGAGAAGCATCTATGTATCTGAGGCGGTGCGACTCAGATCGGTGTGCCACGGAGCGGGCCTTCCGTCGTTCTCGCACTGCAGATTCCGCTTCCTGGGACCACCAGGCTTTGGGGGAACGACCAAGGCGGCCAAAGGGGATAGAGGCCTTGGCAGCTTCAACTAAGAAGAGGGAAAAGGAGCGGGCAGCTTGGTGGATGTTGAGTGCATCAAAATCAAGAGAGGGAAGGTGCTCAGCAATATAAGATTGGTTAACATCCCAACTAGCCTTTTTGTAGTTGAATTTGGGGGGACGAGTGTTTGGGTGACGAACTGGAGAGAGGAGGAGGACAATTTCAATGGGGAGATGGTCCGAGCCAAGGCCAGGGAGAGTGCGCCACTCACAGTGGGGAGCGAGAGATGCAGGAGCTAACGAGATATCAGGGGAAGAACGGCTCCCAGTGGAATGGTGAAGGAGCGTGGGCGAGGCGGGGTTGTTCAGAATTTCCAGACCGGAGGAAGTGATCCAGTGAAACAGGTCATTTCCAAGCGGATTAGGGGGAATGAGTCTGTCCCAGGTTGGGTGGTGAGCATTGAAGTCTCCAAGGATAAAAGTTTCAGGGGAGTTAGGAAGGATGTCAGGATAGAAGGTCCTGGTGCGAGAGTCAGAAGGAGTGTTTCTGATGGTAGGGGAGTAGAGGTTAAGAAATTGAAGAGGAGAGTGGTTGGAGAGAAGGACTTTAACACAGGTGTAGTCTGAGTAGGGGTCCTGGGAAGACAGAGAGGAGACAGAAACAGGAGAGATGAAAGCCAGGTCAGAGTGGATGAGAGTGAGGACACCACCACCAGTGACCAGTGTTATGAGTTTCGGAGGAAACAGGGCCTTGTCTATCGAAAGTTCGATCCGTGCAGATGATATGTATAATAACCAGAGATTTGAAACTTTTTGGTTGACGAAAGATGGGTTTCTTGGAGGAAAATGAGGTCATACTGGTTGCCAGAGAGAAAGGCGATTAGTTCAGCACGATGGGGGAGGAAAGACCGCCGGCATTTCATAGCAGAATTCTGAGATTGTGGGAGAGGCGTGGATTTCTTTGAGGGTGGGGCGGCGAGTTGTGGATTGGTTGTGAGCTTGTGGGTGGTGAGACAGGTAGGGTGAAGGCGGAAGGAGGGTAGGTGTTAAGGAGGGGAGAATGTGAGGGGAGAGATAGAGATGAATCCATGAAATCTGAGCAAGTAAGTGGAGGGGGTGTGGGTGGGGGCGGAGCTGAAGAGAAGGAGCGAGGGGACGCTGGCTGGTGGGTGGGAGAGGCAATGTCCCTATTGAGACAAGCAGGACAATTCCAACCCATGGGGGAGCCAGCTGCGCAGATTTTGCAAAAGTCAGCCCGGGTCAGAGAGGAGCAGGAGAAGTGCACCCACTTGGAGCAGGTGGAGCACTTTAAAGAGTCCTTACCTACCTCGAGAGAGCAAATGGAGCAAGGGTAACGTGGGGGGCCCCGAGGTGGACGTGATTGATAAAAGCCTGGCGGTAGTGGGGGGAACCCTGGGGGAGGGGGTGGAGGGGACGCAGGCGGCGTAACAAGGAGACTGGTTTGAGTGGGGGATCCAGTTTTCGTTTGGAGATGGCACGCTGGGCATCACCAGCCCACTGCAGTGCCAGTTGCACAGATTGTGCGAAAGTCAGCACGGGTAAGGGAGGAGCAAAGGAAATGCACCCACTTGAGGCAAGCAGAGCATTGAAGAGAATCTCTGCCCACATCCAGATGGCAGATAGAGCAGGGGTACCTGGGGTGAGGATGGTTGCTGATGGGGCCCGGGTTAGGATGGACATTGCCACTAATATGGAGCAATGCCAGGATAAGGAGACGCCGAAAGGGGGTTCGGTCAATAAGAAGAAGAGGAGCCGCCCAGTTGTGATCGGTCAAGGGGCGGCCCAGCGAAAAAACATTCCGAGACAATGGTCGAGCCCCTCGGGAGATCTGTCCTGCCGTTTCGACCCATCCCCATTGGGGAGGGATCGAACTGCACCACCACAATGAGGTGGCAGGACGTTGGTGCAGAGTCACCGACGTCGTGTTTGAAGTCGAATATCTCTGCAACGGATGGGTCAAAAAGGATGGAGTCAACACTAATCTAGTCTTGTGCAATTGGCCTATTTTTAGATACCCCCATTGATTTTGGCTTTAATCCTCGTTTAAGTTAGATACTTTCCCAAAGTCCCCTGATATCGCTTGCGATGTTATATTCTAGTTTTTATAGTGTAAAACGGTACAGTAAATTGCTTGACTGAGTATGTTTATCACAAGTCGATCCGCAACATTGCATAATTATCTTTGAAAAAACTAGAAATGTTTTGTTTGGCAAAATGTGCGGCAAAGTTTAAATGCACCGAAGCTAGTGTTTGAAACCAACAAAGAAAGCAGAAAAGCATAAGCCACTCGGCAGTATTCTTGTAATCTTGCCTGTGATAAGCAGAAAAGAATAATGCAAAGAATATTGCAGTGAAATAATGAATTAATGAATAGATACAGGTTTGAATTATTTGTTTGGTTTTTCATTAACGCATTTTGGGAAGTATACAGTTAAGCTTTAATTTTCTACTCGGGCTCTGAAGTATACGGTTAAGCTTTAATTTTCTGCTCCGGAAATACAATTTCGCCAATGTTTTTCAACTTCAACACATTGTAAAAACATTTAACTACTAAGACTCTTAACTTTGACTCTGCAATTCGGTGTTAGTCTTCAGTTGTGCAGGGTTACGGTAGCTGGTTTGTGGCGTGCGCAATCCATTCTTTACCCTATAGTCATTAGAAAAAGAAAATCCTTGTTTCAATTTTGTTATTGTATTTATTTTTCGCCAATATACAAGTATTTTAAAAGAAAATAGGTGTTACGAAAATGTCGCAGTTATGCTGGTACAACAAGTATGATGTTAGACTTTAAAGTGGCCAGGGTAGTCTTTGTATCAACAGCCACCGACGATTAAGTACAGTCATTTGAGCAAAAGACTTAATATTGCAGCTGTTGTCGAAACAAAAACGTATGGAATGGAGATTGATTTGGAAATACGTTTTTTTCAACTTTTTTTTAAGGACTAAGCATTGTTGTAAGGTTGAATGGATTTTTTTTTCGGAGGAAAAAACTTACAAAGCGATGTGAAATAGCATTCCAGGTTTTTTCTTCGTGATATAAAAAGAATTCCTGTAATTTTGAAGTTCTGAACAGAAAAAGAGGGAGCTGAATAGAGGTTCAGCTAGTGCCTGACGGTTAATAGAAAGTTTTGGTAAAATATTGATATATACTATGTGAATGCTGCTTGTTATGTAAAGTGTATCAAATGCATAATTTCACTAACTTTCATTTTAGAATTTTATTAATTAAGCTTTTATTTATAATATAATATGTATTAAAGATTGGCAATAAGTTCTATTTCGAGATTACCCTTGCGAACGATCGCTCTACAGAAAATGAAATAAGCTGTAAGACAGTGTAAATTTGTGGATGACACAATAGCGTACTTCTCTTCAAACTGGTCCTACTGTATTGCGATATGTTTTTCTTTCATTTTTATTCATGTATTTTATCATATGCGAATGAACCTTGCGCTCTGCGTATATCTAACCACAACTAAGCTACCCCGACCACCGGCGCAGCCAGGGGTGAAAATTAGGGAAACCAGTCCCTCCCCTTTTGTAAGTGCACAATTTCACAAAAATTATTTAAAAAAGATAAATTTTCAAAAAGTTAATTTCAAAATCCTCAAGTCAAGTGTAATTTTACCCTGAGTTGCAAATAAGCTACGTCAAACCTTTTGCATTTTTTGAAAGTTTTTTCTGAAGTGATTAGCTTCTCTATCTTGTACAAAAATTTCAGCCCTCTAGCTTGTATTGTTTCAAAGATATTCATATTGAAAAAACGTTTGCACCAAAAAGACAAAGTGAATCGTTGTTATAACGCAACAATGGAAATGAGTTACAATTGAAAAATTAAATTTAGCAAAAATGATTGAAAAAGTTATCTATTACCTACATCACATTAATGCAACAATCGCGCATAAAAACTTGATTCTATTGAAACAAGACTTTAGCCACGTTGCCTTTTTGCAACGGACACAGAGTAGAAACAAAACCCGGATGGTGGAAATGCTTGTATAGTCTAGATTTGATATATTTATATTCAATGAAAATGTTCGATCCTCACTGCGTAGCCTGTATCGCAGTGTCTTTGAATGATAGTGTTTCGTCAGCATAAGAACGCATTGCTTTTGCGGGAGAACGTGAACGAGGTATAAAGCATCTTTGCACCAAGAAACGGAATCCATTTTGTTTCAAAACTCATCATTTTCCGAAATGGTACAAGTGAAATCAGATCTGGTAAGAATTTGGGGCGGCTGAGATCTAACGCGTATCAGTCCATGAATTAAACGTCAAATTGTATTTCGACCTTAATAAATCTCGAAAATATTGCAATGAAAATATTCAAAAAAAAACACTAATTGCTGGAGGAAAGCAAATCTCTTCTAAGAGACTGACTCTCCCGCACTTACGTTGAAAAAAATATCCGACGTAATTGGTCTAAAATGCCTTATTTAGGCCTACATTTAGATCAACATTCTAGATAGCCCGTTTACCTGAAAAACGGCGAAATCGATATAATATTGCTCAAAAAATTTTTGTAGTTTACCAAAAGCGTAACTACGATATCAGCTTGATCCTTTGATTCTATTTGCAGCAGGGATTATGGGAACGAGAGATCGACTGGTTTGAATTAATCTTACAACTTCAAGCTGCGTAATGTCAAATATCTATTAAAGCAAAGAGTACGCCAATTTATGTTTAGGAAATCTTTTTCAATAAATTTCTATGTCCGCATATTGTTTACAGCAGTGTTCTTGTCTCATATCAGAGCAGCAAGTCTCGCAGCGTCGTCCAAATTGTGTCAAAGTCTAAATTGAGCTCGCTGATTGGTTGTGAGCAAACGTCGTGCAAACGCCGTCCGCCTAATCCCGGTCTATACTTGCGTAAAATTGTGAGCGCAAAAGCTCATCTTTAGCTTATTTTAAACCGAAGTTTTGTGCACCCGGCGTATCGCCTTACAGCGTGCAAGCAGTCACTTGTTTCAAACAAACTATTGATACGCTTGTATGTTCTTGATTTTAAGCACAGTGTAGAACGGGCCTAAAAATCACTATGAAAGCATTCTAAGCGGTTTTTTCGACGCGAACCAAATTTTGTTTGCGGACGTGCTGTATGAATAAACCCATAATATTTCGTTGCGACCATTTTTAAGCGATAGCCTCGTTCAGAGTCGCATCCTTTAATTAAGGCAATTAGCCGCACGTAAGGAATCGTCGATCGCTATTCCATTACTCCAGCTTCGTGCTTAGATCCCTGTTTCCTGCCAACAATAATATAACAGTAGAGTAGTCAATGAACGAAACTTTGTGTTGCAGGATTGGTGGTTGTTATGGCCACCTAACTGCCAGTGGAAGTTGACATGGCTTCCCAGGAGTCGACCATGAAGGACGTCAAGATAGTGCAGTTTT
The DNA here is from genome assembly GCA_963965965.1 of Trididemnum nubilum. NCBI lineage: Eukaryota > Metazoa > Chordata > Ascidiacea > Aplousobranchia > Didemnidae > Trididemnum > Trididemnum nubilum. The sequence continues at coordinate 5,481,450 of OZ014469.1, forward strand.
GATTTCCGTGGTCACGCAGAGGGGAGTCCTTGTAGTAGGGATAGCCTATGGCTGTCCTTACTACAAGGATCCAGCGATTTTTCACTTGTTTCTAAAGTACCACAAGTGAAAAATCGTTTATTCCCTACTAACCATCTGCCTCTGTGCAAGCCAATAAGGTTTGCCAGTTAGGCCAAGATGTTTGTTCAGCTGGGAATACCTTTGAAAAGATAGCTGAGGGCTGCCGATGAGAGCTAAAAGCTCGAAACAGCGCTGTCCAGCTCTGTGCATACTTGACTTGAGCTACAATGTGAAATATCATTGGAGCTGCAAGATTGGTGGTTGTTATGGCCACCTAACTGCCAGTGGAAGTTGACATGGCTTCCCAGGAGTCGACCATGAAGGACGTCAAGATAGTGCAGTTTTTAGGAGTTAGTTGAATTTTCGCTTTGCAGCGCAATTGTTAAAATTGCGGTTACAAATAAAACCCTCGTTAAACAAATATTTCGACAATAAACTTTTGCTACGATTAAAACCCAAAAATAAAAACTTTTGATCTGAAAATGCCAATTTGATTTTTGGATTTTGCAACTTACATTATCTTGACCAGAAATTTGACACACTATCCGTAATATCAAATCTACACCCTAACTAGCCTACTCCAATATTTTTTTAAGACGAATTTTATACAAGCACATGTATGAACAGTTTGACAAATTTTTCTCAAAATCTAAGAACTAAATTAAACAATGCCTGCCTTAGCAATTAGCATGGAAAGAGATACGTACACGAACAAAATTTAGAAACAAAAATCAAATTCTTGCAAATTTAGAAGTGATATTACAGAGTCTAACTTTACGATGACTTCACTTTGAAAACTTAATTTACTCAACTCTATGCTTTCCAAAACATTAGGGGTAATGTTAAAGTTGAACTACTATTTACCAAAAATCATCTACTTCTTTCGCACATTGCGCTCTGTTTATTTCATTTTAACAACTTGGAGGTCATTTGCTCTCAATGTTTAAAGGTCTCAAAACGTTATTAAAATAATCAAGTAACGTCAATCAAAAAGATATGAGGAGTTCAAACAGTTTTTCTCTTTATTATGAAATAACGTAGAGCGATCTTTACAATTCCAGCGACTTTATTACATCAGCTAAACTTGACACTATCCACGGCCAAAAATAAGCATGCATTTTACAACTATTCTTATTCTGAGAACGCTATTTAGCAGTGCAACCCAACGACCAACATATTAAATATTGTTCAGTATATTGTATTACATCCATTATTCAGCACAAAAGCTTTCTTCATAAAATTGTTCAAAAACTTTGATAAGCAAGTAAAAGATTTTTTCAACGTCACAAGCGACAGTTTAGTAAAAATACTTGGCCAAATACAGCTTAAATCTAACAAAACCATTAAGCTCAAGTACTTCAACATGTTAAATGTTGCAGTTACCCCATAGGTTTTACTCTTTAACTTTTCTGTGATAGCAGTTCATTGTGAGAGTTTAACATACAGTTTGACGGTCCATTTAAGGGCTAATTGTCCAACATGGCATTGCCAAGTTTGGCATGTTTCATCTTTCTCTTATATTAGCCTACCGTTTTCTTTGATTATGTCTAGCTGGAATACTTCGTAATAAAAATTTTGAAATTTCAATGAGCCCATTTGGCATGGTCTTCTCAATGTGGCCAATTAAATTTGTTATTCTTAATCTTTGATTCATATTAACCTATCCAATAGATTTTGTTTGTTTAGTTTTTGTAGTTAATGGGGGGAGGTGCCAACACAACTGGAGCACCCCTACAGTATGAGATCCTCGTTTTTTTGCCTAGCTTGAGTGGTTAAAGCTTTTGAAGGACCCATTGGAGGAGGACTCTCAAATTGTGGCACTTCAAATTAGTGATGTTTTATTTACCTATTCTGATTTTATCTTTGTTTTATGTTTGCTTATTCTGAAAGTTTCATACGTCTAGCTTAAGGGCCGGTCTACACTGTGCGTAAAGACGTCAGCTTTCGAGCATAACCTTAGTTTATTTTAAAGGAAAATTCCGTAAGCCCAGGCGTACCACCTTACGGGCATAGCACCTTACAAGAGTAAAATTGCCAGTGAAAAAAATTTGCTAAAAGAGCAAATTTTTTTGCTGGTACGCTCGTAAGCTCACAATTTGCATAAAATTCTCTTAACTGGTTTGCCAGGTCTCGGGGTAGGCTAAAATTAGGTTCATAAGTTTTGTTAAAAAAAAGTTGATTTTCAAAAGTGAAAGTATGCGTGTTGGTTTGAAATAGCCTTGTTCAAAATGAAAATGGTCAATTTGCGGCTCTATTAGGAAAAACTTGCAAAAAAGAGGCCTAGGTCGATAGGCCCAAAAGTGAATTATAAATTGTTTGTTGTTATGTAACATTTGGTTAGCCTATTCCAAGTAAAGAAATTTGAAATTTAAAATTGATGTGTGGTGTGGCGATGCAGATCACAGTCCTGACCAGGGGGATTAGCTTAGGCCAAAACCAGTGCCAATAGGCCTACCAGTATGGTACTCCTTGGGTTGGTATGGTAGGTCTACGTCTTGGTGGTACTCGTACCTAGGGTGTAATGTATACCACGTTGTAATAATAAGTCAATTAAGATGTTTTTTGACGTTTGCAGGCCAGAGTTTTAATATTTTAATCGTTTTGCGTGCTTCTGGCCTAAAGGCTACCAGCTCGGAAGCCTAGGGAAGAGCCACCAGAACGGCAACTACTTAAAACAAGCAATGCGAAAAATTGTCTTCCCACAGGAATCGAACCTGCAGCCTTTGGATTACCGGTCCACTGCTCTACCACTTGAGCTAGAGAAGACGCCTCCCCGCATGCTTAATTTTGGCTATTTAAACCCAGCAACTTGCTTGTTGTATGATTGTAATAATAAGTCAATTAATAATAAGTCAAATCAAAACGTCAAAAAACATCTTAATTGACTTATTATTACAATCATACAACAAGCAAGTTGCTGGGTTTAAATAGCCAAAATTAAGCATGCGGGGAGGCGTCTTCTCTAGCTCAAGTGGTAGAGCAGTGGACCGGTAATCCAAAGGCTGCAGGTTCGATTCCTGTGGGAAGACAATTTTTCGCATTGCTTGTTTTAAGTAGTCGCCGTTCTGGTGGCTCTTCCCTAGGCTTCCGAGCTGGTAGCCTTTAGGCCAGAAGCACGCAAAACGATTAAAATATACCACGTTGTTAAAGTAAACTAATAATCTTAGCCTGATAACTGCTGTAGGCTAGTTTAGTTCAAAAGGTTTAACCTACTGGTGCTCTTTGCCGGTGCAGTGATGCTGCATTATTCTGGTAAGAGATACTGGTAAACAAGCAACTTAATAGCCTAAGCTACTGTCAGAAAATATGCAAAGTTAAAAAATTAGTCTGCCGATAAAATCTAGGGTCTGATTTTTTATATCAATGAAACTCAAAAGTATTAGAGCCTACACTATCAGTTAGTCTACAGCTACAGTAATAAAAGCAGAATTAAAATGCTATAATCTAGGTGTACCCTGGTACTACTAGCCTACTGATATGATGGGCTGTGCAGTTACGGCTGTGCAGTTATAGGCTTGTAAAATTGTTCTATTTCAAGATGTGCTCACTATTCTTCAGTAACTATCAGGTTTTAGACTTTTACAAATAGTTGAGTGGAATTGCAGACACTGCCAAGCCAATAGGCAGTAGCGTAGCCAGGGGGGGCGGGGGGGGCTCGAACCCCCCCCATTGGCTTGTGAAGTATGCAAAATCGCATGTTTTTTGTGCTTTTGAGGCCAATTTACTGTGAAAAATTGAAAATAGCCCCCCCCCATGCGAAAAGAGCCCCCCCTGAAACGTTTAAACCTGCGAAATTTTGGAAGAAAAATCGCCTTGAATTTTGGCAAAGACCTTTTTTTTTTTCTTTTTTTGGAGATCACTTGATTTTGGGCGGAAAAAACGTTTGAATTTTGAATTTCGGCCGAAAAATCACTCTGAATTTTGGCGAAGACCTTTTTTTTTTTTTTTTTTTATTTTTTTGGAGATCACCTAAATTTTGGCGGAAAAAACGTTTGAATTTTCGATCTTTCCGAGACATTTCGTCTCAAATTTTGACAAACCGTCTGAAACTGATTTAAGGTCAATGAAAATTCGAGTCAAGGTCGTTTGCACACTTCTCACTCTTTCAAAATAGCCCCCCCCTTTTCCAAATCCTGGCTACGCGCCTGCCAATAGGTTAGGCTTACTGTCATGTCAATAAGATAGTGAAATCAAAAGTTTTTATATTCTGCAATTGCTTTTCAGAATTGTAAATTAAGACTCTATTAGCGAGTATTTATTGTAAAAAACAAAATATAGTAACTGTAGGTACTTGAAATTTAACAAATTTATCGATGATAGGGTATGGTACTTTGGTCCAGACTCAAAGAGACTTATTGATGAATTTATGAAACAATGTTGATCTTCAATGCTCAAAGATTTCAAGAATGATGATCAATCTAACAGTGGCATTGTCAGGTTTTCAGGGTTAGTTATGTGTATTTCTAGATTGACAATCTTCACCAGCTATTTGAGCTATTATTAAAAAAAATAACTTCAAGGGTTTTCATAATGAAAATAAGAAAACAAACTTGGAAGTTTTATCTAAATCATTTGCTTTCAGTTAAAATAATCATTTAAAATTAGCAGTGGACCGAAGAAAATTTGTCACTTTTAAAGTTTTTTTCTAATGTGATTGTGTGACAAGACAGTGTTCACATCACTTCAACTTAACTACTTAATTTCAACTTTTTTGTATCATATGAGTAGTATTGCTTGTGTTTCTTAGGTGCAACTAAGATTTTAAAGTGTCATATTTTTCAAACCATAAGGTGCACCAATAATACTTCACTTTTTTTAGAAGTTCAACTTGTGCCTTATACTCTGATGCTTTTAATTTGTACTTCTGGTTATGCTCTCGTACGGCCAGTTGATCAAGTGGTAATGCATTCGTCTCTGGAGTAGAGGTCTGAGATTTAAATCAGCCTGGTCAAATCAAACACGGCATTGCCAGTGGCTTTGTATTGCTGCAACATTTTTTTCAAGGCAGCTATGTTGCTCGGGTGTGATGATGCTGTAGTGGGCCCTGCCAACTTTATGCGCTTCGATGTATTACAGCATGTATAATGAAAGACTTGATTTGATTCCGTAATTTCATTCATAGTTAAACCATTTAGATTTTTGAAAAGTTTTTTAGAGTTTAATAAACTTAATGTAATGTAGTGCATCTTATAGTTTGGTGCACATTCTGCCTAAAAACAAAAGCCATAGAAGCCATTTGGTGCGCTTTATGCTAGAAAATAATAATTAAAGAAGCCATTTATCGATGCTATGACAGCGTGCCAATTAACAGTTGTATGTTCCAGTTTGCTGTGCCTTATGGTTTAAAAAATGCTGTAGTGATATCTTCGCTAGAATTAATTTTGACCGAATAAAGTATTCTTTAGTTTAAAAAAAAGTTGTTTTTTTTGCTTTAATTTTGCTAACTTGATTTGATAGCTTTGTTCTGCAATGTAGTATTAGCGCTTTTTTGAGATTTAATGTGACCAGTTTGATGCAAGAAAATTTGATATGGTTAGGGCTTTGCGTCAAATATCTTTCGAGTCTGGTTCGGACTATGATTAAAGTTGGCCAAGTCAATCGTCCAGTGTCAACTGATTGCCTCTGAAAATTTTGGACTCTTCTCTGAGTGCAACTGTTTTATGCATAATTGGTCTGTTTTTTTTGATATGTCTACTGCTCATGACGGTTTTGGACACTTTGCAGAATTTTGAACTTTTTTTGGTAGGAGTAATTATTATTTGTTTTACTCTAGGTCCTCCAACACGTAGAAGATAATTGGAAAATTGTTGGAACTGCATGATTGAAAACCAGAAGCCATCAAGTTCCATTAATGTTTGTTGTGTATTTCTACAACATGCTTCATGGTCATCACAACCTACTGGAAATTGATCATGATTTGGGTTAAGCGCTGTTGACTAACAATATGACATTTTCTCCTTTAGTGATAAGAGTGAAAAGCAAAAGTAAAGTCATCAAATTTCATTAATGTTTGTTCTGTATTTCTTCAACATGCCTCATGGTCAACACACCGTAATGAAAATTGCTCATGGCTTGGGTTAAGTGCTGTTGGCTGAACTTGTGACATTTTCTTTTCGAACCATGAAATCAATCACGACATTGGTGATTATTAATGCTTCATAGAGTTGCTGCTTGACTTTTCCAGGATCCAGGCATTACTCATATTCAAGTTTTATGATCAAAATGTTGGTGATGTATAATAAAATATCTGCTTTCTGAGACTGATTGGACATTGGCATCCTTTTTAATCCTCTGGTTTATTTTTTGCTACAAGTTTTGATTAAACCTATGAAACAGCTTTTGCTTTGAGCAATAACTCTTAAGATGAACTTTCCTACAAGTTTTGATTAAATCTCTGAGGTAGCTTTCGCTTTACACTTGTTAATACATCAATACTATCAATAATAATATGTGCTTGTCTAATCTGCATTGATATCTACGTGAAGTGACAACCAGATGGAGGGTTCGTCACTCCCTCCGAAACATTACAATCGTAAGAGATGCCCAATGTGTTACTTTCTGAAATATTAACTGCTTTGCGCTTAAAATTTTGTACTTTTGCTTGCAACAAATTTAGTTCATTGAGTTTTTGAAAATATTGAATACAGTTGTATTACAGAAGTTGCAATATCTGTCTTATTGAGAGAATTCAAAAGTTCCTCCTCGGAGTACAGTAAACTTATTGAATGCCCTAATCGCACAATCAATTTTCTGCGGTTTTAGTGGTAATAATATTACTGCAGTATAGGGTAATTGAAATTTTTTAGCTACCATAGCTCGCCCTATTTTCGTTTTATGTTTTATGAAAGTGCAAGTAGCTGGACATCTGTGAGATTTCTCAATCTTTGGCTGATGCTAGGGTAAGCATTTCTGCGAATAAGTTTAGGTTTAGCACGTGAGGGATTGAATCCCAAACTTTTATTATCAAATTCTTGTACGTTACTGTGATACAAAACTACCACAGTGGTAGTAAAAAAATGCATTCAGTAGAAGCATTTGTGTGAAAAAAGAAAAGATGAATACTGCAATAATGTATGCTGATGATTTATGCTGCGAGTGCTGGAGGGCTACAAGATTTATTAGATGTGTGTAGTAATTATACCAAATTACATGATATTGTTTTTAATTGTAAAAAGACTTTTGGTATGATTTTTTCTTCAAAGATATGTACACGTTTATGCCTTGAAATATGAATATTGATGGTCAGAAACTTAAGTTTGTGAATAATGTAGTATATCTCGGAGTTAGTACTAGCAGTGATTTATGTGGTGATACTGATATTGCAAGACAAGCGAGTTATTTATATTGTGCAGCCAATAAACTCAAAACTCGTTTTTTTAAATGTTCAATTGAGGTGAAAAACATTTTATTTTGTGCACATTGCATGTGTTTTTATGCTAGTCAACTATGGTGTAACTACTCCACATCAGCTATAAATTGGTTAAAAGTTGCCTACAATGATGCGTATAGAATTCTGCATGGCATGACTCGCTATCACAGTGCCAGAGCAAGTCAAATACACTATAACATTGATTCGTTCTACGCTCTACAGCGTAAAATTACTAATAAATTTGTTGAACGCTGTCACTTATCTCAGAATCTTTGGCTTCAAATGTTAATGTCTTCTGATTGCTTCTATGATTCTATATACTATGATCATTATTGTGGCATTTTGTTTGTGAATGAATAGAAGATGTATGTTGCACCATTCAAGAAAAGAACTGCTCCTGCTGTACAGTGTTTCTTTTTTTTGTGTGTGTGTGTATAGTGCTTGTATATGGACTTCATAAGTGTGAAATAAACACTGAATAATAATAAGCATGTCAACAAAAATTTTAGTTATGAAATCACGAGTTATAATGCAATTCAATCTGATTGGTTACAAGGAGTTAACTCAAACCGCTTGGGGGAGGAGTCAATACAATAATGATAAAATGCATTTTGTTTTTGCAGAAGGGATTAAATGCGGAAAAGATTGTAGTTTAATGTTCGCGCACTCAAACTGTTTGACAATTCGAGAGGATAACCTACACCTGCATGCTACGCATCACGCACAGTCTGTTGTGTTTCCAGGAGTGGACTGGATTAAGTTTATATTAAAAGCTGATATGGGAGAGAGGCGAAAGACGCTTAACATTTGGCTTAAACGGACATGGGACAGAGGTGGAGTTGAGGGCACAAGGCTCGAGGCCAAGGACACAAAAACATATCCGAGGCCAAAGACAGCCCTTTTGAGGACAGGCCTTTTCTAGGGCAAGGACACAGGCGCAAGTGTACTCCAAAAAAAAATAATAATAATGTCTTCAAAAAAAATTTTTTTTAGGTGTTCTCAAAAAAACAAACTCAAAAAATTTCTCAAAAAACCAAGTTTTTCTGCAAAAAACGATCTATAAAATTTTAAGGGTTCCAAAACTACTGCTGTTCTCGAGCCCATGACAGGGCAATTTTCAAGGACTTGAAGCTTTGAGGCCAAGGACTTCAAAATGTGTCCTCAAGGACTCCACTTCTGTAAACGGAATGTATCAGAAGAACTGAAAAATAGTTAAGAGCTGAAAACAAAATGTACCCTGCAAAACATTGTGATCAGATCTTTCCACCGAGTCACTCTCTGCTAAGAGGAATTTAAAAGAGGAAGAATCGGACCTTTGAAACCAGCCTTTAGTGCAGGCCCAGCACCACGAGGGGGCATTTCGGGGCCATGCCTCCCCAAATGACTGCTTTTGTGCCCCAAGCGAGCACTGCGCTCCGAAGAAATTAACACGCTCGGGGCTACTGGAGTGCAAATCAAGGCCTAAGACTCCAAAATTGGTGCTTATCGCCCTAGAATTTGCGAGCAAGAACTGTTTTTCGTAGTTTTTGTGGACTCACATCGGATTTTATGAAATTTTGGGGACGAAGACCTTTTTTTTTGGTCTTCGCTTTAGGATTCGTGGAAAATTGCAAAATTTTGAGATGGAAACCAGAGTTTGTGAAAATTTTTGAACTGAAGACCTTTTTTTTTACGTCTTCACCTTTTTCGTTTGATCCACACTCTTAAATTCATGTAAATAAACTTTTCGTGCTCTCCCAAAAATCATTTCTGCCCCCCTAGTCACGCTATCCTGACGCCGGGTCTGCATTAGTGGCCTGTAAGTTAATTTTTGTAATTTTGTTGTATTTACCAAGTTGCTTTGGCCACGAGACAGCAAAGAAACCTTTTGGTCTTCGAGTTAAGCTGCCACGTTTTGTCTACCACACACTGTGGAGTCTTCACGGTGTCCTTTTTATTGCTGAAGGCTAAGCAAGGAATCGAACCCAGATCTAGCTTTTTAGTAACAGACACTCGATCACTGATTGGCCGTACGTTATCTTTTTTTGTGAGGAAGGTAGGAAAAAATTCTCGTTCAAATAATCAAAAAGACAGTACTTTTTCTCATGATGCATAATCTGACCCAAATTTAACCGAAACAACCAAGAATTGTAATAAATCTGTGATTTCCGTCATCCAATTCAGCATAATATTATGGCCACCCACAGAATGCACTGTTAAGCTGTTACACTCGTAAGCGCCGTTTTGTATAGGGTAGACACCCTCGACGCACGAGCGTAAAAAATTTTGAAATTTTGTAGGCACAGTGTAGTAAGTAAGTAAGTAAGTATTTATTTTGCCAATTATCACAAACATAAAGCACGAATGAATAAACAATAAACTAAATGTGCATAATGGCAGGAAGCACCGAAAAAAACGTTAGGTTATCAAGTCAAGATGCTCCCTGATGTAGATGCAGTCAACAGTTAATCTAGAACATTAATAAATCAAAAGAAAATAAATAAATCGACGAGAAAAAAAAAACAAAAAAAGAAATAATAGTTAATAACGATTTAGAAGTTTTTTTTTGAATTTATTTTTAGAAGAAACCCAATGCATACTTTTATAGTTACTGTTCAATTCACTCCATAATTTGTTCCCTCTGTATGAAAGTTGGTTTTTGCAAAAATTTTTATTAACACGAGGTAGAAAATACGTAGCGGAATCTTTGAATTTTGTATCGTGAACATGTATAGAGTTAATATTTGTAAACGAATTGTAAAATACTTCGGGTAATTTACCATGATGTAATTGATACATAAATTTGTAAAGTTCAAATTCGTATATTTCATCAATTTTTTAAAATTGTAAGGCGCTGTATAATTTTGTAGTTGGGGTTTCAATACCACATGATAAAATTATCCTTAGAATTCTATTTAATCTTACTTGTAGACATTCTATACGAGTTTTGTCAGCTGTCCCCCATACAATAATGCCGTATTGAATTCTGCTGTATACAAGGCTATAATAAAGCATGCAAAGAGTTTCTTTGTTTACGTAATTGCGCAACCTGTAAAAAACTCCAGAAAAACGAGCAAGTTGATGAGATAAGTAATTAACATGGGAAGACCAGTTTAAAGTGTCATCTATAAACAAGCCTAAATATTTAACCGTAGAGGAACGTTTCAATGTTTTGTCATTTAGATGGATCACGAAGTTTTCATGCACCGTTTTTTTTGGTTGTTTATGTATCAACAGATAATTCGTTTTTGAATAATTTAAAGACAATTTGTTTTTGCAAAGCCAATAATCAACATGTCCAATTTGCTCATTTACCTTTGTTTCAAGTGTTTCTAAATTTTTATCAGCAAGCATCAAAAGTGTGTCGTCAGCAAATAGAGTCGTATGGAATTGAGATATATTGGGAAGATCATTTAGGTATAACAAAAACAATAAAGGCCCTAAACATGATCCTTGTGGAATCCCACACCTAACTGGTCTATTACATGAAACAGAATTATAAACAACAGTACATTGAAGTCTATCTGTTAAATAACTCCGAAAGAGTTCATGAGCAACACCTCTAATGCCAAATGAGCGATATAGTTTTTCAAGTAATATAGTATGATTAACAGTATCGAAGGCTTTAGATAAATCAAGAAATATGCAACAAGTATATAAATCTTTATCAATATCTTGAAGTAGTTGGTCGTATATTTTACTAATTGCATGTATTGTGGATGAATTTTGTCTAAACCCGAATTGATTTTTATTTAGAAGATGATATTTTTCCAAAAAATGTATTAAACGATGGTAAATAATTTTTTCCAAAATTTTATCAAATTGAGACAATAGCGATATTGGTCTATAGTTAGTTGCTTTTGATTGATCTCCTTTTTGGAATATGGGAACAACTTCAGCAACTTTTAAACAATTAGGAAATACACCAGATTTAAAGCACATATTAAAAAGTTTGCTAAGTATTGGTGCAATAATTACTTTGCTTAATTTAAGGAATTTTGTCTCTACATCCTTAGATCTAGTTGCCTTTTTAGCAGAAAGAGAATCTATAATGTTTATAATTTCATTGGTAGTAGATGGTGCTAAGAAGAATGAGTTGTTTATTTTTGTACTGGTAAATGATTTTGTATATGATATGCCATCAAGATCAGCCGAGGATATTGACTCTGCCATCTTGGGACCGATATTAACAAAGTGCTCATTCAAACTTTCCGCAATTTCATCAGAGTTGGTAAGGATTTTTCCGTTTTCGGTTATCAGCTCAGTAGGGTCAACTCGAGCTTTTGTTTTAATACTTGCCAGTTCGTTCACAATTTTCCATATTTTATTGCTATCACCTTTGTTATCTTTCAACAACTCATGATAATGCATTCGTTTGGCACCATTTATAGTTCGATTTAATGTATTACGATACGCTTTGTATTCAGAGCTCACTAAACTATTTTTGGTTTTTAATGTATTACGATACGCTTTGTATTCAGAGCTCACTAAACTATTTTTGGTTTTTAAGTATTTTGGAAACAATTTATTTTTTTTACGAATAGATTTTAATAAACTCGATGACAACCAAGGTTTTGATTTAATTTTCTTTTCTTTTCTACTGGCTCTTCTCATAGGTGCATGGTTATTTATTGTCTCGGTAAACACTGAGACAAATTTTTCAAAGTTTTCATTTACACAATCTTTCTCATTAAAATACAACATATCCAGCGCAGCACTTAAATCTCCTAGAAAAAATTTAGTATCAAATTTAGACATGTCTCGAATTAACATGGGTTCCTTGTGGATGATATCTAATTTTTTTGTAGGTACAGTAATGAAAGTACCAAGGTGATCTGATAAATCTGCGCTGAGAGTTATACCAGATAAATACTTGTTGTTTGGGTTGTTGGTGTAAACGTGGTCTAAAAGAGTTTCACTACAATCTGTTATCCTAGTTGGTTTGTTTATTGTGCATTTTACTGAGCAACCTATTAAACTATCAGCATACATTCTTACGTGATGTTTTTGTTCTAATTGAAGCAGGTCAATATTAAAATCACCGACTGCGTAATACTCAAGTTTTTGAAGATTAAGTTTATGAAACGTGTTAGTTAGTTGAGCGGAAAATAAGTTAATATGCTCCACGGTGCTAACAGGATGTCTGTATACAACTCCCAGTACTAAAGGCTTTTTTTTGTCTCGATTCTTATCCACATGTTCTCTACAGCATCTACAGTACATTAATTGAAAATTCTTCGAGAATCGAAAACTTGATTTTTTCTTTGATGTAAAACCCTACACCTCCAGCGAGCGTCGAACTATTCACATGAATGAATTTATAACCTGGTAGCTCAATATTACCACTGATATAATTTTCTTTCAATTTAGTTTCAGTTAGAGCTATTATTTCTGGTTGTTTTTCAAGCTCACTGAGATATTGTGACATTTTATCAATATTTTTTTGCAAACTTCTAATATTAAAGTGAACTATTAAAACGTCATCAAGTCGATAGCGAAGCGCATTATTTAGGGAGTAAGTGGTAAAATATTTACATTCGTTAAATAGCACGTCTTGGTATTCATTATCGATGAGGCTTTAAATTGATGCATTATCATGAGCAGTGTTTGAAATGTTAGAGGCAGCACTAATACAATGCCGAGTTGACCCCAAGTAACCTTCGATACTGTAACAAGCATTGCATTTAAATCGAGCGACTAAATCTGGGAATTGATCAATTTGCGTAGAACAGGTCACATGATTACGTAATTGGCAATTGACACATACAATGCTATCATTTAGTACACCAAAATTAGAACAAGTTTTGCAAACAAATTCGATAGATGAGGAAGTCATTTTATGTTGAGCAATATCAATATCTGACAAAAAAATTACACGCAATTAAAATATTATGTATATTATTAAATAGCCTTACTATCACTCTCGCTATCAGACTGATCAGTAGCCAAATTATTATTGTATTTTAGAGGCAAATAGTTCAGTTTTTCAAAATCAATGTCGACATTATACTTGAATAGATCATCAATTGATGATACAGTAAGCCATTTTCCTGTCCCTTGGTCCTTACCATTCTTGTCTAGTGGCAAACCTGCTTTCATCGATGATTTTTTCATGCGTATTTTGCCGTTATATGAATGGCATAGCACAAATTCATCATTGCATTCATATTTAATGTAATTAAGCAGTTTAGATCGTAGAGGAGTCAAATCTTCAGTAATAAATGCATTGCTTAAATATCGACTTCCTTTAAGCTTGCTTTTTTCAAACAAAAATTGGTTTCGTTTTTGAAAAGAAACAAAACGTGCAATAACGGGGCGTGGTTTTGCATTTTTTGAGGTTTTCTTTGCTCCAATTCTATGAACACGTTGTATGTCACGTTCGTCAAGTTCAATTTTAAGGGCGTCAGCTACTTTAAATTGGACATCTGCACCATCGTCATTTTCATTTTCAGATTCGGAAATATTATGAATGCGTGTGTTTTCTCTTCTGCCATATTGCTCTAATTCATCAAGTTTAAAGTTGGTTAGGTTTAGAGCTTGTTTTAGTCTTTGATTTTCACTTTGAGTCATTTTTAGATCTTTCTTACTTTTGTTGAGCTCATCACGTAATGATTTGATTTCTTCTTTTAAGTCTTTCATTGTTTTATTTATTTTCTGCAATAGTTCCCTATCCTCTTCATTGAAGCTGCAACTTGAGTTGTTAGATTTACCACGTGTCATTTCATGGTAAGCCTATATTTCGCAATTTTCTATTTCGCAATGAGCAACAAAAAAACACGTCTGTTCTCGACTACTGCAACTGCGAAAAGTTGTAGACCGGCCCTAAGGGGTTGAAAAGTTTGAATTCTGAAGGACCCCCAGTTTGGTGCCACAAACTTTTTGTCAAATTTTTTCTTTCATATTTTCTTGTGTATCTTGAAATTGCGATATGTATAGCTAGCACAAGTAAAAAGTGTGAATTTTGGCATCCTTATTTGAAGGGGACCCCCATTGTGGTACTCCCAAATTTTGTCAAATTTTATTTTTTCATATTTGCCTATTCTGAAACATTTCATCAGTCCAAAGTGAGTGGTTCAGTTTTGAATTTTGGCATCCTTGTTTAAGGGGGATCCGTTCATTTTGGTACCCCCAAATTTTGTCAAATTTTATCTTTTCTTCATATTTGCATATCTTAAAAGGTTCATGTGTCTAACATGAGTGGTTGAAAAGTTGAAATTTTTGCGGCCCCATTTGAGGGGTACCCCACTTTGATATGCCCAAATTTTGTCAAATTTCATCTTTTTTTCATATTTTCCAACCCTAAAAATTTCATGTGTCTAGCATGTGTGGTTAGAAAGTTCGATTTTTGGTGGCCCCATTTGAGGGGGACCATTCATTTTAGTACTCCAAATTGTTTCCAATTTAATTTTTCTTTTAAATTTACTTACTTCAAAAACTTTATATGTCCAACTTTAAAGGTTAAAAAGTTTAAATTTTGGAGGTCCCCGTTTGGGGGTATCCCCCAATTTTGGAACTCATAATTTTTGTTTGGTTTAGTTTGTTTTTGATATCTAGCAACTCCAAAAATTTGATTTATCTAGCTTTAATGGTTTAAAAATTCAAAATTTTGGCAACACCGTTTGAGGGTTAACCCCCCCATTTTGATACCCCCAAACTTGATCTTTTTGTAATATTTGCCTATTCTGAAAATTTCATGTGCCTGGCATAAGTGGTTAAAAAGTTTGAATTTTTCAGCTCGTTTGAGGGGGACCTTCCATTTTGGTACCCCCAAATTTTGTCAAACTTTATTTTTCCTGTATATTTACTTACCTTAAAAATTTCATGTATCTAGCTTAAAAGGAGAAAAAGTTTGAATTTTGAAGGGTCGGTTTGGGGGAAACCCCCATTGAGGCTCCCCTAATTTTTGTTAGGTTTAGTTTAATTTTTAATATCTACCCATTCCGAAAATTTGATTTATTTAGCTCTAACGGTTTAAAAGGTCAAAATTTTGGAGAACCCGTTTGAGGGGGATTCCCCCAACTTGGCATTCCCAGTTTCAGTCGGGCACTAGTCCTCCCTGATATCTTCAATTGCTCAAACTTTGAATACAGTGCGTTTAACGGTTTAAAAGTAGATAGCCAGAGAAGAATAATAAAAACAAAAAAAAAAGTAAGAAAAAAGAAAAATAGTATTCACGTTGGGGTAAATGAACATCACCAAAAGAAAGGCAGTTGATAGTGCGCTCAAAAATCACAAACCATTTTTTATCAATATTGGTAATTATCGAGATATGTCGGTTCAAAATTGTCCACTTTCTGCCTATTTTTGGCCTATAAAATTTCGGTCACGTGACCGGGCGACCCCAAACTTAATTTGCATAAAAAATTTATAAGCACACTTATTGTGTCCGAATTTCAGCTTTGCACGTCAAGTGCTTTTAAAATTATAAGCGAATTAATAACTTTTGAAGCCAAAAATTACCGTTTTTTATGTTTGTTTTTTTTGTGTCTCAATTCACGATCACGTAATCTAGAATCCCCAAAATTGGCACACAAGACGCTAATATTGTTATGTTGAGTCCAAATTTCTAGATTTTATCATTTGTTGGTTATACGCAAATCAATCCTCATCTGCCAAAATTCGCGAACAAAACCAATGGTCAAGGATGGCAGTTTGGTACGGTACGCCTCTTTTTTTTTTGCTAAAAAGTACGGTACGCTTTTTTTGCAATGGTACGGGTACGGTAACTTGGTACGGTACGCCTTTGTTGTAATGGTACGGGTACGGTACGTTGATACGCTGTTTGAATTAAAAATTCCAGACTTTTTGCACATTGTGCCGGCTTTTTGTATGCAGTGGCAAAGACAGCTGAAGCCGACGCTAACTAAATGTGTGGATTGAGATCGCTAATTTACAGGCTAGTGATTTCAAAGTTAGTTCAAGTTGCGAGTAGTTAAAATCAAGAATGCCAGTACGGTACGGTACGTCTCAATTTTTGCCAAGAGGTACGGTACGCTGGTACGGTACGCCTTTTTTGTAATGGTACAGGTACGGTACGTTGGCATGGTACGCTTTAAAAATGGAACTGAAGTACGGTACGCTGGTACGGTACGGTTCAAGGTGCGAGGTACGTAGTACGCAAATTCTAACTGTACCGTACTGGCATCCTTGCCAATGGTACAACGCGCTCGCGCGAAGTCCCAATTAATGCCAAATCGTTTTCATTATCATAAACTATACAAAAACAAAAAAAAGTCAAGCTACCCCTGCTTCGACAAGCAAATGTATTTCTTATTGTATTGTTTTAAGCAAGTTTATTTGTCTGCCGCGTTGGTAACAAGCACTTTTATTGCTTTGTTTTGACTTGTTTCTTTTCAACTACCTAAATAGACAAATGAATGGATTTTACAGCTGCGTGTATTTAACAGCTGATTTTACAGCTGCGTGTATTTAACAGCTGATGGAAAGGCAGAATATTAATAGAAGCCACTCCTTCACGAAATAATGTGTAACACTGTTTTTGATTACCATCAGCAGCAATTATGATTATTGCTAGTCACAGTGTTGAAGTAATGAATATTTTTCCTTTTTACGCCGTTGCGTAGAGCATTTTTCCCTGATTGAGACATAAGCAAAACGCTATATAAATTTTTCATTCTTTTTTAACCCAAGAAAGATTAAATTTAAACGTTTGCCTGCGCTCAGCTGAACTTTTTGTGGTACGTATATTGTCTCAAGCAAGCAAATTGTAATGTAACAATCAACTTAATAAGCACATTTTTGCAACTCATCCTGGCGACATGCCGACATCAGACGTGAAGTTCTGGGAACTTTTCTGTATGTCTTGTCCTTGCGCAATAATCAGAGCTCATAGACTCTGACAAGCGCATATTTTCCTTCCCGAAGTTGAGGGAAGCATAGCTGGTCACATGCAAATGAAAACTGTTTTCGAAATTTTTTTAGCGTTTGCAAATTCCTTTCACTTTGTCCCTGTGATCAATACCCAAAAACTGAATTTAACACATTATGTATGTTTTTGCGTAATTAACCGCAATGTGCATTACATATTATATTTTCATGTAACCAAGTTGTTTATTTCATATAGCAGCTGAGCATATACTGCATTGCTATTTTCATTATCGCAGTTTGCTGACATTTGACCTTTCAGTTCCGGCAGAGCTTTAACGATATTCAAATTTAACGTCCTCCTCTCCCCACCCTCGTCCATTAAATTCAAAAATCTTGGGAGGAGATACGTAGCCGCTAGGGCATAAGTAGTGCAGTTGGCCGGGCCCTCTAATGGGATAACTCAGTTTAAAACTAAAATAACGACGCTAATATTATTTCAGCTATCGAGCGCATAAATTGACCAAAGGTTATACTTCTGCATGCGATAACTGAATATCATCAAGTGCGGCAAAAAAATATAATTTATCGAGGTCGCAATGATACTGATCGCATATTATTTGCATATATATAATTGCTACGAGATTGCAGTATTATAATTATCATAATACAGCCACAAAGATAACGAACTCCGAGTACCAATAATCAGACAGTGATGTTAATGTCAAACAACAAGTAAGCTTCTAGATTAGAACCCAGAGCCTACACAACTACATTTTAGATATTTTCTAAACCTTTTTTTTTTGGTAATTTTTCATATAACATACCAATTGTTACGCTACAGAGCGTCATTTCCGTAGGGGAGTGCGAAATAGTAGTGCGCTTATTGTAGGGCTAGTCTAAAATTCTAAATTCTATTTTTTACTTGTGTTGGAGTAATGAGCATTGCGCATTAACAAATAAAGTTCAATTTTTTATTCAAAATCACATTCAAACTTTAAAGTTCACTTATTTTTTGCAATAACCTGCGCAAAATAATAATGTGAGTCAAGTAAGATCTTATGGACTTTCTGTTTTACACATTTTTATTTCGCTCTCAATTTTTTCATGAATGATACTGTACAGTGTATGTGATACTGTATTTATAGACCGGCTTTTTTTAAATGCTGAAGCGCAATGATAAATGATTTGAGAGCGCAATTTCTAAGAACTTAGCCAAAACCAAGAGGGGTAAAAAGGTCATTCAAACTCATTCAGTAACCCCGAAATGTAGAATTACCTTGGAAATTGGAAATTTCTTTTGCACACTCAAAATTTTTACACTCAAATTTTGATAAGCAAACCCTCAATTTTAGAGTACCCTGGTTTTGGTTCTGAGTCCCCCACCCCACTTTTTTGCGTTGAGCACACATGTACACATGAGTGGCTGTATTAATTTTGCTGGCTGCATTTTTGTTAAATGTTTAGCAAGAGCAGCAAGAAACAAAATTTAAGCATCGTTGAAACTACTAGACTTAGAATAAAACTTTTATTTACAGTTAGTAGGTAAACGCTCTTGGTATAGGCCATGAATCTTCAGTTTATTTTGGAGAACAAAAATATAAAATATTGATTACAAGAAAATGCTAATTTACTATTCGCCGCAGGTTTCATAAGAAGTCCAACTGATGACTTATGATCACCTTTAAGGGTAGAGATGATTCATAACATCTGCAAGGACAAGCACAAAAAAATAAACAAAACAAACAAGAAAATCACACAAAATTAACAAATTCAAAAAACTTCGAATAGGCCAACCGGTCATGAGAGTGGCAAACAGAAGAAGCCAATCAGTCATAATGTCCCTCACCGTAAACGAGATTCAAACTATTTTGCATAGTATTTTTCAGTAAATTTTTTTTCAATTTGATTCTAAAACTACGTAAGCCTTGGCAGTTTTTATTTCTCGTTGAAATTTCATTCCAATGTTTGGACCCAGTAAGAAAGGACTTGTAATATACAGAATTTGTTTCAAAAATCATTCAACTTATAGATGCACTCTTACAATAATTAGATAAGTTTAGATTACCTAGTCATGTCGTAAACCTGTACATAAAATAATAATACTAATACTGAATAAATGAATAAAAAATGTTAAAGGGACAGATGAGATCTAATTTTTTAAATTTTAACAGTAGATATGTGAAAATTAATTGATTACCAACGTTTTTGTCCCGTTTTTTCATTGTTTGACGATAAATGACTTTAGCAGAAAAAGTTTTGACTTCACCGGAAAAAAATCGGGTGTGGTGGCATGACAACATCAAAGTTGCATTAGTGATTTTAAACGAGCTTCGTCAAATTGGCCTACAGACTGGTAGGCTAGCAAAACCTACTGATCAATTAAGTTAGTTTTGTAGCTGTTTGTTGCAATTCTAAGAATAAAAGTTTGTCCAAAAACAGTTAGGCTGGGCAAATAAATAATCTACTGGTAGTGGTGGGCTGATAATGGTGATAAGAGCTAAAGTAATGATAGGCCTACTATAGATAACGTTCAAGCTAGCGTGCAAACCATGGGAACAGGAGCATTCACAGATCAGTGATTCAAAAATTAGTTTTAAAAAGAAAGAAATGTAACAGATATTGGGAAAAATAAATAAAAAATATCTTTTGATTCAGAAGTGGCAGAATTTTGAAATAAGTCGCAAAAAGTGTAAATAAACTATAAAATTTTATTTGACATGCAATAAATAAGTTAAATTAACGTTTGATGCCCTCTTTAAATTGATCAATTCGTTTGCAAACTTTATGCGAGAATAACATTAATTTTTAGCAAAAAGAACTACAATCAATAAATAAATACTCGGCTTTCAATTTATGTATACAACAAGCAAACTAATAATCTTGCCAAACAAAAATTTTTTTCTAATTTAGTCCGTAATTATCTCAATGTTACTGAGTGAAACTCCAGCTGCAACGCCGCTTCACGGCAATCAAAACGCTTGTCAACAACGTGCGAGTGAAAAACAAAACGATTGCTTCTGATAGTTCTTCACTTATGTTGAAATTAATACAAGATCAAGCTTCAAATGTACCAGTAAAAAGTTAAATATTTTTTTTAGGAAATTACGCTTTTCATGGTACAAACACCAATTTTTTATTTTCTGTAGTTCGGAAGTTATTAGCATTTGAATATGTTGAGTCGAATCAATCCCCCTTCTTTTGGGCCAATGATCGTAAAATTTTGCTTGGTCCAAATAGAGTCAAAGAAAATCATATTCGCCTGCTTTAGCTGAGCAGTATAAGTTATTAATGTCAGCTTTTTGGTCGCGACTCTTTAAGTAAGAACAACAGGTCAACTAGATTCCTGAGCAAAGCATAAGAGCACTTAAGTGTAATGAGAGCAACGACACGAATGCCAAAACGCTCAAGTTTTTGTACAAAACCTCATGCAAGAAGACATTGTATTAAGACCTGACATTGTAAACGAGTTTGCTTTTATTTTTTACATAATATTTTCATTGTGTTATACAGGGAAACAACTGAAAGATCACCTTAAAGAACAACACGAGAAGTTTTGGAATGAAAAGGAGAAATTTTCAGACAAGAAAATTGAGATTGCTGATTTGCAAATTTGCCAAGAACCAGAAATCGATGAAAAGGCTCAAAATCGCAAAGAAATGGCCAAACTCTTCAGAAAAGTATCTGAAGAAAATATTCCATATAACCAGTTGTTTGACGTGGTAAAAGAGCGTACTCAAAGCGTTTCTAATGAAGATGAAAGCTCCAATGAGGTCAATCTTGTGCTTATTTCTGGACGTCCAGGAATAGGAAAAACAACGCTGACGAAACGAATTCTTTGCGATATGTGGACAAAGTTTTTGTTTGAACCGGACATTATATTTTTTATTCGATTTCGGGATTTGGATTATGAAGCAAAACTAAGGCTGTTCGAATTCCTTGTCCCTCCTGATATTTTGGATGTTTTACCAAAAGAATTTCGAAATGAAGAATACCGCGGAAAAATTTTGGAAAAAATTCGTAAGTCTGACAAGGTTTACATTATTATGGACGGATTGGATGAAGCAAAGATTGGTGAGAAAAAACTGATTCCACATTGCAGAACTGATTGCATCAACACCGCTGAAGGTTTTATATTTAACTTATTAAAGGGAAAACTTCTTCCACATAGCAAAAAACTAATTACATCACGACCTAACAGAATTGCAGAATTGCATCGAGATTATAAACCAGACATTTTGCTTAGTATTCAAGGATTAGACCAAAAGGGCTTTGAACAAATTTGTTCAAACATATGTGAAGATTGCAAGTCACCTGACAAAAAAGAACGTCGTCGCAAAAAAATACTTCGATACCTCAGCAATCATCCTGACCTTAAAAGTTACTGCCACATTCCTGTTATATGCATTATGGTTATGGAAAGTTTGAACAAAATGTTGGAAGCTAAAAGAAGCAACGCTGAAGATTACCATGTTGACAACACATTAACTAGAATTTTTGTAAGATCTTTAAATGATTGGCTTTTGGACAATATGAACTTAAATTCTTTTTTGTTTAAAAACATTAGTAAATTTGCTCTGAAACACTTTGATCAAAATCAATTTTATTTCATTAAATCAGATCTGAAGAAAGCAAACGTTGAAGAACGTTACATCAAGACCTTTCTTCAAACTATTCTTAAGGGTAAGAAGGAAAAGATAATGTATTTTGTACATCTTATGTGGCAAGAGTTTCTAGCAGCTGTAAACCTACGATTGTACACCGACGAACGGGAGTTTTTAGAAAGCACAGATTCTGAATCAATTAAATTAAAAAACAACATTTTTATAAGGTTGAATAGCGAAAAGTACAGGGATGTAGCAACACAATTTTTGTTTGGACTCTGTAATGATGACACATTAGAAATGTTACTTAAAAACATTGACGATGAAAAAGGACTGAGTGAACAAGAAAACCGCAAAAATTGTCGGAAAGCTCTTCAAAATTTTGCTGTAGAAATGCTCAAGAAATTTGCTGATGATTTTTCTCCTGGTCAAAATGCTCTTGTTACTCCTCCGGCTGATGATGTTGAAAATGATTCTAAATCTGTTGCTTTTGTAGATGGGAAAATTGCTGCTGCTGATACAGGCAGTAATGGCGCTATTCATAAAAGTAATGACAATGATGCAAAACAGAGTGACGATGGCGAAGATACTGATCAAGAGAGTGAAATTAGTGGTAACAGTGATGTTGATTATGGTAAAGACAATATAAAAGATAAAAACTATGACAACAAATCATATTTCGGTTCCATTCTTCCAATATTGACATGGGTACATGAAATGAAAGATGACGATGTCACAAAAGAAGCTGCGAAGTATTTGTTAAATGAGATTGTGATTGGAGAAAAAAACCAAATCTTTCCTAGCGATATTCCAGCCATAAACTATGTCCTTTGCGCTCGCAGCGATTCATTAGAGTTAAAATTATGTCATCCTCATTTTGTTGGAAATTGTACCCGATATTTTATCAAAGAACTTGAAAACACGCTTAGGAGGAATCCCAAGATAAAGGTAAGTTTAAAAAAATTCAAGAAAAAATGATTAATGCTTAATATGGCTGTCCTCCATATATGAGAACTGTATCAATAATAAAAGAAACAATAAGCATAATTTAAGTACAGAAAAAATGAAATAAAATTTATGGTTTTAATCAAAAATTAAACTTCAACCATTATCAATAAATTATGTTGAGTCGAATTATTGTTTAGTTAACTTCAAATGTTTTCCAAAACGTTGAAACAGAATATTGATTTTTTTAAGATTAAGTTTATTTTTCCATCCAAAGATAAAACAACATTACTACAAATTTTGAAATTTTTAAACTTTTTAATGTTAAACAGCAGTCAGTAAAAGACTTATTTTTATGAAATCAAAATAAACACTCCAACTTACAGCCATTTGCGAGATATTGGTTTGTCAAAACAACATATAACTACTAGCCAGAATCTCCTATACAATATTAAAACAACGAAAGTGCACTCAAGCCATAAATCAAACTATCAGCTTTGCTGTTTCAACAAAAAAAAAAGTAAAATTAAGCTAAAATTTCCTAACCGCTAGCTGGTAACTAATCTCTCACAATTTAGTAAGAAGGATATCAGATTTTTAGAAATGAATAGCCTCAAAGAGTAATGACACATTAATATAGACATTTAAACACGATGGATAATTTTGTCCACAAAATTCAACAAAAATTTCAGGAACAACTGCACACTACGAGAGCCTAAATTACTCAATTTTTCTTTCTTTATTGCCCACTTTTCTGTAAGAGTTGCGTGGACAGCAGCTCGAGATTAAGCTGGCATACTTTACGGTCTTCTATCACCTCTATCATTTCGCTTGGATGAAGCCCCAAGCGATTCCATCCAAAATGCTCTGTGTAATTAGTCCATCTAGATCGTCCAACTAGTCTTTTCCGATTTGCTTTCGCCAGTAAAGCTTGTTTAGGATTTTGCTTACATGGCCAAACCATCTAAGCTGAAATCTTTCAATTTGGAAAAGTAACGGCTCGATGTTTAGAGATTTAAAATTTTAGAGCTACGCACTTTCCTAAATAGTGCAACTTCATTGATTCTTTGTAAAAACCTCATCTCGGACACTTGCAGTTGTGATCGCATTCTTTTGGTTTATATCCAAGATTCATAACCATAAGTGAGAATGGGGACAAAAACTGTTTTGAAAGTTGAAAGCTTTGCATTTTTCGACAATTCTTGTTTCATGACAACCGAATAGTGCAAAGCTCGCATTACTGCACTAGCCTTGCCTACGGCCATCCAGTTTTTTGTTTTGCCTTTTGTCACTCGTGAATTCAACCCCAAGATACTTGAACTTTTCTACCTGCATCAGTGTCGCTCCATTCACTTGTAACACGCACCGATCAGGGTTTCCTAAAAGATGAAGCACCTCAGTTTTGGCGGAGCTTATTTTGATTCCGGCAGTATCATGCACTTTTGCAAAGCTATTTAATGCGCGCTGCAGACCAGATTCTGTGAAAGAAAGCAGAACCGAATCATCAGCGAATAACAGACGACTAATTTTGCATTTTCCAATCGTTGCACACTCATCAGCTAGGCTGCATTTATCAATCAAATCACGTAAGGAATGAAAAAGAAAGGTGACAAAATGTACCCTTACCGGAGTCCAACGCCCACATGAAACGGCTTTAATTGCTCGCCATTTACCCAAACACAAACATCCGGTCAGCAGTAAAATGACTTAATTGCGCGTAACAGCTGACCATTAACGTTGGCATGCAAAAGCTTCCAAAGTATATCCCGATGAACTCGATCATAATTATGCTTTTTCAAGATTGACAAGGCATTCAAAGAGATCTTGCCATAATCCCAAGATTTCTCGAGGATTTGCTTTAGAGTGAAGATCTGGTCCATGATGCTGCGACTTTGACGAAAACCGCACTGGCCATCTTTAAGTTTTGATTTCACCATTTCTCAAGATCTTCTTTCAAGGGATTTGGTATATACTTTCCTTGGCAAACTAAGGAATGATATCCCTCTGTTGGACGTCTGTTGCTTGCAGTCCAGGTTCGGCGCCACTGGGAGGCATTCCGGGGCCGTGCCTCCCCCCCAAATCACTGTGTGTGTCCCACGAAACAAGAATTGTGAACCCCCAAGCGAGGATTGCGCTCCAAAGAAATTAACAGGCTCGGTGCTAATTCGAGGCCTGCGACTGCCAAAATACTGTTTATCACCCCAGAATTCCTAATTAAGAACTGATTTTTTGTAGATTTTGCAATAAAGGCTTTTTTATTATTTATTCTTGTTGTTTCATCCCAGAATTCATGAAAATTCGCTTATTTTTAGACCTGAAGACCTTTTTTTCCTGGTCTTTACTTCAGATTTCATGGTAATTTGCGCATTTTTTGTGATGAAGACCAGAATTAGTAGACATTTGCATATTTTTTGAGATGAAGACCTTTTTTTATTTGTTCTTTACCCCTGATTTTGTCCAATTTCGCTATGAACACCTTTTTTTTGGTTCACACTCGAATTGAAAGAAATAAAGTTTTCGTCCTCCCCAAAATTTGTTTTTGCCCCCCCCCCCCAGTCACGCTATCCTGGCGCCGGGTCTGGGCAGTCTCCTTTCTTGAATATCGGAATAATCACACTAGTCTGCTAATATCTGGGAGTTTTACCTAACTTCCACGCAACTTCACACAATTATCTTTACCAATTACCGCGAACACTAGCTCGTGCCAAACACGACACATGAAGCATATCACAGCAAATCATTAATAAGCGTGATCACAAGCTTGCGCTAAAATAGAACACATGAGGTAAACGATCACTAAACTCAGTCCCAAACCAAGCAGTATTGAACAATGTAACATCTACAAGAGTGAAATGAAGTAACTGCTCTAATTTGCATAATTTAGCCTAAGCTATGGCAACAATCAAACATTTGCACTGATTAGGAGAAAAGCACTTTGACAGTACTTTAATTAGAGGAATTAAATTTTGAATTGTCAAAAAACTTTGTTATGGTTTAGGATAAAGTAAGTTTGAGAAAGTTTTCGGTTTTAGTCAAAATTGTAGTTTTGACAAATTTTAATTTGAGAAAAAAAAATTAAGCAATAAAACTTAAGTGCAGCTTCTCTATTTAGTTTTTAATCTAAACTATATTTAACGCAAATGCTGATTCTGAGATATTCTGTTTTAAGCGTATCGTCGTAGCATTGACATTGGTTAACGCGGTCTTTGGTTATTTGGTCACCCATGACCGATGTCTACGGTGTAGCTGGGCTAAATGTAGCCTTCTAATCGAGCAAAAAGGCGAGGTTTGACATATACGCAATACAATACACCAAGTTATGTGCAAAGTCTAGCATATTTTCATGAACTTGTGGAGTAATTGAAATTACATCTTTATTCACCAAGTCGCCTAGGCCAGGAGGCAGCAGAAGGGACCTTTCGGTTTTCGAGTCAAGCTGCCACCTGCCCACCTGTCTACCACACACGGTGGAGGCTTCACATTGTCTTTTTTATTTACTGAAAGTCAAGCAAAAAAGCTGTAGATATCAATTTTTATAGTCTTTGGTTTGATCGATTGGGAATTAAACCGCCACTACTTCCGCTTTGTAGCAGCTGCTCTATCAAATTGACCATAGGTTACATAATGACTGGGTAAACAAACTTTTTTACATTTTTTATTTGCCTTGGTTGTTTTTTATCAGTTTTTTTGTTATTCTTTTTTCTGTTAATTTCCTATTAGCTTTTGTATAGAAGTCTGCAGCATCTTAGCCATACAAGACAAAACCCACATATGTTCATTAATATTATAACTTTTTTTTGTAGTTGTCTTCCTTGACTAGTCCTACTGCATTAGTTTTAACCATCATAAGCTAGTAGGCTACATCGCTTATCCAAATTTGATTACTTTGCTGTCAACATCAAGACTGAAAGTAAACCTATCCCGCGATAATTATTATTAAATGCTCGACTTTGCACTTGAGTTACTGACAAACGCATATGCCAAATAATTTTTTTCTGCTTGATCAGCAGTTTGCGCTGAACTTAAGCTAGAAATTGTCATGAGTGTGACCAGATTAATTATTGTTAATGTTGCGTTAAATGATAAAATCAGAGAAAAACGCGAACATGTCTACACGTTTTTGCAGTAGAATACCGCGAAAACAATTTGATCGAAAAGGATGGATTAAATGGCCATCTGATGTGCGTCTGTGATTGATATCAGGGTTCCAATCTAATTTAATATTATTGCACTAATTTTAGAGGCATTATTGATATTTTGTTCAGACATCTTTTAAAGCGATTTCAGTTTTTGGTTGCAAAACAAACGCTTATTTTTGATTAAAAAGAAAGAACTCTTAACGCTTTTGCAGAATCTTCGATTATAATATGATGTCTTCTATTTACTTTTTACTCTTTTTAGTTAGCATCATTATCGCTAAAAAGCAGTCGAATCAAGGAAGATGGTGATCTTCTCAAGTTTGTGTTGTCCCAGCACTGCATTGGCCAAGTTCAACAACTAAACCTAGAAAACTGCGAAATCGAAAACCAAATTGTTGAAAAATTGGTGACAGAAATTAACAAGAGAGGAAAAGAGAAACCGGTAAATTTTAAAGTGAAGAGAAACCACAGTTGAAAGCACAACAAGTTTTTAGAAACCTAGTATCGTAGAGTAGAATAATAATTAGTTTGAAAATTTAAAGCTTATCGCAGCAAAAATGTTTGTCGAAGGAATAGGTTTTATATTACATAAGCTCTTATTTCTTCGAGTCAAAAGATTTGATTTTGTTTTTAAGACTAATATCATTATAAATTTGCAAAAATTGCTCAGCAGCTGAAGTTTTGACTTCACCTTGCAATCTATTGTATAGTTTCACCATGACAATAATTACATTTGATAAAACTAGAGTTAAAACATTTGCGCAACAAGCACAAAATTTTTTGGAACGACTGTATTACTTCGTGTTTTTACCAGGGATGTGGAAGCGGAAGCTGGAAGCGGAAGCGATGGAAGCGGTAAATTTTTGTGGAAGCGGAAGCGGAAGCTGGAAGCGGAAGCTGGAAGCGGTAAATGGGTACCGCTTCCACTTACGTTGTTCGACAATACTCGCACTAAATGTTTTTTTAACA
The DNA here is from genome assembly GCA_963965965.1 of Trididemnum nubilum. NCBI lineage: Eukaryota > Metazoa > Chordata > Ascidiacea > Aplousobranchia > Didemnidae > Trididemnum > Trididemnum nubilum. Next base: position 5,509,340 of record OZ014469.1, read on the forward strand.
CAAAACAAACAATTGAAACATACCATTACAAGAGTTTGTGAAGCCAGCTGTTGCAGAAAGTATCCACTCTTAAACTCGCAAAAATTTGAATCCACCGCTGTTTGCTAAACTCATTGCCCTCAAATGCGAATCGGAGCAATAACTTTTTAAATCTTTGGTTTAAAACTTTATAAATACTGGCAAAGCCATATTTTGCCGAAATTTCAGCAACAATCCCAGTTCACACTTGGAAAACAAAGCTTCGTGGTTTCTCATTTACAAATTATAAAAGGCAGTTAGCGAATACCAAGTTACCAACGCACTATTTTGCAATCTTTCGACTGTTGGCAAATCTCGCAAGTTACTATCGATTCACAACGGGAAGTTTTATTACTCAAATAAAATCAAGCTTTTTGAAGTAATGTTAGTTAATATAGTTTTTAAAATAATTTAATTTCATTGTCATTAAAGTACTATGAAAGAAAACTGAGTATTTTGATGTTGCTTTCGCGTATTCCATTTGACGATTCTTTGCGGTAAGTAATTTAATTGTGAGTGTGTAGCGTTAAATTTGGTGATAGGAAAATTCTCTTGGGACAATAGCATACGTTTGTAATGTTTGGGTTCGTGAATCACGAAAAAAATACAAAAACAATAGTCGCAGTGCGCTCACTTTCTCAAAACCGCTGTTTTCATTATTGAATTTAATTTTATTGTAAAATACTAACCTACCAAGCTGACGGTACTTCGGTCGATTTAATAAAGTGCCTTTCTTGCAACCACCTATGGAGTTCGGTGACGTCTCAAAGTATTTTCCTACGTCCAAACTTTAAACTTGTTTACGATTAACGATATGCAACTCAATTCATTGTTTTTCTCGTGTTTACAAGGCGGTGAGAATTCGTAGTAGATGATGTAAGTATGTAATAAATGACATGCATATTCGGCGTATAAATAGAGATACGACGATTCAAACTTGATATTTGACCAAGTAAATTTAAGTAGCTCGTACTCATAGCCTAATACGTATTGAGTAGTTGAGAATTAAGTAAAATTCAGTGCGTTTTTGCTTCATTCAGTTAGTTAAATGTTCATTACTTTGAATAAAATGTCGTAAATTAATCACATTCGCTCTAAATTATTTTTCCCAAGTTAAGCAAAATAAAATTAAATCAGGTGGACAGTTTGTTACTTGATCTTCGTGTTTATTAAGCCGTTTAACATACGTGCGAATATATTTTTTGTTTCATTTAAGAACTATATATACGCCTACTTTTGATTACAGACAAGGATAGCTTGTTTAGAAATCGGCATTTTCAAGCAGATCTTAGCCACTAGCCGGATATTTTATTTTCATCTGCCCTCGATCCGCCGAATACTTAATTTGTTTCGAACTAAAATTAATTTCGATCCTGAAAGATTTTTGCTGCTGCGCACTCTTAAATGCATAAAGAAGAAGAATAAGGTTTTATAAGTGATTAGGTAAGTTTATGTAGATTTCAGTAAAGCACTAAATTGTTTCTAACAGGCGAATAATTTCTGTAACTACGGGCGGCAAAGTAGGCCTACGTATATTTGCTAATGTAAACGGAGCAGCTTATTTAGCTGCGCTTTCTAATAAACATTTATTTGATAGAGCAACGTAATTTTATATGTACTTTTTTTGTCATTTAAAGAAGTTTACAAAGCTGATATTTTTAATTCTGACACGCCGCACTATCACACAATGTCCCAAACAAGATGGAGTGCCGTTTACGACCATTTTGTTGAAGAGGGCAACAGTTTTCGTTGCATTGTACTTAAAAGTGATGGAATTTTGGAATGCAATTCACTGGTTCCAAAACTAAAGTAGGGAAGCGCTTCAGCAAATTTAAAAAGGCATCTAAAACGCCATCACCAGCAAACGTTTCAAAAAGTTGAGCAACAAGATTCTGCCACTACAAAAAAAGCCAAGTTAGAGAAAGTAAAAGGCCAAAATGCCGTAACAAATTATTTTCAAAAGGTTAATCCAAATCCAAAAGCAACAGCTTCCATCAATGCAGAAGACTTCAAAAACGGCATTTTAAAAATGGTCGTTTACAATGGAGTTCCTCTCACGTTTTTTCAGGACGATGGCTTTCAACTTTTAAATGGGGACTTTGCCAAAATCTTGGGAATTTCTTTTGGGCGGCAAGCCATTCGAAACATGGTTTTGAAAAGATCGGAAGAGGAGAGATCGAAGTTGAAAGGGTCTCTTTCTAAAACTTTTGTCTCGCTCAAGTTTGACGGAGTAACTAGACTCAGTTCTCATTTTTTAGGAATCTCTGCCCAGTTTTTTAGCGAAAAACGCTGTCTGTCTGTAAAAACTTTAGCTTTAGTGGACACTGAAGCAAATCATACCAGCGCTCATTTAAAAGAAATTTTATTGAAAACTATGAAGGAGTTCAGCATCACAAAGCAACAAGTTTTAGCATGTGTTGTTGACAATGCATCTAATATGACACGAACTGTGCAGCTATTAAATGAAGATGAAAAGGCTATTCAAGAGATTGACCAAATGGGTACTGGATTTGATTGCACAATTTACCACATGAGATGCGCTGAACATACTTTACAATTGAGAATTCGCGATGTTTTAAAAAAAGGCTGATCTGATAAGTTTTTAACAAAACTGCGGAAAATTGCTCAGCATCTACGTGCACCACACACCGATGGAATTCTAAAACGACGAGCTGGAAAAGGGATGCTGATTGACATGCCAACACGTTGGGGAAGTACTTTCCTCATGCTTCAGCGTTTATTGGATTTGAAATCTTTTATTCAAGACCTTGGATCACAGGATTCTTATCTAACTGAAAGTGAATGGTCTGAGGTAAAGATGATGGTCGATGTATTGCAGATCCCGCATGCAGCGACAATTTCTCTTCAAAAGCAAGATCTCACTCCAGGCGAATGCTTGCTTCAATGGAGAGAAGTCATGTTTAAATTGAACAAGCAAGACAACAGTTTGTCTCGTTCTTTGCATAACTCCTTGCTATCTCGCCAACAGCTTCTCTTGGATAATGATGCTTTCTTGGCTGCGATTTGGGTTAGTGCAAAGTAAAAACAGTTTAGTTCAGTATTAATTGAGCCACAGTTTTGTATAATCTTGAAAACTTTTAAATACGTAAAATGCTTGCCGTGTGATAGTCTTTGCAATTTGCATATGCACATAACATGGACTGTGCTTTGAATCTTGAGTGTTTAATATAAAAATAATTGTGTATAACGAGTCCAGCAAAAAAGCGACAATTCAATTTCCTAAATATGTTTTTGTTTTTTATAGGTTGATGCGCGATCAAGAATATTTTTAAGCAATGAAGAGCAAACTCGTGCAAAGAGCACTCTTCAAGCCCTTTTTTTGCGCATGCAAAGTCTGGCGCAAGCTGAGGGAGGAGCAAATGCTGATGAGGATTCACATGAAGTTGTGAATGTATCCTCTACCGATCCGGCACCAACATCTGATTTCGACGAATATTTGAATTCTCTGCATTCGGCCGCTGCAGAGTCATCAACTTCACCAGCCGCAACAGCAGATATTAATGCATTTTAGACGCATTGACTGAAGTAGAACGACTGGGATGATTGAGGCAGCCAAGTGTATGGGATATTATTTCCAAATATCCCCTCATTGTTCAACCAGTCTCGCAAGTGATTAGCTGTTTGCCCAGCACTCAGGTGTCAGTTGAGCGCATGTTTTCTCACTTGAAGTTGGTTCTTCGAGAAAATAGAGTTCGCATGGGTACAGAATTGACAGATGCGATTGTGTTTATGAGAACCAATAAATCTGTGTGAACTGCAAAATATTGTTACGCTTTGAGCTTTTATTGCATTTTGAAAAACTTGTGTGCTTTATTTGTTTAATTTGTGATATGTTAAGTTACACTAAATTCTATCCTTTCAATACACGTTTGTATCGCTTTTGCTTTCAACTTATTTTACACTCACCATTTTCGTTGGATTTTTCTTTTATTATAGCCGCTGTTTTCTTGTGCTTTTTTATTGCACTCACTGTTTTAAATTACTTGTTTTAATATTACTTTTTTTTATTGCATGGAGTATTGTTTTTCTTCATGTTTACTTTTTCTGTGTGTTAGTAATGAAATAAATCGTTTTCACTTTTCATTTACATACCAGTAACACGTTAATGCATTTTATTCATATTATTAGCTAAAAATATTATGACAAATTTTGGTAAAAGTGGTGGAAGCGGAAGCGATGGAGGTGGAAGCGGAAGCGGAAGTGGTTGGAAAATAGGCGCTTCCACACCCCTGGTTTTTACTCAACCATTTTGCTACTCAAACAGGAGGAATATTTTGTATATTTTCTTATGCAGTAAGTATAAGAAACGGTTTACTGCAGCCTACTTTAGCAACTCGAAATTTTGACAGCAGTTGGAAATTTATACCATTTTTCATTTTTCCATAATTTGAGTTAAATACAACATGTGATATTGATTTAAGTGCCGAAATTCGATTTTAAAGTTTACCAAAAAGAACGGTCTCATTCTCATTCACGCACTATAAAAACTATTTCACCATTAAAATATCTCCACCAACCTTTCATCCCTACTGTTTCAACCAACAGCCAATTGTAATTAATTTATTTTAACTATTATGATGAGTTTGAATTCAACCGAGTTAAAAAAAGTGCTCGACAGCGTAGGCCAGAGCGAATATAATGACGTAACACAGCACACGCCAAAAATTAAAATTTAAAATCCTACAGTCTGCTTCACCCGTATTTGGGATCATCGGGGGGCCTTATTCTATTTGAATAAGACGCCCAGATGATCCCGTTAATTCTATTTTGAATAAGACACCTCTGATGATTCCGATTACGAGTGAAACAGAGTGTTGGGTTTTAAAATTCAATTTTTGACGTGTATTGTTTTTCGTTATAACATTTTAACTACCGGTATTACTGAAAAGACATGCTGCTATGGTCAAACAGAGTTTCATGTTATAGTTGCATTTTATTAAAATAGAGTTTATTCAAAAACGAAGTATTAACGATTTTGAAAGTGGCTCGTAGTGAAATTGTGTGCGCGAAAATAAATTGCCACAAGACCGCTTAGAAAATCTTGCAATTTTTTGAAAAAGTTGCCATTTGATGACATTTCGCACGTTTTGAAAACAAATAAAAAGAGCTAAACAACTAAGATTTAAAGACATTTGATGCAAGTTATTTGCTCAGCAGTCCAATTAGCCCCGCACACTAACAATGATCAAATCCAAAATACGCTTTAAAGCTGAAAACCTGAATATTTAACTTAAGTTTGTCAAGAAGGGAGCTTCAGCCACCTTAGCTTCCCCGTGTAGCACCACTGAGTATGCATATTCTATTTTTGCTATAAATGCTGGTATACAACGCCCGGTCTTCAATAGACTCGAAGTCGAGTGCGGTTCTGAGAGTATTCTTAGTTTATTGTACGGTAACCAAAATTTCAATACAGTGGCGACTTGGCAGCGTAGGAGCTGCTGTTGGTTAAAAAAACAAATATCCGCTTTTACGCCCATGATATTGCGCCCAGTGTGGAGTGGGTCTTAAACGGTTTGTCATTGCTTTAAATAAATAAAAAAATTTTGAATTTCTGAGTACGTTAGCAGAGTAAAACCCTCGATTTGAATGTAATTTTGTTGTAGCTTTCATCTTCAATCAGTGGATTAGTTTGCTTTTTATCGCAGAACTGTAATTGTTTTTTTACTCCAACTTGGGCGACTTTTTTCATGAAATGGCCGTTTGTCTCTGTCAATACCAAGCTTTCAGTTCTGTTCAGAAATTGTGTATCCAATATTAAACACACAGTGGTACAGTGTTAAACATGTTTGTGTCATCAATATTGTTAGTAAAATAAATGCAGCAAAATCAATCGCCAAGTAAATGACGTGCGGGGTCAAATTACATTGCTGAAACAACATCTTAAGTAGTTATCAAGAACTACAGAAAACCAAGCACAGCAAAGTGTAACAACCTGTGCCATACCAACAAAACTATCTTTTTTTTTAGTTCCAGAAGGTAGGGTTTGACCAGCGAACCCCTCCCCCCACCCCCTTTTCTGGGTGTGCTACTGATCATTTATACAATGTCACTAAAAAATTCAGTTTAAATCGGAGTCTGTGGCTAAAGCAGAATTCTACTATCTCCTTATCGAACTGTTACAAATCCCTTCCGTCGGACAGCTGAATGTTAGGTGCTCCATCGAAACTTTGCAGTTTTCACCGCGTCCGTCTGGCCAAATCACAATCGAAAGTCTCCAAATGTAAACTGTATTGGTCAAAAACAGAAATAAATAATATGGGATAGTACGACACGGCAAAAATAACTAAAATATAACCCAGAAGTGCCATACGAACAGTCTTGGAAGATTAAATTCACGTACGTTTGCCAAATTACTCCAGTGAAAAAAAAAGCAATATAACAGAGGTAGAACTCCAGCAAACACAAAGGCGTGCTAGAACAAACAAAAACGCTTATTTTTAAAATGCTTTTGCAAACCAATCGCTGCAGGAAATTAGTAAAGTGACGTGTACAAAACTGAGCTCATTAAAGAGAAGAAGCGGTCGAGTTCAAAACTTTAGCGGGGCAGACAAAAAAAGTCAATCGATGCTGTAACAAGAACATCGTGTTTCTTAGCCTGCTGGAAATTTTGTAAAATCAGCGTTTAGTAAAGTCACGAAATTGCGAATTAAAGAGGGTTGCCAATGGTACGGAGTAAAACGGATTAAATTGTATTTTTGGGAATAATGGTAATGTGGAAAAAGGTTGGGCTCCTCTTTATTACCTCACGTTGTTATCGCTACTTCTATAAAAACGATTTCGAGCGGTATTTCTCTATAAAACGATTCCAAGAACACAAAGATGCATTGTCTATTCGGCAATCGAATCGGAAGCTAGCAACCTCTCGATCACTATTTCGATGCTTTGCCAACTCCGCTACCCCCCCCCCTAATTTCAAACTTTTAAATCATTTTATGCGGTACATGTAGCAGCCCCAATGAAAGCAGTTAACACAGTAAAGCGCGAACTGAATGTTAGAGCGTTTTAGATTTCATGCTAGCTTTTTACATCAATTAAGCAGCATAAAAATCATGCTTTAGCAAATTCAAAAATTTGCTTTAAGAAAAACAAAACGATAAAGTTAAAAAAAGTTTCAATCTAAAGGTATTGCGTGAACGGATTAAGGAGAGCAATTTTAGCACTGTCAAGAAAAATTAGTTAGCTTATATGTTTCAAAAATTATCCTACTGTTTTTATGATTGGAAACTTTACAGAGCCTGGGAAATTGCCTCTGATGCCTCTTTCAATACAATTTTGCTGTATTTGTTTCAAACTAGTTCAAATTCTAAAAAAGAGTTCTTGAAATTTTATATCTCAAACACGTTTTGTAAAAGTATGAAAAGCAAGTCATTATTATCTTTGTTCTAATAATGGCTTTTGCCACCATCGCAAGCCTCAGAATTTCAATTCTATGGTGCGTGGTTGGACAATGCAAAACCCTGGCTTGGAATAATCATAAAAACATTTTTCTTGATTTCAATAAACTCACTGCACAACTATGAATTTCAGCTAGAGTTGCTCAACCTCAGTAACAATGAGGGTGTCGATGACGATGGAGCAGCCATCTTGCTCAAATGCAAAGGCAATGGAAAAATATTGGACCTGCAATTAGACGGTTGCAGTATTTCAAAAGGTAAGCTGTTCAAAATGAGAAAGAGGGTTTCAAAATGAGAGCCAATCTGAAGGTAGATAAATAACATCCGAAATTTCTTGCAACGGTTACACACGAATCAGTTCCAATTAATACTGTTGTGACTTACTGCATTGATTTTTATAATTCTTTCATATAGTTGCAGAAAATAGGTAAGTTGACAAACTTCGGAAAATGTCAAACGTTAGTGAATAATAAAACAACCAGCTTAAGACGTATTAATTAAGCTGTGCGGTAGTTAAAAAAAAAAAAAAGTCACAACCGAAATCAGCCTTTGGTAGTCAGAAAAAATGACTGCAAATGGGATGCGAACCCAGGCCTGCAACGACTAGAGACATGCAATGGTTTTAAACTCGCGGCAGTTTTTCAACGTAGGACATGCTAAAGCCCGTCACTCTGCTACCGTAGCTATATGTTGAAACGAACATTCCTACAAAATATAAGAATGTTAAATTGTCCATCGCAACCGCGTCATTTTGACTGACATCTGCAAAGTTGGAATTGTATAGGTGCATAGCAATTTCACGTAGAGTAGAATGTACAGTTCATCAGTACTGTAGGTCAACATTCAACAATCTTAGGTGCTTGTCACCGGCACTCAGCGAACGTTGGAATCAGAGTATACATAGGAGTAGTCAAGAGGGAGACCCAGGGGCCCCGGGCCCCCCTCAATTGAAATGCTACCAATGATAAAACTGTGACAAAGAAGCTTATTGTTTTTTCAGTTTCAGTTTCTTTTAGCATCTAGGCTTACAGCAGTGCAAGCGTACAACAGTTGTTAACAATAATATTGATACAGAGGGCCCAGGCTGCCTTATTTCAATTTTTCCAACCAACTTAAATGCATAACCCGAGTAAAATTAGCAGGTTTTTATCCTAAAAGTTGCTAACTCCGGCCCTCATCTAACTTTTTTATGATCAAAATGCCATAATCAGGGCAGGATTTACCAGATGGCACAGTACCAGGGGGCCCCGCACAGAGATGGTTAGACTTTTTTTGGTCTTCACCTATATTTGGCTAGAAGATTTTGCGAAAATCCAAAGTACCAGGTGCCCTGCGCAATGTAAATCCGGCCCAGGTAATAACATAGCTAGTAGGAGTAACTATCTATTGTACATTTTTCAATAACATTTCACCTCCACCTCGTCAGTTTTCATGCGACAAAATACTTTTAAAAAAGATTAGCATGGGGAAATGCTCATTGAACAAATTTTTGAATTGAGAGAGTCTGGACCCCTTGGCCGTACATGTACTCCTATAACTGGTTATTTTCATGACAAAACAATAATCTCGTAGAAAAATCCTCGAGCGGATTATTATTTACTGCTAAAATATTGCTGGACGCAATGCTGCTGGTATGCTTCCCCCTACCTGACCCAAATAACTTACGAAATTTAACAACAAAATGCAAGATTTTAAACGTATTTTTATCTGAAAAAAAACTGCAAGTAAAGAGGGGTCTAAACAATTTAATTTTTTCAATTGGCTTTCAAATGTTTAAACTGTAGTTCCTTCAAATGGCTCTGAGCACGTGCAAAATGTGATCCATTGGCATTAAAATAGCTTTTTATTTCAAAAAATTACAAAAAATTGCCCAGCTGCTTTCTTCCCCAGACTCCTATAGACTTCTGCGGCTTGTGATAGGTTTAAATTAGCCTACACTACTTAACTGAACACGTCTCCCCAATTTATACATTTGCACTTTTCAACTATTGGTTTAAACCTCTCTCCCTTGAGCAAAATTTTAGTTATCCGTGCCAACACCAAGTCATGGGTTTTGATCTTTCATTGAGCAATATCTTTGCCCCCACAAATAACTCCTCTTTCGAACATTTCTGATGACGTCATTGCATATGATTTGCGGTTTTGCCCCCCCCCCCCCTTGCCAATCAAAAATCCTGGCTACGCTTATGGGAGTGTGACTGTTCAAATCTCAGGCGTGGATTCGAATCCCATTCGTAGTCATTTTTCTGACAACCAGAAGCAAATCCAAATCGTGACTTTACAGCATGTCTTATATTTTTGTCAATGATATTTAAATCTGAGATTGCTTCTTTGTATGGCTGCTTGCTTGACTAGCTGCACTGGGATTTGATCAGTCACACTTTGGCTTCGATGGTTGCTCTGTGTGGGTGACAAGCGCGTGAGATTGTTCATCTACGATTCTACTCGACGAGCACAACAGTTAGCTTGCATGGCGTTTATTTACACGTATAATATTTTGTCAACTTATTGTTTAGTATTTTGTGTTGTAGTATTTGCACAGTAGACATTGAAGTATTTAGAATCAAATCAAATTTTTCAGTATACCAGCGGATTACGCCGAAGCTTGTAACAAGTTTGCAGGGCCCATTTTCGCGTCGTTTAAGTCCGGGCAACATTTCAGAGAAACGTCGCAGATGTAGCAAGTTGTTGGCAACTCTGTTTCCGATTTGACCGGTCCGAGGTTTGAACCTCAAATCTCCCGCTCCATAGACGAACGTGTTATTGCTCCACCAACTGGCCGGTATTACAGTAGAATATTGCCTAAAACAACTTAATGTTGCTGGCATAAACAGACTCTAGAGCTCGATGTTTATGAAGTCCAATGCAGTTTAATAAACAGGCTTATGGCTGAATTACAGTATATGCCACTTATTTTCTTCAAACATGCCTGTATCACGCATTACCGCGTTCAAATAGAATCTTATTCTATTTAAATAACAAGATCTGGGGGCACATGACAGAAATTTCCTCGTTCGCTTTAATATCGAGTTTTTTTTAAGGGGCGCTAACGAACGAAATACTCGCTAAACGTAAGAGGTCATTTTTGCACGTGTATGTAAAGCCTTGCGAAATCCGTTACGTCATTCTTTCTCGCTAAATTTCTTCGAGCGATTGTGGAAAGCAGTTCGAGTAAAAAAACATCACATTTTCCTCGCCAACTTAAAGAGGATCTTGAAGCACTCTTTAAGCGTGCGAGAAATCTTTTTGGTTTAGAAATTTAATGGCGAAATGTTGAAAACTTCTAACTCATGTGATTTTTTGCTGAAAATTAATTCAAATCGTCGCCATGTTTGCTATTAGACTGCTAAAAAAAGTGAATTGCATTGAGAACTATTTGCTGTTTCGATTGATCAAGATATGTGGAGTATAGTGCAAGTTGACAAAAATAGTAACACACTCCTTTTATAAGAACGATTTTCTAAAACACGAGGCTCATTTTTGCTCAAAATTTAAGAAAAAATTAAAAAACACTGCCAGCCTCGGCAGCAAAACAAACCAAAAAAAAATTCAAACTAATTAAAGAAACTAAAATTCGTGCTGATTCAAAACGATAAAATTTCAGTGATTTTGATGTGTTTTGCTTTATAATCTTGAATAGTTTATATTTTGCTTGCAACTATTCAAGATTATAAAGCTCTGTTGCTTTGCTCAAGCAATTGAAAAATTTTTTCGGCAGTTGTTCAATTTGAAAAAAGCTTGCTTTTTTGCTTTAGCAATTTTACGATGCTGCAAAAGCAAGAAAAAAGCCTTCACTTAAGTCTTAAGCAGACAGAGCTATAGGAATTAAACAGTGTTTCAAACATGCCCGCTGAAATTGACATCGATGCTCTCAAAATTTTTACAAAATCAAGAACAAATGAGACTAAATATTGGCAAAAAATTAAAAACAGCCAGTCTAAGCTCAAGATTTACCTGTTCTAAAAAGGAAGTGTACTTGGACTTGCTCACTTTTGAAAAATTTTAAAACCTTAAGACCTAAAGTTACTGTTAACATATGAGTTTACCCACCAACAACCTCAAGGGCGCTTTATTTCATATAAAAAATTATAGTATGGAAAAAGTTGTTCTTATTTTATATTGATCCAAAATATAATTAATTTCTGTCGTTCATTTACTAATTATTATCAGCTGAGGAATTTGCTTGCGTAGAATAATCACGCATAGCTTAAAGTATCTTTTTCCGTAACAATGTAGTACATACAATACGCTTAAACGCATTATTTTGAAGTAGAAATGCATCTGACGTCACAATGGGGTATTTATTACGTACTAACACAGGTTACAAACATCTCGCAAAGAAATTCGAGCGAACTGTTTGGGCGGGACGGCTCAGAAATTGCAGTTTGTTTACGAAGATTTTTTGTTCGTTAGCACTTTTTAACGAGCGAGAATGGCCTTTACGAGCTCGTTAGCACGTTCTGTCAAGTCGCCCCTGCTTCCTGATGGTTGCGGTAATGCGTGGAACAGGCCGGTTGGAAATAAATGGTATTATTAATTGTCAGCCTTAAACCTATTTATAAACTTCTGTTTATTATGCACAGCTATGTTCAACATGTGTGCGTTATTCTGTGTAGTATGCACACTATTGTGCTGTATTCTTACATTATTCGCAGTACTTATAAGACTCAAAAACACCTGGCATTTTTTCAATAATTGCCAATTGTCTTTTTTTGGGCTATTACCAACTTTATAAAACGTTGGCAGTACCCTAAATACAATAAGGATCCATAAATGAGCTTGAATATAATTTTATTTAATGCATACAGTAATGCTGGCAAAGCGATTTAACGATTCCTATTTTACTCGTTTTTTTTTTTTTTTGTTTATGATAAATCCCTTTGAAAAATATATTTCTTCAATCCAACTTAAGTTTAGGTTAAATTTTTTGAAACGAGGTTGCTGAGGCAAGAAAAAGTTTCCCAATTTTGAAGTTTACCAATGTCACTGTCCAAAATTTGTACTTTTTTTGGCCCATATTTAAATAAAATGACGTCATTTTAAATCAGACATTTTATGATTCAGTATCAAAAACCAAACCTATGTACAAATTTTAAACCACCTATAACGTTATTGAAAAAGTGACTTCATTTTTCAAAAATATGAAAAATTGACTGCGACGTCACTATCATAACATCATCATCTCAAAACTAATTTTATGAAAAATTTTGGTAAAAACTAACCCGCGTGCCAACTTTGGTGTTAGTTTGATTTAGGAGTTATATTGGGAAGACACATTTGCCCTCAGTGTAATATGTGTTGGTTAAATGGCTTGTGTAAAATAAAGTCAAGGGGTAGACAACTGGACGTATGCGTCAAAACAAACTTGTATGTACAATAATATTCATCGCATATTTTAGACCCGACTACAGAAATTGAAATGGATGAAGACACACGGATACTATGTAAGAGAATGTTTTTTTAAGTTTATTTTTATTTTTTTCATTTGATTTTGTTCAGATTTGCTTGCAACATTTCTATTTGTCAACTTGGCAGAGATATTTATATTGACTAGTTATAGAAGTTAAATTGGAAGAAAAATCAAAGTTTACGATGTTGGATACCTGAAAACCTCTCTAGGGCTTTCACTTTTTTTTTCCAGCGTTCCATAAATGGAACAAAATTTCAAGACGTTTGCAAACTGGTCTATTGTTTAAATTCAAACTAATGTTAGCTTTACTGTTATATTTAGAAGTTGTTCTTTCTTTCGTGGTATAATTACTATGAGTATTTAGCTTAGTGAGCGAATTGTCATTACGTTTATTTTTTGAAAAATTACGTTTTGAGGTGAACACAATATTTGGCGGAAACAAATTTATTTCCAATAATTCTATAGTGTATCCGCAGATTGACATATTTTAGATTACAGTTATGCTAATAGTTTTTCCCCAAAAAGTAAGATAATTATATTGACCAGTTATGGAGGTTAAATTGGAAGAAAAATCAACGTTTGCGATGTTTAATACCTATAAACCTTCCAAGGCCTTTGACTGACTCTTTTAAATAAAAAAAAATTGCCCCACTGTATATCCGCAAAATGTAAAACAACTTATTATCTCTGCTGCTAGCTGTCTGATTTTCATGTATTTGGTCTCAAAGTGCACGGTACAAAAAAACTTTAAAATAAAAGCTACAGTAAACTTAAATTCGTTAGAACAAAATACAATAGGCTAAACATTTTGCTTTAAACATTTAATTTGGCTTCTCCCTCAAACACATTGCAGGTTTGATCGAGTCAATTTATTGCTTGAGGTTTACCTTAGGTATAATCAAGATGTAAGCCAAAAACCGACATGCGATAAAAAACGTAATCGATAGAAAGGGCAACGTACTGTATTGCAATACTTGCATAATACCTTCATTAGTAAATGCACAAGCGTGATTTGTTATAAACACTGCTAAAGGTCGTATAATTTTTTATAGGGTTTTCTCTAATGATTTCATGCATTTTTACCTGTCAATCTGTTTGTGAGCAATACTTTTCAAAGTAGCATTATCAAGCTTAAATCACATTTAAGTTACAAAAAAGTGTAAATGCGTACTTCTACTGCTCTTTGCATTTTGCACTTTAAATCTTGATACTTTTTTGGCAACAAACCAAAGAAAAACTTTTTCTTAGGATCACTAATTAATTGGTGGATACAAGTTCGTGAATTTTTTTTAAGCAGCAATTTATTAAGAAGTATCTGTAACAACATTTTTCTTAGAAAAAAAATTTTGGCACAAGAATTCGGACTGGTTATTTACAGGGTGCTTCGAAAGTAATGAGAAGGCAAACCCACATAAATGAGAAGGCAAACCCACATAGCTCTTGATTCGGAGAAAATTAGACGGATTGACAATTCTGGGCTGAGCCAAAAATGCTTATGCTTTCTTACTTTTTACGTATTTTTGATCTAGATTTTCAATAAATACGAGTTGTCAACTAGTCATTTATTTTTAAAGATCGTGTTGAAGGGCGTAAAAAAACTACGTGTTTACCAAGTCACCAAGATATTCTCAAGAACCTGCGACAATTTTCAAGTCAAACACGAAAAATCGAGTTTTACTGTCTTTTTGCAATTTATTAAGATTAAACCCCGACAGAATGCAAACCATGGAGCAAAAGAAGGAAGTTCCACGAAATATGAACAATTTGGTATAAACTTAAATAAATGGCTGTACTAAATCCGTATAATTTTAGTATTTTTGTGTTAAGGTTTATGTTGTAATAATGGGATTGTCTGTAAATTAGAAACACAAAACAATTACGCTAATTTTGTTTTATTATCCAAAGAAAGTTGTAATTGTAATAGCCTCCCTTCTCGTTCCTATATGACCTCCAGCGCTCTCAGTGCAGTATTAAACTATTAGTACTGCAAAACTTCTTACCTACAACTACCGACCACCACTACCCACCAACTCAAGACCTTCTAAATTTATCACTGTTATAAACCTACTGCTGAAGTCTTCTACCAACCATCGAAACCTACAGATTAGGCATACATAATGTTCACACTGAAAATGATCTGCACGAGTTAAATTTCAAGTCATTTATAGATATAGAAATTAATACCCAAAAATAGTCCGTTACTGTCAAAAAATCCAAAATATTGCAGAACATTACATACGGAGCTTTACGCAATGAAAAATTTTAATAAGAGACCCTATTGTTATTTTAATTAAAAATTTCTATTCACATAGCACTATTCACATAGCACAGTATTCAAATTTTTAGCAATTGTAGATATCAGGAAGGACTACTATCCGCCTGAAATCGGGCTGCCAGGTTGGGAGGATCCCTTTTAAAGGGGTCCTCCACAATTTTGAACTTTTAGACCGTTAGAAACTGATAGAGCGAATTTTAGGAAAGAGTTGAGATTAAAAGCAAACTGAACCTAACAAAAATTGGGGGTGCCACAACGGGGGGTGCTCCCAAACGGGCCCTTCGAAAACCAAACTTTTTAACCTAGACACAAAAACTTTTTATGGAAAGAAAATATAAGGGAAACATAAAATTTGACAAAATTTGGGGGTCCCTTTCAAACAGGGCAGCCTAAATTTGAGTTTTTTACTTCTAACACTAGCACATAATTTTTCAGGATAAGCATATATAAAGAAAGGATAAAATTTGACAAAGTTTAGGGGTACCAAAATTAAGGGGGTTCCTCTCACACGGAGCTGCCAAAATTCAAACATTTTAACGACTTACATTAGAAAGATGAAGTGTTTAGAATAGCTGAATATATGTGAACCATAAAATATGACAAAATTTGGGGGTACCACAATGGGGGGTTCCCCTCAAACAAGAACGCCAATTTTAAATTGCTTAAGCCAGATGCTTGAAATTTTCAGGTTAGGCAAATATGAAAAAAAGATAAAATTGGACAAAACTTGGAAGTATCACAATGGGGGTCCTCTCCGAATTGGGTCGCCAAAGGTAAAAAAAATTATTCACTTAAGCTAGGCACATGAAACTTTAAGAATAGGTAAATAAAACAAAAAGTTATAATATGACAAAATTTGGGATTACCAAAATGGAGTCCCTTAATTGGGTTCTCCAAAATTCAAACCTCTCAACCATTCAAGCTAGACACATGAAATTTTCAGTATAGGTGAATATAAAAGGAAAAATAAATTATGACAGAATTTGAGGTTAGCACAATGGGGGTGTACCCCAAAGGGAGCTGCCAAAATTAAAAATTTGTAACCACTTAAGTTAGACACATAAAACTTTCAGAATAGGTAAATTTAACAAAAAGTTATGTGACAAAAATTGGGGGTAACGAAATGTGGGATCCTTTACATGCATCCTCCAAAGTTCAAATTTTTCGACCATTCAAGCTAGACACGTTTCACAATAGGTAAATATAAAGAAAAGATAAAATATAACTAATTTTAAGTGCCACAATTAGGGAGTTCTCCTCAAACGGGTCGTTAAAATTTTTTAACTACTCAAGCTTAAATACAAATAAAATTTTCGAGATAGGTAAAAACATATTATTAAAAAATTCGGGGATGCCATACTATAATAGGGATTCTTCAATTATGCTGACACATCCCCCAATTACTACAAAAGCTGAATAAATGAAATCGATTGGATAGGTTAATATGAATTAAAGATTAAAGATAACAAAATTTGGTGGGTCACATTGAGGAGACCATGCCAAATGTGTCTCTTATAAGTAAAAATCTTCATCTGCCAAATGCTCCAGCACAACATATCAATTTTTAAAAGTACCGGTAGGCTAATACAAGGGATAGATGAAACATGCCAACCTTGGCAAGGCCATGTTGGACAATTAGCCCTTAAATGGATCTTCAAAACTATAAGATGAATTCTCACAATGAATTGGTATCACAGAAAAGTAGAAGAGCCAAATTTATGGGATTGCTGCAACATGTAAGACGTTGAAGTGCTTAAGCTTAATGGCTTTGTTAGATTTAAGCCGAATGACCGAGTTTATTTACTAAACTAGCACCTGTGACGTTGAGAAAATCTTCTACTGGCTCTTTGAAGCTATTGAACAATTTTATTCAGAAAGTTTTCGTGCTGAGTAATGGATGCAGTACATTATACTGTACAATATCCAATAGGTTAGCCGTTGGGTCGCAATGCTAACTCGAATAGAAATAGCTGTAAAATGCAAGCATATTTCTGGCTGTGGGTTGTATCAAGTTTAGCATATGTAACAATATTTTGCTCAAAAGTCGTTAAAATTTTGAAGATAACGCTCTGTTTTCATAATAAAGTGAAAAACTGTTACGAACTCCTAAATAGTGCTGAGTTTTATAGCGTTGTTATATGAGCTTTTTGATTGACTTACTTAATTATTTTAATAACTTTTTGAGATCTTTAAACTTCGCGAGCGAATAACTGCAAAGCTGTTAAAATAAACTAAAAAGAGCATAATGTAGACAATTTTTGATTTATAGTTGTTTGACTTTCAACATTACACCTAGGGTTCTGGAAAGCACAGAGTTAAGTAAATTAATATACGCTTTCAAGGTGAAGTCATCGTAAAGTTAGACTATGTAATATTACTTATTAAACTACAAGAATTTGATTTTTAGTTTTTAATTTTTGCTAGTGTACGTATCTTTTTCCATGCTGATTGCTAAGACAAGCATTGTTTTGATTTAGCTTTTAAATTCTGAGAAAAATAAGTAGAACTGTCGATACATGTGCTTATATAAAATTGCTGTTAAAAAAAATACTGGACTGGGCTAGTTGAGGATGTAGAGTTGATGTTTAGGATATAGCAAAATTTTTGGTCAAGATAATGTAAGTTACAAAATTTGAAAATCATATTGGCATTTCAGAAAAAAAAAGTTTTTTTCCGATTAATAGTGAAATGTCGTTTTTGTTGTTAAAATCGGAGCAACAGGTTACCTGTCGAAATTTATGTTTTAATGAGAGTTTTGTTCATAACTGCAATTTTAACAATTGCGTTGCTAAGTGAGTATTGCAACAAACTCCTTAAAAGTCAAAACAAGAACTAAGCAGAGTTGTAAAATTTTGATAGGACACTTTTTCTAGATATTTAAACTTTGAAAGCCGTATCAAATTAATGGAACATTATGAAAATCGAAAGCGATGTTTTTCACATCTGACTATCAACAACCATAAACATTACTTAACGTAATTGGAACGCCAGTTTTTAGTAGGGTGAATTTTGTAGTTCATTAAAGTTAGATACTTTTGCAAAGTTCACGGATATCGCTTGCGATGTCACATTATAGTTTTCCTACTGTGTTTTTATGTCTCTAGCAGCAAAAAATTCAGTTCAAGTTTATTACTATTTAATTACTTATAAACAAAAATCTGCGAACTTAAATGAATTCATATTTGCCAAACGGGTCTGTCACACACAAATAATTTTTTCCCTTTTTTGTACGAGTTATCTTTTAGATTTATATCAAATGCACTTTGGTTATAATACTTTATTTCTAAGCATTAAGCTCTAAAGTTAGTTTTGGCAATGCTAAAAATGTTATAGTAGGTTTTTAAATTGTGGTTGAAAGGCGTTTTTGCAAGATTTTCCTTCAATTTTTTGTAAGTTACATGAAAACATTTCATTTGTATAGTTGAAGTTAGAGCTTCGTGTTAATGAGTATTTATGACAAACGACGCTCGCAAAAAAAAGAACAAATTTTTATAAACCTAAGTGAATTTTTTGTTTAGTTTTTGCATGATGATTAACTATTACTTGATTCACAATTTACGCTGAGCGTTGAAATCGAACCCTGAACCACGATCGGTCGCATATTTTTCAACAATAGTGAAAATTTAGTGTTTGTCTCAGTTAGATTCAGCAAACTGGTTCAATTAAATTTTGAAACTTTTTGTGTTTAATGTTGCAATTTACTTTTTGTCATTGCACAGTTGTGTTGAAAACGATACTTTTCGGTAAATAAGAGAGAATTTTATTCGTAACGTACGAGCATACACATTTCAGTAATTCAATTAGTCAATGGTGGCAATAAAACCTAATAAATCATTCAATGTTTTAGCTTAAAGTAACAGACGGAATTTTGATTTCGACAATACACTGTAGAATAGTTTGCTTAATATTTAAGAAATTGTTAATTTTTTCATGACAATTGGCCTTATGTTCTATCATGCTCTGTTACTTTATTTGACGTGATTGAGAATCGAATCCAAGCAGTATCATGAATTTATTGCTGTCTTAAAATTAGTTTGATTTTTCTGTTTTAGTGCAAAATTTAAAGTACAATCTGGCAAAGCAGGCGATGATTATCTGCGGTGAAAGGGATCGCATTCGTGGTGACAACATCAAAATCGCACCGCTACAAATCTCAACCCGACCTCGAAACATGGAGCAACTGGATCAATCCGGCCACTTCCATTACAGGAAAGATGTTGTCAGGATTTACTCTGAGGAACTTTCTGACGTCGTTCCCTATGAACAGATCTTTGAAGTAGCTGAACGTAAGGCTGTAAAAGGTGCTATGGGATGCCGCACTGAAAAAGCGAAAACTGAGCACATCCTCAGGTATGCAAATGTTGTTCTGATTTCTGGCCAAGCTGGGATCGGAAAGAGTACTCTCTCAAAACTCTTGGTTGAGAAAATGCTGGACTCAAATGATCCTCTTTACCAGGCAGAATTCGTGTTTTTTGTCAGATTCCGTGACCTGGATTACGAGCAAAACTATGATCTCCTCGAATTTCTAACCAACTCTGCCTCATTCTTATCCAGTATTTCAAGTGAAGATCGAACAAAGATCATTCAACATCTCGAAGCTAGCGCCAACATATTTATCATGATGGATGGCCTGGATGAGGCAGACGTCGACCTAAAAATGAATTATCCCAACATCAGTGCGGATTCACACACAATAGCTGCAGTTTTCATACACAATTTACTTTCTGGTCGTTTACTTGGAAAATCTAAAAAACTTGTCACATCTAGGCCGCGCAAGCTCGCCCACTTACCCCGTGATTATTCATCAAATCTTTACCTCAACTTGCTGGGCCTAAACGACGAAAGACGATTGCAAATCAGCCACATGTTTGAAACAGTGGCAAGATTTCTATTTGGTTTGTGCAACAAGCAAACGCTGGATGAGCTGCTCGATTACGTTGAAGATGAAGAACTAAACACTGAGGCTGATCGGAACGAATGTGAAGAAATACTGAAGAAGTTCGTCATTGAAAAGCTTCAACGTCACCGTGATGCTGCAAGCGATTCATCTTATGATCCTTACTACGAAACAATTGTGCCGGTGATGGGCTGGCTGCGGGAAATGGGCGATGATACCTTCACCAAACAAGCGGCTGGTTGTCTGAGAGATGGAATAGAGATCAATGGCGAAATTTTACCTGGTGACATTCCCAGTGTCAACCATATTCTACGGCGTCGTGATACTAGTTTGGTATTGACAGTGTATTACCCCAACTTTGTTGGAGGTTGTTCGAATCACTTCTTTAGAGAACTCGATGAAACGCTGGCCAAAAATCCAAACGTTCAGGTCAGTGAACCGCTTAAGACTTGATTTAAAATTTAATGAAATTTTTTTGATCAGTCAAAACTGTCGCTAAAATATAGTTTTCAAGTACTGTTTTTAGTACTGTTTTTTGAGTGTTTTTAAACACTTACAACAAAAACAGAGCATTGGCAAGATAAGACGACAACTATGTCAATGAAGAAGGATAATACTAAACTAATATCATTTCACCAAGGAGAGGCTGCGAACAAAACTTAAGTCCAAAAGTTTGTTGTCATTTCAAGCTTTTTCAATGGGCTGACAACTCACGCTTTTGGAGCGGTCGTTAAGTCTGCCACCTCTCACAACACTAGGAGTTAGAGCATATCGCAAAGTTGTGTAAGTTAAAAAATCAAATTGGAGAGCTGTTTTGTGTTGTGATCAATTTATTCAAGCCTCTTACGGAGTGCAGAATATAACGTTTCTTTGCAGATTTCCGGTTTTCTGTAATACAGTAGTTTTATACAAAGTAAATGATGTTAGGTACACAAATATATTTCTTTGTTTTGTAAATTATTTGTGAGATTCACTGATTGCAAAATTACTTGAAATGCTTTTTTAGAAGCTTTCAAATCGTAAAAGAGCATAAAGAGCTAAGATATGTTTAGCAATAATTTTTGTCCAATGTAGAGTAAATTATTTTCGAATATGGAACTAACGTTTCAAGACAGCTATGGATTGATTTGATATTTAAAGTAACATTGGCGAGATTCTGCGACGCGCAATACGAGCATTATTTACTCGCCAAGTAGGCTACCTCAATTTCACAGCACTATAATGTTCGATTTTATAAACCTGCTCGATTACGTTTTGGCAAAAATTTTGTGATACTGGCAACAGCAAAATTCAATGTGTATCATTTTTGATTTATTTTTAACTGAGCCTTTTTTTATTTATATATATATTTTTTGCTTGTTTTGGTTTTGATTTTTGTTCAGTGATTTAAGCGCCAAGCGCAAAAGTTTTTTTTGATACGCTTCCGCTGTGTGCGTAAATCACTTAACAAAAATCCTGTGGGCAAAAAATATTTAGGCACCTTTAGGTATCTTTTTGAGTAGTACGATAACCTCTTGCTATATGTTTCAGATGACGGCTTTATTTCTCCAAAGCTTGTCCATGAACAACAATCTACTTCGCTTTACGTTGTCCCACTGCGTCGATCAAATTGAACGACTGGTATTGGAATCTTGCCGTATTACGGATGAAATCGTTAAACAACTCACAGAAAAAATCAAAAACAGACGAAAACCGGTAAATAACTACGTGAAATTATTTTAAATTCTTTTTTTGTAAAATTTCTCTCCGGTATCTCCAGTCCACTCTTGGTTTATTCCACCTTCCATTTTGAAAAATGGTTGCATAGTGGATAGGTTTTATTTTAACCAAGAAAGTTAATTATTCAAACAGATATCAGTAACTTACAGCGAGTCTCCATCAGCAAGTATCAAGCCTAGTATGTTTTGTATCGGCATACCGATTCTAAACTGCCATTAGTCTAGAAAAAACCTAACTGATTAAATTTCGTTAAAAAATACACTCTTGATGGTATGTTAGTATTTTTGTTAAAGAACGAAAAAATAACTACTTGTGGAAAATTCTCCTCGATTTTGTTGGTATTTCCAGTAAACTACGTTAGTATAGCTATTAAGTACAAGTACTTAATCCTATCTTGCAAGGGCTTTTTGACTAACGTGTTTTACACAGAACGGGGACATCTATCTAACTCTTAAACCAAAAATCATTGAAAAAAGATACTTGGCACTCGGGTTGGTGTTCACCGTAATATTTCAGAAAAAACTGGTTTTGGCTTGATCATAGTGATATCAGAGAGGTATTTTTGAAAAGTCTAGGCGGCTCAAATTTTACACATAGTTTTGTTTTTTGATACTGAATCACAAATTGCCTTAAGTCAAGGATGGATAACTGGCATAGGCGCAGCCAGGATTTTTGATTGGGGGAGGGGGGCAAACCACAATCAACCTGCAATGACGTCATCTGAAATTTTCAAAAAAGAAACTTTTTGTGGGGCAAAGATATCGTAGAATGGAAGATCTGAAGCTGTAGCCCGTTGGCATTTAACCAGGATTTTGGTAAAAAAAGGGGGCAAAAACTATTAGTTAAAAAGAGCAAATGTCTAACTTAGGAGACGTGTTGAGTAAGCCCAAACGTATCACAGACGGGGTCTGGGGGCGGAGTCCCCAGCCGCCGGTGGCTATGGGGGTCTGGGGGCAAAGCCTCCAGCCGCTGGGCGATTTCTGTACGTTTTTCAAAAAAAAAAGCTATTTTAATCCCATTGGATCACATTTCGCATGTGGTTACAGCCATTTGAAAGAACTATATTTTTAACATTTGAAAGCCAATCGAAAAAATTTAACTGTTCAATCCTTCTTTTACTTGCAATTAAAGTCCAAAACACGTTTAAAATTTTGCATTATGATGTAAAATTTTAAGCGTAAGTGATTTGGTCCATTTAGGGGTAAGTAAGGCACATTGCCTCCTGCAATGTTTTAGCAGTAAATAGTAATCTGCTCAAAGATTTTCATTCAAGATTTTTTTTTTTGTCATAAAGTTAACTAGTTATAGGAGTACATGTACGGTCAGGTGGCCCAGGCCTTCTCACCTGAAATTCAATAATTTGTTTAATGAGCATTTTCCCTAGATATTTTTTTAAAAGTATTTTGTGCGTAAAAACTGGCGAGGTGGAGTTGAATCGTTATTGAAAAATGGTACAATAGATGGTTACACTTACAAAACATGTTATTCCTGGGCCGGATTTACATTGTGCGGGGTCCCTGGCACTTAGGAGATTTTTGCAACATCTTCCTACCAAATGTAAGTGAAGACCAAAAAAAGTCCTACTATCTGAGGGCGGGGCCCTGGTACTGAGCCATATGGCAAATACGGCACTGGTTATAGCATTATGTTCATAAAAAGTTTAGATGAGGGTCTGAGGTAGCAACTTTTAGGAAAAAACCCTTTATTTTACTGTGGTTATGCGTTTAAATTGGTTAGAAAAATTGAATTAAGGAGGTTAGCCGGGCCCCCCCGTCGTCAATATTATTTATTGTTAATTACTGTTCTACGCGTATACTGTTGTACTCAAAGATGCTAAAAGAAACTGAAAATGAAGAAACAAGGTTTTTTTGTTTAATTTTTGTCATTGGTGGCATATCAATGGAGGGGCCCGGGCCCCCTGTGCCACTCCCCTGGCAACGCCTATGATTTTGAGATAAGATCACGTCCTTAATTCTTTTATAAAAAAAACATTTAAACCAAATTAAAATAACTTTTTTCCAAAACGTGGAGGATTCGAGTCAATTCATTTGACAATTTTTTAAAACCTCCAGGAATTGCATGACATTATTATGCCGTGTACGGGTGGTTGTCATTATTATTACTTACTTTTGTACGCGTAAATCCTAAATTAGAAAAACTGCAATTCCGGACAAGGACAACATACTGGCTATGCTCTCATTATATTTATCATTGGTAGTTAATCAATTGGGGGTTTGCATTACCGCCTGTGTTATAGCATTAAGTTCATAATAACGTTAAATGAGGGCCTGGGTTTGCAACTTTTGCACAAAACTCTTAGATTTTTCACAGGTTTTGCATATAAATTGCTAAAATTTTGAATTACAGGGCCCCTGACCCGGGACCCTTGGTCATCAGTTAGGGGCCCCGGGGCACCCTAATTATAAGTTGGGGGCTTTGGAGTCCCTTGGTTGTCAGTTAGGAGCCCTGAGGCACCTTGCTCGTTCGTTAGGGGCCCTGGGCCCTCTTGTCACCAGTTAGGAGCCTCAGGGCACCTTGGTCGTCAGTTGAGGGCCCTGGGGCTCCTTGGTTGTCAGTTAGGGGCCCCAGGGCTCCCTGGTCGTCAGTTAGGTGCCCAAGCGCTCCCCGGTTATCAGTTAGAGGCTCCCTGGTTGTTAGTTAGGGGCCCTGGGGCCCCTTGATCGTCAATTAGGGACCCCAGGGCCTCCTGTTTGTTTGTTAGAGACCCCGAAGTCCTCGTTTGTCAGTTAGGGGACCGGGGGCCCCATGGTTGTCGGTTAGCAGCCTTGGGGCCCCCTGGTTGTTAGTTAGGGTCCCTGGGGACCCCTGATCGTTAGTTAGGGGCCCCGGGACCCCCAGGTTGTTGGTTAGGGGCCCACAGGTCTTTGGCTAGGGGCCTCCAGGTTGTTGGCTAAGGGCTCTGGGGCCCCCTGGTTGTTAGTTAGGGGCCCCGGGGCTCCCTCGTCGTCCATAACTGCAACTAAACATCGCTAGGCTATGTTGTTATAATTTTTTATCATTGGTGGTATTTTTATTGGGGGAGGCTGGGCCCCCTGGCCCCCCCCCCCTGGCTACGCCTATGATAACTGGATACGTTGCATAAACGTTTGCTGACGTCATTTGCGTTAAATATTAGCCAAAAATTGCTTAGTTTTCAAAATATGATTTTGGAAAACCTCAAAAATGGGAAACTTATCTATGTTTTAGCAAAATTAAATTTTCAGATGTTATCTGAGAGTAAATTTGACTCAAAGTCAAATTAGTTTAAAAAAATCTGAGTTAAAAAAAAGTCAACCCAAAAAAAAGCCCTCGGTCTAAAATAAGGTTAGATAAAGTTTTACATAGTATTCACTTGAACAAGAAATACAAGAAAGATAAATAAGCATAGGTGGGCAAGTTAATGCAAAACGTTAGCTTCGTTAACCACTAGTCCGTTAACAAACTTCACACCTCCGTTAACGTTAATCCGTTTTTTTCAGCTTTAATTAACGGAAGTTAATAAAGTCCGTTAATCCGTTAACACTTTGCATGTAATTTAGATTTCTTTTTATTCACTCGCTTCTAGCACACGTATTGACGCTGTTGAGCTGATTGTAAGGAAATATTTATTGCTATGGTGGTCTTTTTGTGTTTTGAAAGTTACATTTTACTGTCTAATCTAATTTCAAGATAAAAACAAGTTCAAATGCACAACGAAGCTGCAAGATATTAACGATAAAAATCTTAACGGAAGTTAACAGAACTTAATGGAAGTTACTTTAGTCCATTAACAGCACTTAACGGAAGTTAATTTAGTCCGTTAACATGAAAAAACTTTTTAACGGATTAACGAGTTAGTGAAAAAGTTAGCTTCGTTATTAACGGATTAACGATTAACGGACTTGTGCCCACCTATGTAAATAAGGATATCTAAAGTCAGGGCTATCGTATTATGCAGTAGATTAGATTATTAGCGTTGACGCTGTCCTTCTTGACCCAGCCGCTCCAAAGATATTATACTGTACTTTAAATACCACGTAGATTCCTCCCTGACTTAAAAAAATCTCTAAAATTCAGATATAATTAAGGTTTAACCTATAATAGCTCTTACCTCATAATTAACCTATTTTTAAGTGTAAATGTTAACTGTTTAATTCCAAAACGTTTAAAACTCTATAGATTTTAGCTGTAACCTTTATTCTGATTTTAATCACCTAAATTGCTTTCAAGATAGGATAAAATTTTTTTCTCTTTTTTAAATTTATGATTTTTCTGAAAAGTAGGTTTAATTTTGCATCATCATTAACTGCCTGCTGAAGCCGAAACATTAATTCTAGCCAGGGATTTTCAAATAGTGTTCCACGGCGCGATGATATGCCGCCGGAGGGTGGCCGGTGTGCCACGTAAATTTTCCTATAGGTGACTTGCAATGACACAGACTACCCTGTTACTTCTGATAAAAAATGCCCAGGAACTAAAATTGTAAAAACTTTAAAGGCATCATCAGTGTGTCAGTATCGTATTGAGGAGCATTAAATGTGCCATACTTGCTAAGTCCTCCCTTCGATGCACAACTGGCTGCTTGTACGCTGGTTAAGCGGCACGCCGTGCGTCGCAAATTTCTGTTTAAAATAAACTAAAAACACGCTCGATTTTATGCGCAGTGTAGATCGATTACGCCCAAGTCAAAGCGGACCGCGGACGGTTGACTTTTGTTGTTTATATCTTATCAAAGAGTACACTGCGCAACGGATGTGTCAAAGTTTTAATAATTGAACTCTCGCATGTAATACGCACACAGGCGTTGATATTGTACAGAAGCTAAGAAAAGGGTCAAGAGATTCCCAACCCGAGAGTATTCAAACCATTTTATTGTCATATTTATAGTCATTTAGTCTTATATTGCCGTATTTATTGTTATTGTCATAGCATAGCGACTACTCAAATCCGTTTATTGTCATATTGTCATTATATCATTATTCATTTTGTGTAATAATGTCCCAAGAGCTCTTGTCCTAAACCCCCTAACGGAATTTGAATTTGTATAAATGTAAGATTTATGTTTTTCTTAATCGTTTTTCGGCCAGCCGCTTCGTTGTTTGTCTGTTTGTCAGCAGCGAACGAAGAGTATTACTGGCTGGCTGAAAAACAGGGTTTTAAAAAAAATACAGTACACTAGTTCAGGCGCGTAGCCAGAAATGCGCAATGGGGGGGGCTGTTTTGGGGGTGTGGGGGCGGAGCCCCCAGCGCTCAAAAATTTTGCATTTTTTTTGCAAAAATAACTTCATTTTAGGGCTATTTTGATTAAAAAATAATGCTTTTAAAACGTGGCTTAGAAATTGACAGTGCAAACAAGATTAAACTGGTGGCATAAATGGGCTATTTGGGAGGTGGCTAATGATAAAATGTTAGTTCTCTTGTTTAAATGCTGGAAAATTATAAAATCGAATAGTTCAATAAAACTCAAACGGAGTATTCTATTTCGTATACAGTTTATAGAGAAAAATAGTTGGGGGGGGCTAATGAAAAGAGATTTGAGGGAATGATTGGTAATTAACAAATACTGAATAGCCCCCCCCTTATTCCTTAGTTTATTGTATATTTAAATATGTGCCATAATTAGTTTATTGTATATTTAAATATCCAAAAGTGCCATAAGCCAACACATTTCTTCCTGCCAAACTTGTCAAAATTCTAATTTGGATGTTAGTTCGTTTAAAGTAATTAGAAACTGTCACAATGAATATTGTATATTTGTTGATGACACCTATGTTCAGCATTTTTACACTTACGATCAAATTTGATTGCTTATTTCTTACCATTTTTCTAAGTTTTTATTTATTTGTTGGTTTTATTTTTGACAAATTAGCCCCCCCTGAACATATGTTTCAAAAAATGTTTTAAATCACTATTTAGTCCACTTCAGTACATAAAACAATTTCAAAAGTGTTAAAAATGTAGTGTTTTTCCCATTCTGCATTTTGGTCGACATGTCAATGGGGGGGGGGGCTAGGCTATAGCCCCGCGCCCCCCCTGGCTACGCTACTGGCTAAAAACGTGGTATTTTCCTTATTCTGCATTTTGATCGGCAGTCTATTAGCCCCCCCTAAATAAACGTTTCAAACTATGCTTTATAGCATTTTTTAGTCTAATCCAGTGCAAAAGACAGTCTTAGAAATGCTAAAAACGTGATATTTTTCTTATTCTGCATTTTGGTCGGCAGTTCATTAGCCCCCCCCTAAATAAACGTTTCAAAATAGTCTAATCCAGTGCAAAAGACAGTCTTAGAAGTGCTAAAAACGTGGTATTTTCCTTATTCTGCATTTTGGTCGGCAGTCCATTAGCCCCCCCCCCCCCAAATAAACGTTTCAAACTATGCTTTAAATCATTTTTTAGTCTAATCCAGTGCAAAAGAGAGTCTTAGAAGTGCTAAAAACGTGGTATTTTCCTTATTCTGCATTTTGGTCGGCAGGCCAATGGGGGGGGCTGTAGCCCCCCCCCGCCCCCCCCTGGCTACGCTACTGCACTAGTTCCTTTGGAAAAATCATACTTACTGTCAAATTATGGCACGACAGGTAGGGCATTTGACAACTTGTATTATAGAAAAACGTTTTGAGCAGCAGCTGGTGGTTGAAAAGGGGGGCAAATTTCAAATTTTTTCTGGCCGATGTTAAGTTTGACTGTCTTGCAAGGTGTAAAACAAACTCTTGAACAGCGACGAAGGTTGGTTCCATTTTCCATTTTGATCTTGCCAAGCGTACGAAGGTGAAAAATCTAATTAACTGCTTTCATGCTCCATCCTCTTGTTGTATTCAACATTGCAATTGAAAGTTTTGATCTGCCAACAGACGATGCTAAAATGGAGTCATTTTTATTCAAAAACCTTAAAATTGGAGACTCTGGAGACTCTGTGAAAAATCTAAACCCTGGGATTCTGTCCTCAGGCGCCTGTTTGTCCCTTGGAACTATTTTTCAAACTTTTTGTTGTTCTTGGGACTATTTTTCAAACTCGGTCACTGACAATAGTTCAGATGAAAATCGGTATACCGCGATGATGTCCAAAGTCTTTTGGTGTGCCGCAGCCAAAAAAAAGTTTAAAAACCTCTGACTCAAACCAAACTGAATTGCAAAAATACGTACAAGCAAGAATGAGATCGTGACAAAAGAACTTAGAGAATTCGCATTAGTAATTAAGACAGTATTTACGAGACGTCACTTTGTTAAAATTTAAAACCTAGTGACCAGAATGTTTGTTTGCGTAAAAAAAATCGAAATACTTTAACTACCACAGCTATTGCTTTTTTGAAATATTTTGGTATATTTTACTTATCTTGTACCATCCTCAGGCTCGT
Source organism: Trididemnum nubilum (assembly GCA_963965965.1). Taxonomy (NCBI): domain Eukaryota; kingdom Metazoa; phylum Chordata; class Ascidiacea; order Aplousobranchia; family Didemnidae; genus Trididemnum; species Trididemnum nubilum. Next base: position 5,538,405 of record OZ014469.1, read on the forward strand.
CAAAAACATGTTTATCTTCCATGTTTTGTTTTATTTGCAGATGGAGAAGCTTGACCTCAGTCAAAACGACGACATAAGTGATGCTGGAGCTGCCATGTTGTTGGGTTGTCTCGGCAACTTGAAGCGGTTGATGTTAATACGTTGCAACATCTCCTTAGAAATGACAGAAAAATTGGAAGAAAGCGGAAGGGAAGTTGGATGCAATGTTGCTGTTTAATCTCCATCAAGTTACGACTAAAAGTTTTCTCTTAAACAAGTAATTATGACGTTATAATATAGTTATTGTAAAAATGAAACTTCAAAGTCTTCGTAGTCACAAAAAACGACCTAGTAATTATTTTGTTATCATAAACCCGAAATTCTTAACAGTAAAAACTCAAAAGGAGAGAACGAATTAGGCCGCTTTGCCGCTTTTAGCAAACAAAGTACAGCAAACTAATTACTCAACTAAACAACGAACTGCACGACGGATAATATTTTTTGATGATTTGCACATTTAATTAATTAGTGCAGTGGTTTATTTGTTACATAACAGCTAGGATGGAATTTGAGTTTTAAATATCATATGCTTTCAAATTTGTGTACTTTCTTTTGTTTCTGGTTTCTTTTATCTGAAATAAGAAGTTGTTTGTTTTTATGATATTGTCAGTCATATTGAAAAGCTAATAGCAAAAAGTACTTTATTAAAAGCCAACAAATTGTAATTGTTTCACAGTGGGAATTACTTCACCTTTTTTTTCATCGATACTCAATATGAGGGACTTTTGGATTGCCTTGACAAGGTGAAAAAACTGACCATGATGTACTACATCAGTTCTCTGGTACTGCCATGCAAAATGAACTGAAACAGCGGGGACGCAAAGAAATTGCAAAATAGCTTTTGAATAACTTCAATGACGTCACCGACTTCCCACTGAATGACGCATAAACGTTTTTTTGAACCCTATTTACTGCTTCAGTGCAGCAGCTGATCACCAGTCTGGAAGCTGAACCGGTCCAGAGGTGAAAAGCTTTGCATTGGAAATGAACGACAACTTGAAAGCACATTTCTGCGCCGTAGATCTATGCACTAACAGTACTTGTATAGGACTTTTTCTGTATTTCTTGTCATTTTATTGTTTTAGCTGTAGATTACGCATTAGTTGTTTAAAGCCTTTTTGTAAGTCCCTTGTTTTTAAACCGTAACCACCAATTTGAAAATATTTCTTGCATATGTTATACTAATAGTTTGGTTGTTTGGAAAGCTGGTTCTATTTGGTGAGGGAAAAACAGTTCAATTCAACTGCGGTTGTTTAAATTGGGATAAAGCAGAATGAAATATGGTTTCGTGTTATGAAAAGTGGCAGCGTTCCAATGCGAAGACGAGAAACTCTGTCTACTTAAATGTAACATATTTTTACCCTCCGCTGCTTAGACCCAGTCTATTGCGTGCGTAAAATCGTCAGCTTACGAGCGTATTTGTTGTTTATTTTTACCAACTGGCAGTTCGCACGATGATTATTTGGTACGCCCGGCGTACCAAATTTCTGTTTGAAATAGACTAAAAACACCCTTGATTTTACATTGTGGGATGTGGACCGGTTCTGCCCAAGTTTAAGGTGACTGTAAAACGTTGATTTTTGCTGGATATAACTTTTCAAAGAGTACGCTGCGCAGTGGATGTGTAAAAGTTTTAATGATTGAGCCCATTGCATTTGAGCCCTTGCACATAATACGAACAGATGTTGATATTGTTCATGCTATGGATGTGATGTTATTGCTCTAGCTAAACAGTTGTTTGCAAATCCTGACAGCTTTATGATGCGCAGGAGCGTTGCCAGGAATTCGGAAAGGGGTGGGGCTGTTTCGGGGGGAAAAAAACAGACCAAAATGATCTTAATCCAAAACTGGAATGGATTTTGCACTCGGTAAAAGGTGAAGACCAAAAAAAAAGGTCTTCACTCAGATTCAGTTAGTTTTTCTGCCTAAATAATTTAGCGGAAGACCAAAAGAAAAAACAACAAAAAAAAGGTCTTTATCCAGGTTGTAAAGCGGTTGTGTAGGAATAAAATAACTTCACGTCAAGAGTCAAACTACACCATTTTTCATTTCAATGCTTATGGGGAGGGGGGCAGTTTTTCTCTCTTTTAGTGCAAAAATTGGCATCATGCATTTAAAGAGCTTATTATACTCTGCAGGTCAATGGGGGACGCTCTGGCTAAGGTACTGATGATGCGTATGCAATTTCCTGTTCTTTACGCCATATGCTGTAGTTTTAAATCTTTTTTCCATTACAATATTATTAACACTGAGAATAGTAAATATTATGCTGATGCTTTGAATGTCAAGTAACAAATAAACAATCGAATGATGATTAACTGCGCGGTGCTTGTTTAACGAGCGCATGGTAAATCAAGATCCGCAATTTGAACTTTTTAGCGTTGCTTACTGCAATATTTTAAACTCTCTGTAGCGTCGCCTGTTACAGGGCCTTTTTATCGTTTTGATACCCAAGTGCACATTTGCGCAATGCTGCAACACTGCATTTTAATATTCGTCGAATTTCGTCTGTAAATTTTCATAATTTTTGCCCAAAAAGTTGCATCTGCGGTATTCTGGTTTTTGGTGATTGTTAATTGTATATTTTCTGCAATAGATTAGAACGCCGATTGTCCGAACACGACTTTAACCAAAGTCATTAAAGATCAGATCGATTAGTATACTCACGACTTAAACAAATTTAACGAAAAAACGACTGATTACTATACGTGCAGCCAGTGCTAATTATATAAGAACATCACGTCTGGGCAGTGACTGGGTACATACTGTATATGATATATTTTTGTAATCCGTGTAGCCTATTGCAATTATGATTAATTTTCGTTGTATCACTTGTTGTTCGATTATCCGAACAAATCACTTATCCGAACCACCCCTGGTTTAAATTAGTTCAGATAATCGGTGTTACTGTAATTTATTCCACTTTAAAGAGCTTATATTTTGTCATTAAATGTTGATAACATTATTATTCTATTTTGCATTCGTCTATCGTAATAATAACTGACTGTTATACATGTATTAGTATCAAAAAGTGATTTTCTTTTATCTGGTCAATGCAAAGAAAGTAGCGTAATTTCAAGTAAGAAATTTGTGTCTTCTACGTGTATCAAAGTGTATTTGCGTGCAAATGTTCCATTGTTCTTTTGGCGGTAAAAATATTTGGTTTTAACATTCAGTTGTTTCGGGTTCCTACTGAGGAATAATTAATTAACACTCCCTAACAGTCTGAAACCTTCCTGTGAATTGTAACCAGCTTTTTGTGCATCATCATACCAATCGACTAACACTAACTGTTAAATCAGATTATGGAGCAAGAATTTAGAAAATTAAAGATAATAATATTGCTTATTATTTTATCAAACTATTCTACTGATAAAATCAAGTTTTACTGCGGGATTGTTAATGTGTTTATGATTTTTGCGTAATCTGAGTAATTTAGTTTGAATTATCGCTTTCGTGCTTTCTTTTATTGTCCAGATCGGCATTCTCGGGAGCAGCTATTCGTCGCTTTTCTTGAGACTCTTTCTGGAGCTGTTGCTCTGGTGCCTCTTGAGACCAGAAATTGCGACAACTGCTATATGTTGTAGTCACATTGCTGGAAACATTTCGTAAATTTTTTCGCTTGGCAGCCCTGCTAAAATTTCTACATCTTAAAATTGACCTTAAATTAAGTTATTGTTTAGAGAAAACAGGCCCGACTTACACTGGGCGTAAAATCGTGAGCGTATGAGCGTATTTTTAGTTTATTTTAATCAAAGAATTTGGTACGCTCGGCGTACCGTTTACTGGAACACAAGTTGCCAGTTGGTTAAAACAAACTCACTTGCGATTTTACATCCTTTGTAGGTCGGTTTTATAGAAACTGTCGTTGGCGTGCGCATAAAATTTCCACTTTTGCGCCTGTTTCAAACGCTCGCAAATTTCCACAAAACGCGCCTGTTTCAAACGCTCGCAATTGCTTGCAGACTATGTTTTGACCTAAGGTAGATTTAAAGCAACAGAAAATTAGAAACTTGCTTTGATAATGCTGCGTTGAAATAGTTAAAAACGTCTAATGTGACCCTTTTTTGTAGCACTGTTTTTTGGTTCTATCTCTCAATTTTTTTTCTTGATTTGGTTTTTGAGAGCAAACAAAAAAAGCTAAAAATGGCCATTTTCAAAAGTAATTATTTGGTTTCATTATACAGTATAATTCTTTAGCTTCGTTCTGCTACATACTGTACGAAAGTGCATATTGGACTTCCTGACCACGAATTTTGTGGAGTTGCATTTGTTATGCTCAAATATTGCTCGTGCAGATTTGAAAATATAATACGCAGATTTGAAAATGTAATAAAAACGTAACATTGCCATTGCGATCATCGCCTACATGTTAAATGCTCATACTGTAATTGGTTTGGATTGGAGGCAAAAAGGATCATTTATACGATCATGACACGTGAGTCAAACTGTCAAAATATTGAATACTTGGCTAGAGTGCCACCTTTAGTCTCTAGAATAGTCCACGTCAGTGCCGTCGCCAAAGCAAACAAAGTGAGGGGGCACTAGCCGCAAGTGAGGGGCACTAAAATAAACAACTTTTGCGCATAAAAACTGATTTTCAGATCTTGTACGGTTACAAACATGAGCAACTTTACAAATTCTGTATTTATGCTTGAAAAAAAAAGACCGATAGCGTTTCTTAGCTCGTTTCGTCTGCGGCGTATAATCGCCTGAAAAATCAATTTCTATCTGCAACAGCGAATGCTACCAGACGTGCAACAAGAATTTTGCTGGAGGGTAAAACAAAAGTAAATTTTTTTCGCACAGAAATGATCAGATTTAGGCCCCGTGCTGAACAAACTGATGCAACTAAAGCGTGTCACAGACGGGGGCATAGCCTCTAAATATTTAGTGACTGTGGCCGGAGGCCTGGGGTGGACCCTCAGCTGCTGCGCAATTTTTGTGATTTTGCCGCAAAAAAAATAGCTATTTTAATGCCATTTAATAGCATTTCGCATTTTTTGAAGTCATACGAGGGTCGGTCAAAACGTAATGAGCTCTGTTAAGTTTAACCACTTTAACCTTCATATTTTTTCTAGAAATTTCAAGGGTGTTTAGTAAATTTGCTGCTTTAAAGATAAATTGCAAAAAAAAATTGTTTCAACGTGTCCACTTTCGGTCTCGTGTTTCGGAAATGACGTCATCACTGGATATCCGTCAGAAGCAAAGAGCAGTGATTGAATTTCTTGTTTCGGAAGGGGAGCCACCAAAAAAAGTTTTCCAAAGATTGGTAAAGGTTTATGGAGTTGCTTCAATAGCCTACAGCACTGTGAAAAAGTGGGTATCCAGGATTAAAGACGAAGAAGATGATCCAAGTTTGAGTAGCCTGGCAACTAATTAAGTCTGCAATCCCCTTCAACAAATCAAAAACGGTTAATAAAAAAATCGACCGATTAATTTACAACGATCAAGAATTAGTTGAAAATCAACAAATTGCTGAGAAATTTAATGAACATTTTACTTCAATAGGAATAAAACTGGCGGATAAAATACATTCCCCAAATAATTCTTATCGCAAATTTATGCCAAAACGTGAATTACCCTCCATTTTTCTTGAACCACCTCGATATAATGAAATCTATAATGCCATTCATTCCCTCGGCCTTCATAAATCTTCCGGTTATGATAATATTGATGCTTATTTTATTCGTACTGCAAGCCACATTATCAACCCGTATTTAACTCATTTATGTTTTTTGTCCTTTGAATTTGGTATATTTCCTGAATGCCTAAAAGTCGCCAAAGTTATACCTATATTTAAAACTGGATCTAGGACGGAGGTGAATAACTACCGTCCTATTTCCATATTATCTAACTTCTCAAAAATCTTTGAAAAACTTATTGTTGCTAGACTAACCAATTTTCTTAAAAAACAAAATATTTTGCACGATAATCAATACGGTTTTCGCCCAAAATTATCTACTACGCATGCAATGCTTGACGTTATAAATGGAATAAGCTCCAATATGAACAAAACTCAATACACTGGTTTAATTTTTATTGATTTAAAAAAAGCGTTTGACACCGTATCACACTCCATACTGCTCCAAAAACTTGAACATTATGGCATACGTGGAAACATGCTCGACTTATTTACTTCCTATTTATCTGAACGTAAACAGTACGTTTCTATAAATGGTTCTTGCTCATCAATGAAAATTGTAAAAACTGGAGTGCCCCAGGGATCGAACCTTGGCCCTATGCTTTTTTCAGTATACGTTAATGACATCTTTAATCATTTTAAATCAACCCCAATTTTGTACGCAGATGATACATGCTTAAACGTGAAAGCACACAAACCCGACTTACTTGAAACGCTAATGAATCAGGAAATGGAGATAGCACGACAATGGATGCTAGCGAACAAATTGACAATAAATACAAGTAAAACTAAAGCAATGGTTATCTCTCCCAAAATAAAAAAATCGACGTTTGACTACTCTATTAAATGTGGGGAGTCACTGATCTCTGTGCAACAAAACATCAAATATCTCGGTCTAATTATTGACGATACACTTAATTTTAAGGAACACATAAAAATAGTCGAACGAAAAGTTGCCTGCGCAGTCGGCATTTTAGCAAAATCGAAGCATTATCTTCCTCAAGATACACTAATGCAACTTTACCATGCTTTAATTGATTGCCACCTAACTTATGCAATTCCTGTATGGGGTTCCACCTTTCACTCCTATTTTGATAAATTAATTGCTTACCAAAATAAAGCTGTAAAAATTATAGCTAAAGCTAAATGGAATGATTCTCCAAGTCCTCTGTACAATAAATTAGGTATACTTAAACTCGATAAAATATATCAACTCGAAGTTGCGAAAATTATGCACCGCATCGATACAAAAAAACATCCTCCTTCTTTGGCTAGATATTTTCAAAAGTTAGGTCTCTCACACTCTTACTCAACTCGTACAGTTAGCTCTTCTCAATTGCATATCCCTTTTTTTAAAACTTCCAAATTACAAAAATCTTTTCTCTATCAAGGCGTTAAAATTTGGAATTCTATACCCTCCAACATAAAACTATTATCTTATTCTAAGTTTAAATCATTGCTTAAACAAATATTATTCGACGACGATTAATAACGTGTTAATGTCTTTTTTTTTTTTTCATCCCGGCTGTTACAGTATATAACCAAATCAATCAGCTCTTAAACTTATACTTTAACTATACTTACCATTATGCTCATTTTTTAATGATATAATCTTTAGTCGGTGGCTGTTTGACTCGAAGACTCCTTGTGGGGTCCCTTCACAGTCTCCGGTCGGAAATTTTTATTTAAATTACTTGCAATATTTGAATTGGTGATTCAGTTTTTGACAAAAAATAAATTGAATTGAATTGAAAATAGCCTCCAAGACAGACGAAGAAGTGCAAGACCATCTTCAGCAGTCAATCCTGGAAACAGTGATGAGGTGGAGAAATTGATTAGAGATGATCGCAGAATCACTATTGATGACATTGCTGAATGTGTTGGAATTAGCCATGGAAGTGCTGTGAATATTGTTAATGAGCTAGGCTTTGCAAAGGTTTGTGCCAAATGGGTTCCGAGGCAACTTTTGGATTTTCACAAGCAAGCCCGTTTTGAAGCTTGTTTGGAGCTTATTGAGTGTTACAAAAGTGACAAAACATTTCTCAGCCGTATAGTGACAGGAAATGTAACCTGGGTTTATCACTATGAACCTGACTATCATCTTTTTGGACCATTGAAAGACGGAGTTAGGGGGCAGCACTTCATTAGTGATCAAGAAGTCAAGAACGCAGTAAGAAACTGGTTAAAAATGCAGGCTGCTGACTTTTGCAAGGCTGGCATAGTGTCCCTTGTTCATCGATGGAAAGTTGGAATTGAAAAGCGCGGAGATTACATTGAAAAGTAGAACTGAGATCTCCTGTTCCTGGGCTTTCTTTTGATGTATGACTTTAGATTTTATTGCAATAAATATGGCCTGGAGAGACTTGGGCTCATTACTTTTTGACTGACCCTCGTATGAATAACTAAATTGCTAAAATTCAGAAGTCATTTTGAAGAATTAAACTGCTTATCCCCTTCAGTCCCCCTCCCCCCCCCCCCCCCCCCCGACTCTTTACTTCAGGCACATTTATACTGTGCTTCAGCTCAAGTCTAAAATACGTTTAAACGCTCGTAGTTTAGGTTAAATTTTCTAAGAGATTTGGCATATGGGGCTTAAACCCCATCACCTTGGTTGCACCTTTGACTGCGACTTCAAAATCTTGGGTGTGCTTTAAAAATCAAAACAACTAGTCTATGAAAAAATGTTTTCACGTATTATTTCATGTCATAATCACTAACGAAGTACCGGTAACAATTCTGCAGGCTTATATATCCCTTCCGCGACACATCCGTAAAGACATTGTCAAATCAAATCAAATCTTTCATTATACTCGCTGTAATACGCCGGAGCGTGTAACGAGTTGGCGGGGCCCATCTCCGCGTCATTGCGCCCGGGCAACACAGCTCCTTTCGAAGAAATGCCGCAACGGTGGCGAGCCGTTGGCAACACTGTGTCCGATTTGACCGGCCCGAGATTTGAACCTCAGACCTCCCGCTCCAGAGACGAACGCGTTACCGCTCGACCAACTGATGTCTGATATCTTGTCAATACGTGATGTTTTAAAAACGGTATTTTGAGTCAACTAAAATGGGGGGCACAAGCAGCTGTTAGGAGGGCACGGCACCACCGTAGCAACGGCTTTGGTCCACGTTGACTTAAACCAGAGAACGTCTTAGATGTTAATTGAGACATTGAAAACGGCACTTGGTATAGTTCCGTTAGCTTCTTGAATTGCAGCAAGCAGCACACCGTCTTAGATAAAGAAATTTTATTTAAGATTCAAATAAAAAAACAAATTCTCCCCAAGTAAAATCGCCCCACTAAAACTTCTCCCAATGGACCAAATCAGATCGTACACTTCGGCTATACAAGCCAAGCACAGATACACAATCTCGGCTAAACTCCCTATGAAACTAATATCCAGAACGCTAAAGTTTTTAGAATCCTAGAATTATTAGAATGAATGGAATAGAATGGCCCGCCTATTTCTACTAAGCTGTCGAATAACAAAAAAAAAATTTTACTACGTCACATTAAAAAAAGTATGCGAGCTTACGATAACAAATTGCAACAAAATTATGACTTCATACACTTCAAGTCTGAATATAGCAATTAAAAAGTCGTAAACAACCTAGTAACCCGGTAACTGTAGAACTGGGGTCAGCAACCTACGGCCCGCTGGCCGGATCCGGCCGCCGAGAAAAATCATCCGTCTCGCGACTTCTGCGAATTGTGCACTTCTGCTGCAAATGAAATTGATTTAGCTGCAATAATGAAGCAGCAGCGAGTTAAAAGCAAAGAATTAGCTTTTTGTTTTCATAATGAACAATATCTTCATAAATACAATTATGCCTAGAAGAAGGCATCAATGCTTGGCACTAACTTGTGTTGTATGTGCTAAAAGTTGTTTTTGTCACTGAAAGTCACTAAGAGCAAACTAAGAACAAGACTTAGTAAGTGATGCCCATCAGCACGCTGTATGCTTCTCTAATAAACCTTCGAGTCAAAAACAACATCAAATATGTCATCCATGATGTGAAATATCAGATTAGAACACGGGTTATTAGAACATCAAGGATTTTATTTAAGAGGGTATTAAGCTCCAGCTAAATGGGCTTTAGTTTTGAAGAGTAAAAAATCACTCCTTTTTTGAAAAAAGTCAAAAATTATTTGCTGGATTTTCTGAGATATGGTTACGCTCATAGGTGGGCAAGTTAACGCAAAACGTTAACTTCGTTAACCACTAGTCCGTTAACAAACTTCACACCTTCGTTGACGTTAATCTGTTATTTTTTTGAACTTTATTTAACGGAAGTTAATAAAGTCCGTTAACCGTTAATATTTTGCGTGTAATTTACATTTCGTTTTATTCACTCGCTTCTAGAACACGTATTGACGCTGTTGAGCTGATTGCAAGGAAATATTTATTGCTATGGTGGTCTTTTTGTGTTTTGGAAGTTACATTTTACAGTTCAATCTAATTTCAAGATAAAATGAATTCGGATGCACTAACAAAGCTGCGATTGGAAAATCTTTGGAAATTGTGAACAGCGATAATTAATAGGCTGCAACTTATCATTTGCCACAAAAAAGAGCTCTTTTCTTCTCTTTCTTCTATAAAACTCGTGCTAATACGCAACAAGTGTTACCAGTGCAAATTGGTTTGTACCGGTACGATGAATGAATGGTGCAAGGTATTAACGATAAAAACCTTAACGGAAGTTAACAAAACTTAACGGAAGTTAATTTAGTCCGTTAACATGAAAAAAGTTTTTTAATGGATTAACAAGTTAATGAAAAAGTTAGCTTCGTTATTAACGGATTAACGATTAACGGACTTGTGCCCACCTGTGGTTACGCTTTATTATTACTTTTAACATATCATTTATCAAAAAGCAACCGAGCTTCTGTAAAATCCAGACTCAGATCAGAAAGCCAGTGTTCTTAAACTTTTTTGAGCGCAACCCAAATCTGAGTTTTATGATTTTTTCGCGACCCTCACTTTAAACCTAAAAAAAATGTTTTTTTAATGTTAGCACTTTGCTATTTATTCAGATAAGACACAGACAACCAGTTATAGTACTGAGCATTTTGACACAATTGTTAACAATAATACCTGCAATTTAATGTGCTACTTTAGGAAATTGTTTCAAACTACTTCACTATTATAAAACGTAATTTCGGCTAGTTCTGCAGCAGCTGGTCTGCCACTAAAACTTTTAGAAAACTACTTATGATGCAATAATCTTATTTGATTGAGATGAAGCCAACTAAATGCGAATGATACAATAATTTTGAAAGACTTAATAAACGGAAAGAAAAAATATTTTGCAGATTTTGAAAATTTTGATCTTGCAAAAAATTGTTTCGACGGATTTGAATCACCTTGGCGAGACCCATTTTTTAGGTCTTCGGGACCCATGTTTGGGTCGCGACCCATACTTTAAGAAACACAGCGTTAAGCTGTCATAATATTACAATCAGAAGTGGAATCCTCAAGAACATCCTTGGCTTCGGGGACGTCCTCGAAGACACATTTTCAAGTCCTTGGCCTTGGCCTAAGTCCTCGAAAACTGCCCTGTCCTCGGCTCGAGGACCGCACATTTTGAATGGTTAAAATTTTGTAGATCGGCTGAAAAAATTTTTCCTGGACAGTTTTTTTTTTTTGGAGATCATCTGAAAAATTTGTTTAATGACCTTTTTTTTGAGAACACTTGCGCTTGTGTCCTTGGCCTTGGCCTCGAGCATTTTTGTCCTTGGCCTCGAAAGTGTCTGTCCTCGGAAGGGCTGTACTTGGCCTTGACCTCGGATTTTTTTTGTGTTCTTGGTCTTGGCCTCGAGCAGGACCTCTGAGAGAAAATTTTCCAGAGGTAGGTCAATACCGGACCCCAAATTTTATTGCCCCCCCCCCTCCCAAGCTTTATCGGAGCCCATGCCGTTAAATCATTTTTGTCCGCTGGTTGTAGATCTTCATTTAAAAGTGAGGGGACAGCGATATATCGCATGCAGTTAGGACCTATGAAAAACACAAATAGACATAAAATTGGTTTAAATCCAGCTAGGGGGTCTGGGGGAGCGCTGTGAGCTCCCCCAGCGGGGTCCGGGCCAGAGCCCTGGAAGCTTTAGCACTTTTTATGTTTCTCGAGAGTAAAATACAGCATTTGATCAACATCCCAGCACCAAACTTGCTTAAACTGAGGAGCAGAAAACGTGATATACATGAAAGAAAGTATGTGAAGCGAGGGATGATGAGATTGACACAATATTATACAATATAATGACTTTAATACTGTAAATCCAAATATTTTACGGATAAAAGTTTTAAGAAGTCATCTGCAATCATAGACTTCACAAACCCAAATACCTATTAAACTCATACAGATAGAGTGAGTTACTTTATGATAGTAGTATCCCAGATAGCCATTTTATCTGGCTCACATCAGAAACAGGTCGGGCAAGATCGGGCAAAATGATCAGGTTCAGATCGGGTTTAGAACTGGTAATAGTTTAACCAGATCTTAACCTGATCAAAGCCAGAGGTAGCATGCAAAGTCGACCCGATCGGGCATGCAGATCAGATTCAGATCTGGTTATTAGACCAAAACCAGGTCGGGCAAAATGATCAGGTTCAGATCGGGTTTAGAACTGGTAATAATTTAACCAGATCCTAAACCGATCAAAGCCAGAGGTAGCATGCAAAGTTGACCCGATCGGGCATGCAGATCAGATTCAGATCTGGTTATTAGACCAAAACCAGGTCGGGCAAAATGATCAGGGTCAGATCGGGTTTAGAACTGGTAAGTTTAACCAGATCCTAACCCGATCAAAGCCAGAGGTAGCATGCAAAGTCGACCCGATCGGGCATGCAGATCAGATTCAGATCTGGTTATTAGACCAAAACCAGGTCGGGCAAAATGATCAGGTTCAGATCGGGTTTAGAACTGGTAAAAGTTTAACCAGGTGTTAACCTGATCAGAGCCAGAGGTAGCATGCAAAGTCGACCCGATCGGGCATGAGGATCAGATTCAGATCTGGTTATAAGACCAGAACCAGATGTGGAAATCTTATCTGTTTCATATCTGGCTATCTGATCATTATTAGATCTGGCAATCTTGATCTGTTTCGGATCGGAAATTTGTATCCCTGCCAGATGTAAAAACCAGGTCTTTTTAAGATCTGGCATCGTGATCTGTTTCGGATCTGGCATCTCGATCTTTATCAGATGTGGCATTGCCATCGTTTTCAGATCTGGCATTTTAATATTAACCAGATGTGGCATCGCTATCTGTTTCAGGTCTGGTATCTTGATCTGTTTTAGATCTGGAATCTCTATCTTGACCAGATGTGGCTTCGCTATCCGTTTCAGATCTGGTATCTTGATCTGTTTTAAATGTGGCATAATCATTGTTTTCAGATCTAGTGTCGTGATTCTTAAAGGCGGTAAATCATCCAGTCAATTCCGGTGATTACAATGCCCCGGTAGCTAAAATTGAAATAAAATTTTGATATTTTTTTGTTTATATCTTGGGGCGGCTGTTGCAAAGATATTCAACAAATACAAAAAGATTTGCCCCGTGGAACTCTTGAGTTTTGTTCTTCCCGCCAAACCACGGTCAAAAACTTTTTTCGGGGGATATCTTTTTGTATTTGTCGAATATTTTTGCAAAAACAACCACAAAATTAAAACAATAAATATCAAAAATTTTATTACAATGTTAGATACTGTAAACCATACGGAATTGGCGGGATGATTCACCGCCTTTAACATATGGTATCTTGATCTATTTTCAGTTTTAGATTTACCATTGTGGGCTTAGTCACACTGCTTTTCGACAATCAACATCTGGCAGAACGATTAAGCTTTTGCACTTTGAAAACCAGCGATGTACTCATCATGTAAATGCGACCTAAATGGGACATTAAAAACCCTTGTGCGGTTATTTCAAGTTTTTAAAAATGACACAAAAATTATATTCAGCAAGTAAGGCAATTTATTGCACATCAAATTAAGGCACAGAATTAAACACTCGATGCCGTATCTCCCGAATCGGCAGCGGGCTCAACTTGCTTCCGCTGCAAGCGGCCTCCTTTACGATCTTTTGCGCCGTCAAGCCAGTTTACGACTGTAATGCTGTAATCTTTTATCGTGATATCTGCGCGCAATTTTTGCAGAGCATCTGCAAAACAAAATTCAGAAAATATAAAAGTTTGCTAGGTTTTACTTCGTTTCTACGTACAGAAAAGGTTTTTGGCAATAATAAGCATATTGTGTAATTGTCATTATATTTTTATTTCATTCACCAAGTTGCCTTGACCAGGAGATAGCAACCTGACCGGAAATCGACCAAAGTCTAGCGTTGCAATAGCAGACGCTTTATTCATTCAATCATTGATCGGTTGGTTAAGTAAAAAACTATAGAGGAAAAGGGATATTACGCAGTAATTAAACTGCATCCGTTTTGACAAATAACGGCTCTTAAAGTGGATATAATTACAGTATGATAAAATGTTGGGAATTAACTAGTTAATAACGAAGTCAAGTTTTTTAATTAACGACTTAAACTTATTAACTATATAACTTTCGTTAAACTACTTAAATGTTTAAAAGTAGTGCTAGGTTTCGCCAGCCTGTTCCAGAAAGTGCTCAATAACTGGTTCAAAGTTCAAGCTGTACTTTTAAAGTTTACGTAAATCCGTTAAATTTCTAGGCAACATCATGCACCACAATAATGCCATAATCATCTTACTATGTAAACTGATTCACTAAATACCATAGGAGGAGTCGAGGACTCAAGGCTCGAGGCCAAAAACAAAAAAATCCGAGGCCAAGGGCAAGGACAGCTTTTCCGAGGACAGACCCTCTCGAGGCCAAGGACACATCCGCACGTGTTCTCCAAAAAAAAGGTCTTCAAAAATTTTTTTTCAGGCGATCTCCAATTCATAGGCGTATCCAAAATTTTTAATTGGGGGAGGCCTAAACCGATAATCACATGAAATGACATCATCAAAATTCTTCCAAAGAGAAAGTTTTTGTGGGACATTGATATCGTTGAATGGAAGATCTGAAATCGTTGCTTGTTGGCACGTAACCAGGATTTTGCATCGGGAGAGGGCTTAAACTTATAGTTGAAAACGGCAAATATCCAACTTTGGAAACGTGTTGAGAAAGCTAGTGTAACTCAAAAGATATCACAGGTGGGGTCTGGGCCCCCAGCCGCTGGGCGATGTTTTGTAATTTTTTGGAAAAAAAAGCTATTTTAATGCCACATTTCGCAAGTGTTTAGAATCATTTGAAAGCACTACATTTTTGACATTTCAAAGCCGATTGAAAAAATCAAATTGTTTAATCCTCCTTTTACTTGCAATTTAAGTCCAAAACACGTTTAACATCTTGCATTTTGGAGTTATATTTCAATTGTGAGTGATTTGGTTCAGATAAGGGGAAGGAAGTAAGGTGCATTGTCTCTTGCAACATTTTAGAAGTAAATAATAATCCACCCGAAGATTTTCCTACGAGATTTTTGTTTTGTCATGAAAATATTCAATTATGGGAGTACATGTTCGGCCAGAGGGCCCAGGTCCCCTCAATTGAAGTTCAATGATTTGTTCAATCAGAGCATTTTCCATGGCAAGTATTTTGTGCGTAAAAACCGGCGAGGCTGGAGGTGAATTACTGAATTGTTAGATTTTGCCAACATCTTTCTGTCAAATATAGGTGAAGACCAAAAAAGTCATTGATAAAAATAGGTGAAGACCAAAAAAAGTCCGGGTTCCTTCCCCCCCTTGGCAACGCCTATGCTCCAAGTGAGGAAAACAAAAAAGTCTTCGCAAAATTTCCGCGAGGTATCTGGCGGTTTTCCAACGAAGTTTCAACTGTTTAAAAAATAGTGATGTTCTCGAGCCGAGAACAGGGCAATTTTCGAGGACTTGAGCCTTGGAAGCCAAGAACTTTAAAATGTGGCCTCGAGGACTCCATCTCTGCTAAATACTATAATAACAGATATCAAAGTGAGTAATTTTTATCTCGTATGGAAATGAAATCATTTTATTTGGGCATCAACTGCACGAAATTAACGAATTAACTTTTAACTTCAACTTGCGTTACTACTAAAAAATTTTTAGCAAATAAACTCTTAAAACGTTTTTCATTAACTTGCCCAACACTAGATAAAATAAAAAATCAAGCCAAAAGGATGGATAAAGTACAGTAGTATAGACAATACTAAAACAATTTTCACGAAGACGATCGGTTAAAATTTATGCAAAAGGTTAGTTACAAAACATGAAAAATAATTTTCTTTTAAACAGTTTCTTGCGCCTCTTTTAATGACCATAATATTGAACAAAGACATTTAAAATTAAATTCAGTAAAAACTCTCTTACAATATTAACTATTAGAGGGCGCTAAAGAGTAACATTACTGAGGACAAAATGCTGCTGGCTTGCACTTATGGCTGGCGATACACTAATTTTAACTCTTTAGAGGGCGCTAAAGGGTAACATTATTGAGAACAAAATGCTGCTGGCTTGCATTTGTGGTTGGCGATACACTAATTATTAGGTCGTACTCTTAACTCACACGGTCAAAAGTTCAATCACAAAAGAGCACGTAGAGTGAGCACTTAAATGTTTCACTTACAGCAAAGTTGTTTTGCATTAGCGATTCTTCTTAAGTTTGTACCGAACTAAATGTAAGTTTTCGGCAAGAAAACATAGGGGGTACATTTCGCAACAAAAAAAAGTTGCACTATACTGTAGATCATTATCTAGAATAGTTTTCCAATCAACAATTACATATACCATTTCGTCAAAAACAATGAATTTATTGGTGGAACTCGTACTCAAGTGCAAGGCTACGCCGTGTTTTATATGCCTTTAAAGAGATACTTGTTCGAGAATCCCCAAATTAAACAACTGAGAACTACTTGGGGTAAAAAAGAGGTTCACCTTCTGCTATAATTTCTTGTATTCATAAAAATAAATTTAATCCGTTTAACTCTTTATCATTCGCAACCCTGCGTATCGAAACTTCCTGACATCAGAAAATATGTTCGCAAAACTTCTAGCAGAATAATGAACAAGATTATCGTTATGCAACACTTAACCCTACAACACGATTCTGGTTCGGCCAGCCACTCCAATATAAACTGATTTACTAGTGCCATTATTCGAGTCATATCCTTTCAAAGTTAAATTACTTTTAGTTGTTTTTAGGGTATGGATTGGATAATGATAGTCCTTTTTTTTTTATTAAAGAAAAATAAATCAGCAACTGATTTTGATCACGGGATTGTTTGAGTAAAACCCTGCAAAACATGAATGGCAAAAACTCTACGTGCAAACTTCTAATTAAATAAAACAATTAAATAAGTGCTTTCGATGTTACAGCTCGACCGAAACTTTGCATAATATAAACATTGATTAATAACTTTGACTTACTAAAAATTAGGGAAAATAATCTTAACTTCTGGAAACTTTTTTCCCAGATTTTCCCTTTCCGCTTAGATTAAATTTTAAAGCCATATCGTGGCCAAAAGTTTCTTCCAGCATGACTCTGCATGCTTCAAAAGAAGTCTTTCCGTTGAAAGCCAGGAGGTGTTGAATCTGAAACAAACGTATAACAGAAAAGATTGAAACGCACCAATTTTTTGTCTTAGGTAGCGGTATCAATATTATGAAATAAATTCTCAATATTAATTGCAAAACGATATTTAGTCTCTCTTTTGCTTCGTCACATGTCGGTAATAACATTTCTATCTCAATACTGGAGTTGCTCATTGAATGTCCTATCACATAGATGGCAGTAAAGAGTAGCGACGTGAGAATGAGCTTATCCACCATTCTCGAACACTTCACAGATCAATTCGTTTTAATCATCAAAAAAATTTGCAAACTAGATGAATGGACGTATTGGCAATAAACAAAAGCGAGCAAAGTTTGGGCGCTTATTTCTTTCTTTTATAGTATTTTATGAATAATAGCAATAAAAATCGAGTGAAGGTTTAAATTTTAAGCAGTATAACCGATTAATGCTCGAATTAGGACTTACGATTCGAGTTTGGGTTATAGGTAAGTTAATATTTTTTTTTTATTTTTACGTAACGTAACAGCATCCTCTGCCTTACTAATAATCTTTTTGGTTGTCTTTATCCGTTGATGAAAGTTTTCTATAAAGTAAACTAAATACAATTGATTTGCAAATGGCGATAGCTCCATTGGTGGAGAATCGGTTGGCTAATTAAAAGGTTGCTAGCTTCCCGTTTGATTTCCGAACTGGCATGCGTCGCAGTGTTCAATCTTGAGAAAGATACTTAATGCTTATATCCCATTGAAGACTTCATTCACCCGCTGCAGCACCACAGTTTGAAATGCGACTTTTAAGCAAACAAAAAAAGAGTTCTCTAACTTAGTGCAGCTATACAGACAAAGACTGAGCTTTATTCATACCCATAAATGAATGAATAAATTAGTTTGTACAAAATGTAATCTACTTACAATGCTTTCTCTCAAGGTTTGTTCTAGAGCTTTCCTTTCAAAATTGTTTAGTTCCTCTTGAGTTTTCAGAGGAAAAAATCGATCGTAACAGAAGCTTCGCAGGGAGGTTGTTGTTGAAATCTTTTCATTTCATCAACGGCCTTCCGCAGAGATTTTTGGTCTTGCTTGATATATTCCAGGGAATGGAAAATCTTTTTTAAGTAAAATAACAAATCCGAGTAAACATAAAAATTTTAAGACAAGCATTAAAAATGGTACACCAAAACCTTGAAAATAGAATGGACTTAAAAAGTTTGGGTAGGAATAGCTACCGTATATACTCTAAATCTTGATTAGCATAATAAAAGCCTAGAAGTCGCACTGGCCTAAATTGAAAATTCGCAATAAGTGCGTTTGGTCAAAGTCTTAACTTGTTGGTTCGAGATCATGGTCAAAAAACTTTTGGTATCAGCATTGCTAAACTGTTATTGCTCATTAGAATTCTTGTTTGATTGTACATAAAATTTGAATTACTTGTCGTCGAAACGTTAAGTAAGACGAGACTTTAGCCATTGAGAAAAATTTTGGTTGCCACGATTAAAAATAGCCAAATGGCAAATCAGGTGCATCAGCAGTAGTCACAATCTCTTTTAACCAGTCAAATTAGAACAATTTGTTAAAAGTGTGCAATCACTAAACCGTGTTGTAGTTGATGCACACCGGTACTAAACTTTTCCTAGTGTGTTTTAGTCCTTATCATGGTAATAATACCATGTAAAACATGGGGTTATATGTATATTTTGAATTTGGACTTCTTTACAGCAGCAGCAGCAGCATTTCAATCGGAAGCAAAATTATTACCGTAGTCTACTTCGTATCTTTGCAATTGCGCTTTTTTCGGTTTGTAGCGACACTGAGCGTAAAAAAAGATGGCATGGTACCAATTGTGTTACACTCGGGTACGCAAGTATCTAATTTAAAGAGCAGACTGAAAAGCGTATTGCAAAACTGTACGGTGTGCTTTGTTTGATAGATTGGCAAAAACACTCGCTTACCTAAGATTGGCATCAGAGATGAACCTTGTATAGATTCATCACTACAACTGTCAGCGCATTCGTTGTTTGGCGTTTGAACTTCTAAAAAATATGTAGATATATAATTTAACCGAGCTATCTAAGGTCAGAGAACACAAGTACAATCGAACGTCACATTTGTTGATCAAATTATCGTTGAGGCAGGCCCGCAAATAAGTTTTAAGTCGAAAAAAAAAACCTGATGCTTGATGCACTCGTCCTGCAAACCTCCCTTTAGCGATAACTCAAAACAAATAAAATGTTGAAGTTCGTTTTTGCATCCTCTCAAAAACAATTCGTCGAACATCAAGCGGTAACGCGTCCGTCTCTGGAGCGGAAGGTCTGAGGATAAAATTTCGGGCCAGTCGAAACAGACAGTGTTGCCCATAAATCGCCACCGCAGCAACATTTCTTCGAAAGGTGGTGTGTTGCTCCCCGCCAAAATTTTGTTTAATCTGCAGTGAGGATCCTATACACCTACCCGAAAAACATCTTCCAAAAACTGGTGGTGGAGGTGGTGGTGGTACTACCCGACCCCTTCCGAGGGACGCGGGCGCGGAGGAACTCCGCGGAGACCCAACAGTCGGGCCACAACCCAAGGTCTGGACCATAGATCGAGAATAGAAAGAGAGGAGCCAAAGATAGATTTGCGAAGGGGTTCAGAAGCAGGACAATCGAGGAGGAGATGATTGAGGTCCTGTAGAGGGTGTCCACAGGCACTACAATCAGAATTCTCCTTCCGACTGATCCTGTGAAGATAAGAAGATAAAAGAAGACTGTGACCATGGCAGCGAAGACGAGAGAGCTCACTGCGTATGGAGCGAAAAAGAAGAAGTTCCTCCGAAGAGACTTCGGGGACTTGGAAGTTCAGGTGGGAGTGAGAGATGTGACGTCTCCAATAGTGGTATTGGGAATAACGGACTTTAAGAATAACGGACTTTGGCAATAACTGGGAGGAGAGAGCATGGGATCGCATTAGTGGGCAGAGAGGCACCAGTTTTGGCAAGTAAATCAGCTTTTTCATTTCCGGGGAGACCTGCGTGTCCGGGGACCCATTGGAAGCTCAAAGTGGTATTGTTGGAGAGGGAGGAGGCAAGGGACCAAACATTACATAGGGACTCAGGCAGGAGATAAGTGGGGGCTGAAGAAAGGATAGAGAGGGCTGATTGAGAGTCGGTTAGGAAAAGAACTGACTGGAATTTGCAGGTCATCAAATGGCTAGTACACCAAGCAAGACCTTGCTTGAGGGCAAAGGTTTCGGCTGTGAAGCTGGAGGCAATTGGACCAGAGGAAAAGGATAGGGAATGGGATGTGTTGCATTTGGAGCATGTAGCATAGACTCCAGCGCCACCAGGACCGAAAAGGGAGGGAACAGAACCGTCAGTCCATACTTGGATATCAGAGGGGGGGAGGGAGGATAGTCTGCTTGAAGCAATTTGGAGTCGGGCTGTACTGCTGCCTGTGCAGTCGGGAATGAAGGGGGAAACAGTGAAGTGGGTTGTGGACCATGGTGGAAAAGGAGGGCAAGTGATCAGAGACTCGCGTGGGGATGGGAGTGGTAGTGTGGCTGAAGAACAGGATGATCTCCAGGAGGGTTTCTTCTTTAGTCGTCAGGGAACGTTTTTAATTGCCAAGGCATAAAGGCTGGAGAAGTCGGGGGGAAGGCGCAGAGCACGTTCAAAGGAGTAGAGGGTCTGATGCTCTAGAGTCAGCTTTAGAGGAGGGAGTTGGGCCTCGAGAAGGAGTAGTGAGGAGGGGGTGGAAGAGAGGCAACCAGTAATGACCCTGCATGCAGCTACGTAGAACTTCCAGATGATTGGTTGCAGTGTTGCAGAGGAACGGAAACCATCCAGGAGAGGCATATGTGAGCACCGGACGGACAAAAGCTTTGTAGAGTAGGGAGAGAGATTCTTTTGAGGGACCCCAAGAGGCAGTGGCAATTGAGCGAAGGGCTTTGTGGCGTGGGTAAAATTTGGAACACAGGGATTGGACATGGGCCCCAAAAGATAGAGTCCGATCAAAGGTTACTCCAAGGAATTTAGGGGTGGGATTGAACAAAAGAGGGAAGCCCAAGAGGTTCAGTCGGGGTTGGAAAGTGGCTTGATGGGGATCTGTAGAGAAAAAGGAGGACTCACACTTCTTTGGATTGAGTGGAAGTGTAGAGAAAAAGGAGGACTCACACTTCTTTGGATTGAGTGGAAGTCTCCATAAGTTGGACCATGTTTCAAGGATGGCGAGGGAGGATTGGACAACAGAGAAGGCTTTGAGCGGGTCTGGGGAGGAGGACCAGATGGCCAGATCGTCAGCATACAGGGAGGCATGGGCACCCCGAGGTAAATCCTTAGTGATGTCATCAACAACCAGAATGAAAAGGACTGGACCAAGAACCGAGCCCTGTGGGACCCCACGTCTGATGCGGAAGGAGCGGCTGTGGGAACCACCAACCTGGACTTTAGCTCTACGATCAGAAAGGAAGGAGCGCACCCAGAGAACGAAGCAAGGGGGGAGTTTGAGCGAAAGGAGTTTGTGAAAAAGAGCAGAGTGCCAGACCGAGTCGAAAGCCTTGGAGAAGTCAACAGAAGCCAAAATGGTTCAGTCTGGAGGTTTTTTCTTTTGGAAGCCATCCCAGATTGATTGAGACAGAGTTAGAATTTGGTCAAGGGATGACCTACCAGGACGAAAGCCGGCTTGGCAAGTGGAGAGGAGATGATTAGATTCAAGGTGAAAAGTTAGGCGAGAAAGAATCAAGCGCTCAAAAAGCTTGGAGATGCAGGAGGTGAGGGAAATGGGGCAAAAAGAGGACGGAGAGGAAGTGGGTTTTCCAGGTTTGTGAATGGAAATGATAGTGGAAGGTTTCCAACAAGAGGGGAAGGTGTAAGAGTGACAGGACCTGTTAAAAAGAGAAAGAAGGAGGAGCTGTGCAGGTTCGGGCAGGTGCTTTAGTAAAGGGTAGGCAATCTGGTCAGGGCCAGACGCAGTGGAAGCGGAGAGATTACTGATGGCAGTGGAGAGTTCATTCAAGGAGAAGGGGGAGCAGAAAGAATTGTGGAGGGAAGAAGCATCCTCACAGCTAGCTTTCCGGAGTTCATTCATGAACTGTCTTTCAGCTCTGCGCGAGGAACAGGGTGTCACTTGAGATAGATGTGAGCGAAGATAAGAGGCGTAGTGGTTGGCAGTATCAAGAGGGGAAGTGCAATCAGGAAAAGAAGGGTCATGGGAGGTGTTCTTTTTGCCCGAGATGGCATTGAGAAGCCTGAAGACAGCACGAGGATCAGAACGGGGAGACAGGTTAGAACACGTGGCTTGCCAGGTTGCAGATTTGGCTCTAGAAATGACTGAGGACGCCCTACGAGAAGCGTCTATGTATATGAGTCGGTGCGACTCAGATCGGTGTGCTACGGAGTGGGCCCTCCGTCGTTCCCGCACTGCAGATTCCGCTTCCTGGGACCACCAGGCTTTGGGGGAACGACCAAGGCGGCCAAAGGGGATAGAGGCCTTGGCAGCTTCGACTAAGAAGAGGGAAAAGGAGCGGGCAGCCTGGTGGATGTTGAGTGCATTGAAATCAAGAGAGGGAAGGTGCTCAGCAATATAAGATTGGTAAATATCCCAACTGGCCTTTTTGTAGTTGAATTTGGGAGGACGAGTGTTTGGGAGACGAACTGGAGAGAGGGGGAGGACAATTTCAATGGGGAGATGGTCCGAGCCAAGGCCAGGGAGAGTGCGCCATTCACAGTGGGGAGCGAGAGACGCAGGAGCTAACGAGATATCAGGGGAAGAACGGCTCCCAGTGGAATGGTGAAGGAGCGTGGGAGAGGCGGGGTCGTTCAGAATTTTCAGACCGGAGGAAGTGATCCAGCGAAACAGGTCATTTCCGAGCGGGTTAGGAGGAACGAGTCTGTCCCATGTTGGGTGGTGAGCATTAAAGTCTCCGAGGATAAAAGTGTCGAGGGAGTTAGGAAGGATGTCAGGATAGAAGGTCCTGGTGCGGTAGTCAGAAGGAGTGTTTCTGATGGGAGGGGAGTAGAGGTTAAGAAATTGAAGAGGAGAGTGGTTGGAGAGAAGGACTTTAACACAGGTGTAGTCTGAGTAGGGGTCCTGGGAAGACAGAGAGGAGACAGAAACAGGAGAGAAAGCCAGCTCAGAGTGGATGAGAGTGAGGACACCACCACCAGTGCTATGAGTAGCGGAGAAAACAGGGCCTTGTCTACCGAATGTCCGGTCCGTGCGGAGGGTATAATAACCAGGGATTTGGAACTTTTTGATTGAGGAAAAATGAGTTTCCTGGAGGAAAATGAGGTCATAGTGGTTGCCAGAGAGAAAAGCGATCAGTTCGGCACGGCTGGAGGAAGGAAGACCGCCGGCATTCCATTGAAGAATATGAAGATTTTGTGAGGGGCGTGGATTTCCTTGAGTGTGGGGTGGCAAGATATGGACCGACTGTGAACCTGTGGGCGATGGTGATGAGGCAGGAAGGGTGAAGGCGGAAGGAGGGTAGGTGTTAAGGAGGGGAGGATGTGAGGGGAGAGGCAGAGATGAATCCCTGAGATCTGAGCAAGCAAGTGGAGGGGTGTGGGTGGGGGCGGAGCTGGAGAGAAGGGGAGGGGGGACGCTAGACGGAGGGTGGGAGAGGCAAGGTCCCCATTAAGACAAGCAGGGCAATTCCAACCCATGGGGAAGCCAACCGCGCAGATTTTGCGAAAGTCAGCCCGGGTCAGAGAGAAGCAGGAGAAGTGCACCCACTTGGAGCAGGTGGAGCACTTTAAAGAATCCTTACCAACCTCGAGAAAGCAAATGGAGCAAGGGTAACGTGGGGGGCCCCGAGGTGGACGTGATTGGTAAAAACCAGGCGGTAGTGTGGGGAACCCTGGGGGAGGGGGTGGAGGGGACGCAGGCGGTGTAACAAGGAGACTGGTTTGAGTGGGGGAGTCAGTTGTATTTTGAGGAAGGCACGCTGGGCATCGCCAGTCGACTGCAGTGCCAGTTGCACAGATTGTGCGAAAGTCAGCACGGGTGAGGGAGAAGCAAAGAAAATGCACCCACTTAAGGCAAGCAGAGCATTGAAGAGAATCTCTGCCCACACCTAGATGACAGATGGAGCAGGGGTACCTGGGGTGAGGATGGTTGCTGATGGGGCCTGGGTTAGGGTGGACATTGCCACTAATAAGGAGCAATGCCAGGATAAGGAGACGCCGAAAGGGGGTCCGGTCAATAAGAAGTAGAGGAGCCGCCCAGTTGTGACCGGTCAACGGGCGGCCCAGCGAAAACAAGACAATGGGGGTGACCTTTCGGTCGAGCCCCTCGGGATATCTGTCCTGCCATTTCGACCCATCCCCATTGGGGAGGGGACTGCACCACCACGTTGAGGTGGCAGGACGTTGGTGCAGTCTTCCACAAACTAGAGTATGACATCGCAAGCGATATCCGGGGACTTCGCAAAAGTATTCAACTTACTGAACTAAAGAACTTCACAATTGCGTTAAGCGTGTTTATAGTTGTTGATAATCACATCTGAAATACATCGCTTTCGAATTTTATTATGTTCCATTAACTTAGTCAAGTTTGTGTTTAACGGCGTCCAAATTTTAAATGTCTAGAAAAGGCATCTCTAAATATCTATCAGATCTCGTTTCAAATTTTAAGGAGTTAGTTAAATTTTCGCTTAGCAGCGCAATTGTTAAAATTGCGGTTACAAATAAAACCCTCGTTAAAACAAATATTTCGACAATAACGTTTTGCTACGATTGACACACAGAAATAAAAACTTTTGATCCGACAATGCCAATTGGAGTTTTGGATTTTGCAACTTACATTATCAAATTTGCCACACTATCCGAAATATCAAATCTACACCCCATCTAGCTCACTGCAATATTTTTTTAGACAAATTTTAGACCAGCACATGCATTAACAGTTCGACAAATTTTTCAAAAATCTAAGAACTAAATTAAACAACGCCTGCCGTGGCAATTAGCATGGAAAGAGATACGTACACAAACAGAATTTAGAAACAAAAAATCAAATTCTTTTAAATTTATAAGTGTTATTACAGATTCTAACTTTACGATGACTTCACATTGAAAACGTACAATAATTTACCCATCTCTATGCTTTCCAAAACACTGGGC
Source organism: Trididemnum nubilum (assembly GCA_963965965.1). NCBI lineage: Eukaryota > Metazoa > Chordata > Ascidiacea > Aplousobranchia > Didemnidae > Trididemnum > Trididemnum nubilum. The sequence goes on from OZ014469.1 coordinate 5,563,740, forward strand.
AATGTTTAAAGTCAAACAACTATTTACCAAAAATCATCTTCTACTTCTTTCGCTCATTGCGCTCTTTTTAGTTCATTTTAACAGCTTGGAGGTCATTCGCTCTTAATGTTTAAAGGTCTCAAAAAGTTATCAAAATAATCAAGTAACGTCAATCAAAAAGCTATAAGAAGTTCAAACAGTTTTTCTCTTTATTATGAAATAACATAAAGCGATCTTTAAAATTCCAGCAACTTTATTACATCAGCCAAACAACACTATCACGGCCAAAAACAAGCACGCATTTTACAACTATTCTTATTCTGAGAACGCTATTTAGCAGTGCGACCCAACGGCCAACATATTAGATATTGTACAGAATATTGTATTACATCTATTATTCAGTACAAAAGCTTTCTTTACAAAATTGTTCAAAAACTTTGAAGAGCAAGAATTTTTTTTAACGTCATCAGCGACAGTTTAGTAAAAATACTCGGCCATACAGCTTAAATCTAACAAAGCCATTAAGCTCAAGTACTTCAACGTGTTAAATGTTGCAGTATAATCCCATAGGTTTTACTTTTCTACTTTTCTGTGATACCAATTCATTGTGAGAATTCAACGTACAGTTTGAAGGTCCATATAGGGGCTAACTGTCCAACATGGTATTGCCAAGTTTGGTCATTTTCTTATATTAGCCTATCAGTACTCTTTGATTATGTCTACTTGGAGTACTTCGAAACAAAAACTTTGAAATTTTAAGGAGCCCATGTGAAATTTTAAGATTGAAATTTTAAGGAACCAATTAAATTCATCTTTAATCTTTGATTCATATTAACTTATCCAATAGATTTAGTTTGTTTAGCTTTTGTGGTTAATGGGGGGAGGTGCCAACACAATTGGAGCACCCCTATAGTATGAGATCCTCATTTTTTTGTTTAGCTTTAGTGGTTAAAACATGTGAAGGACTTGCTGGAGGACGACTCTCTAATTGTGGCATTTAAAATTAGTGATATTTTATTTGTCTATTGTGACTTTATCTTTGCCTATTCTGAAAGTTTTATATGTCTAGCTTAAATGGTTGAACAGTTTGAATTCTGAAGGACCTCCATTTTGGTGCCACAAACTTTTTGTCGAATTTATCTTTCTTTCATATTTGCTTGTGTATCCTGAAATTGTGATGTGTCTAGCTTACAAAAGTAAAAGGTGTGAATTTTGGCATTATCATTTGAGGGGACCCCCACTGTTGTACTCCCAAATTTTATCTTTTCATATTTGCCTATTCTAAAAAATTTTATCAGTCCAGGGTGAGTAGTTCAGTTTTGAATTTTAGCGTCTTTGTTTGAGTAGGATCCCTTCATTTTGGTACCCTCAAATTTTGTTAAAATTAACTTCATTTTGTCTATTCTGAAAATTTCATCAGTCCAGCGTAAGTGGTTAAATTTTGAGTTTTGGCATCCTTGTTTGAAGAGGACTCCATCATTTTGGTATCCCAAATTTTGTCAAATTTTATCTTTTCTTGATATCTGCATATTCTGAAAATTTCATGTATATAGCATGAGTGGTTAAAAAGTTGAAATTTTGGCCCCCCTTTTGAGGGGTACCCCTCATTTTGATATGCCCAAATTTTGTCAAATTTTATCTTTTCTTCATATTTGCCAACCTTAAAAATATTATGTGTCTAGCATGAGTGCTTAGAAAGTTGGATTTTTGGCGGCCCCATTTAAGAGGACCCCCACTTTGGTACTCCAAATTGTTCTAAATTTTATTTTTCTTTTAAATTTATTTACCTTAAAAACTTTGTGTGTCCAGCTTTAAAGGTTAAAAAGTTTGAATTTTGGAGGTCTCCATTTGGGGGTAACCCCCAATTTCGGAACCCATAATTTTTGTTTGGTTTAGTTTGTTTTTGATATCTACCCACTCCAAAAATTTGATTTATCTAGCTTCAATGGCTTAAAGGTTCAAAACTTTGGCGGCCCTGTTTAAGGGGAACCCCCCATTTTGATAACCCCAAATTTTGTCAAATTTGATTTTTTTGTAATATTTGCCTATACTGAAAATTTCATTTGTCTGGCATAAGTGGTCAAAAAGTTTGAATTTTTTCGGTCCCGTTTGAGAGGGCCCCCATTTTGGTACCCCCAACTTAGTCAAATTTTATCTTTCCTTTATAATTACTTACCCCAAAAATTTCATGTATTTAGCTTAAAAAAAGTTTGAATTTTGGTGGGTCCGTTTGGGGAGAAATCCCTCATTGTGGCTTCCCCAATTTTTGTTGGGTTTAGTTTATTTTGATTATCTACCCATTCCGAAAATTTGATTCATCTAGCTCCAACAGTTTAAAATTCAAAATTTTGGAGGACCCATTTAAGGGGGATTCGCCCAACCTGGCAACCCCAATTTCAGTCGAGCTCTAGTCCTCCCTGATATCTTCATCGCTTAAACTTTGAATACAGTGCGTTTAGCGGTTAAAAAGTAGATAGCCGGAGAAAAATAAAAAAGAAAAGCAGTATTAAAGTTGGGGTAAATGAACGTAATCAAAAGAAAAGTTGATAGTGTGCTTAAAAATAACAATCCAAAAAAATTTTTTCATCAATAT